>OY787676.1:17825059-18187815 GCA_963678985.1 Spisula subtruncata | reverse complement strand
GCGTTGAATTGGTTTAGAAACTTTTAGAAAAATATATAATCGTATACTAGTATAATTGTACTTTTTTGTGGGATGATTTATAAATTATGGTTGTTATTTATTTTTCTGCACGTGACGGTTGGTAGTTACATGCAAACATTGTAAAGCATTTACATGTGTTCACGTAATTGTGGGTAATAAAATTATTTGTATTTAATGTAGATCTGTGTTATTGATATGTTTTATTTATTCCATTCCAAACTGTTATGCACCAATGTCATACCTGCCAAGTACAACTTACTAGTACTGCAAGGCGATAAAGCGCGAAATCATCCCCGTGAAAGAGCGATTTTATCTATTTTTAGCATCAAGGTCCTGTTTGATTTTTGAATTACGTCATCCAAGATTGCTCAAGCACCAGGTTAAAAAATTACTCTTTACGTTATGAAAAAACCCCAAACCTTTCTACTCTCGAGTTTGTTAGATTGACCATTTGCGGTGTTCATGCATACAGGTTCATTAGACGTGCATTGTGATGCAGATTTAAAAAAAAAACATTTCGCTGGCTTAGAATGAGAAGGTCGTAACTACAAATGTAATAACTATGGTGAAAAAAGTTTTTAAAACTTCATTTTGGTCAACATGACAATTTCAGATCCGTATGAGTCGTATAAGATCGTAAGTAGTTATTGTAGCTACGACCTTCTCATTCTAAGTCAACGATATGGCTAATTGTGTCTTACGGTCTTACATTTCTAAGCCAGTTGTGTATGGTACTCCTTAGGCTACTTAAAGTTTATTCCTCTTCGCCATGGATAGACTGCAATTCTCTCTCTCGCGCGCGCGCGCTCTCGCCCTTGCTCTCGCTCTCGCTCTCTGCTGTACTGATATTCGAACCCGGATTGAAACGATGGCAATACGTCGCAACAGACAACTCTATCCACTGCGCTAACTGAATAGAATATCGTTTATTTTCCAAATTCTGGACTGTACATGGGTAAAAGTTCAAAATTTCAAAATACTGAAAACTGCTTGTCAAATTGTCAATATACTGAACTAGATGGTTTTCATTTGAATTAGAGAGTTCAATATTTTTCTGAAAATACTGAAATCAGTATTTAATTAAACTGAAAAATTTACCCCTGTGGACACTCTCGGGTTTACAATTATGAGGCAATTCAAGATATAGAGGATCTATCACGAGTTGTCAATTGATATAAATTTATATTAAACGAGTTTTGGAAATTTTAATAAGCAAGCCTCTGGCGAGCTTAATAATATTTCCTGAACGAGTTTAATATAAATATATCAATTGACAACGAGTGATAGATTCTTTTTATCATATGACACTAAAAACGCAAAATGCGCATTGATTTATTGGAAAAAATCAATATCTTATACTACACGTGGTACGTATAACTTTATACGTACTGGCTATACTAACCTGGATACAAGGAAAGTCATGTGATAAAACTGTGTAGGCGGATCTAATTTATTCATCTATAAATAAAGCAATAACAAACTAATGCGTAGATAAAATTTATTGTAAAATTACACAAACAGCTTCACCACAAATACACAAATAAAAGCAATGTAACAAAAACCTCTAACACTGAACACAATGTTGTTACAATGTCGGGACGATGTGTTGTAGGCGTATCGGTACTTTAAACGTTATTGATAAGTGTTTTTGCATCACGTGATTTTGCTGCTACCACGTGACATGTTTACCAACACAAAGGTTGAAATCTCATCACGTGATGTGGGCTACAGTAACATGGCAAAAACGACCACAACGTGACATTGTTTGTTATCACATAACATTTCTATCTCCTAGTCTGAGGCTGAGCTCCCGTCACGTGATCTGTGCTGCAGTAGGCCCTACATGACACAATTTCATCACGTGACTTTTCTGCTACCACGTGACACAATTGCAATCACGTGACAATATTACCACGCTTAATTAGCACGAGAATCCCGAGCATTATTTTTACAACATTGAATCCACGATAGAGCGTGTTACAACGTTTTCACAAGCTATATAATATATAATTATTCTATGTAAAAACAATACAGAACAAAAATAATGAGAAGGCACATTTATATATGAGTAGAAAAAATACAAAGCCAGCGGGAAAACATGGTAAATATACCAAAATACAAATCTAGAATTCAATAGCACACGTACAAAATGCATAATTAAGTATTGCTTAAAAATAGAAAAAAATGTATAGCATTCAGCAGTTCAACTCTCCACGCCTCCTTAGCACGTTCGTAGATTGTATTATAATTTCACTGCTCAAGCGTTTCGCTTACGCAGTAGATCTTACATAAAACGTCATAGATTTGCTCAATAAAACATTAAGCATAATTTTCAAATATTGCTGGTAAAGGTAATATCGGTTTCACATATAAAATTGACCAGCTTCATTATTAAGTCAGTTATAATATTATGATTTCAAATTTGCCAGAAAGGTTAATAGAAGATGAATAGATTTCAAATTTTAGCAAAATTTATAGAACCTATCTCCATACAAGAAAAAAACAAAAGAAGCAACCCCTATAAGTTAATGGACTATGAAATGTCCATTCAGACAAAAAAACGTCTCTCGTTTTCAGAAGAAATCGTGTCACGTACTCGACAGATTTTCACGACGTCATTTCATATCAATTTTGGCGTCAATTTAGACTTTAAGGTAGCTCGCGCGTTATTACATCGTCAAACTCAGACAGAACGCCCTTAAATTTTCACTTGACGAGCATGTGTATATACCAATGTACCTGTATAACTGAGTATTATGCAAATAACAAAATAACGAAGTTTTGGTCGAAACGTTAAAACATGCGAATATCTATCGTTCATGACGTTGTCGATATGGATGATTTTTGTTAAGTAACATACATGACGTCAATGATACATATGCATGACGCGTTTGATAAGTTTCATATATGACGTCATGAATAGAAAAAATGGATGGCGCGTTTGTAACGTAGGATGTATGACGTCATGTATACGTAACATGCATGGCTGACATTTGTCGATACGTAACCTGTAGTCTAGATCTAGTTGGCCCTCGATATACGTAACATGGGTGTCGTATGTTTCCAATCATGACGTGAGAATTGAATGGATCTGACGAAGTGAAAATCAGGCGAACACGCCGGGAACAAGTCTAATTATTTGCCGAGGTAAAGTTTGATAACTGCGTACACACAAACAGTTGGTGACAAAATTGAACAATGATTGTATATGTCTATATAGACAGTAATAAAAATATAGATGATAAAGATTGACCTAAAAATGAAATGCATGTAATAAAATAGTTGTACATTTTTTTGTATACGATAGAGTCTAGCAAAAATATAGCAGAACATATACCTACATGTGTCTAACTGTCAATTGCAGACTTATTAACACATTTTGAAAGAATGAATCTTTGTATTGCTTATATTATAATTAAGACATTTTCTGCAGAAGACGAACATACTTTCGTGAAATAAGGCCGGCTCAGCTGTCCGTGCCCTCGACTAAGCACCAGAAGATATGGATCCTCGGTATATGGTTAGACGTAGGCTTTTATTTTAATCCAACCGGCGTATACGCCATACAACACGACCCTAATCGTTTATACTCTTGCTTGAATCGGCCATATTCGATCATGCCTTTGAGAAATACACGAGGAGTCCTATATTTGGACTATGGAACGCCAGAGACGTTCTGACCAAGTAGCACACCGCTCAATGATGGCATTATCAGTACGTCGTACATTGGCACGAACGACAACTGCGATACAACCTTTTACCATCCGGGGACGTTAGGAGCTAGCATTAAGTTTGAAACCTTGTTCAGAGAGTTGAAGTTTGAGTACAAATGTAGTAACAAAATATAGGCACCATTTTATAAGTTTACAGATGTACAAGAAGATAGCCAATAAAACATAATGCAGTATTAAAATCTATAGTTTTGCATATTCATATTGGTATTAAAGCGTTTAACATAAACATAGCATAGTTTACGTCCACCCAGAACGTCTTTTAAGAGAGTCTCTACAACATACACGTTTATTGTATACCATACGTAATATAATATTAAGATATTAATATAAACGTAACTAATTCAAACTATATTTCCGTTCAAATTCCTTCCAAACAATTTTCTTGTGCAAAGTACGCAAATTTTGATGACGTCAGGCCGAACTACGGAGTACACTGCACTTGTCTAGATGTCAACGGATCCGCCTACCGCTTGAGCATGTCCACAATCAGAAGAACTCCAGACACGCCGAATATTATACCGGCGATGGTACACAAGGCAAACGACCACGACAAATCAGATTTAACCTTGGAGCCGTAGATGATGATTCCAAGAATAATGCAACCGGCTAAAAAAAGAAATTATTGTATTACATGAATGGCCAAGATGAAGATAAAAAGCGCAGTCACTTTTTGAGTAAAGACGATAGAACTACTCGGGTAATATATGAGTAAATACGAAAGAACTGTGTGGACTATATATGAGTCAATACGGTATTACTGTTTAAATTATATATGCGTGAACACGGTATAACTGTGTGGACCATATATGAGTAAATACGGTACAACTGTGTGAACTATATATGCGTGCATACGGTATAACTGTGTGAACTATATATGCGTGCATACGGTATAACTGTGTGAACTATATATGCGTGCATACGGTATAACTGTGTGAACTATATATGCGTGAATACGGTATAACTGTGTGAACTATATATGCGTGAATACGGTATAAATGTGTGAACTATATATGAATAAATACAGTAGAACTATACCAATTTATTTACGGTCAATTGTGAACCAAGTATTTTCCAACTTATATTAATCACTCTGGATACCTCATCAACATGAGGGTATGGTAGAATAGAAACCAGTTTCCCTTAAAAGTTTAGCGCCTTAAGCAAAGGAATGTCTGGTCCCATTTTAATTTCGTTTTTTGGCAATATATAAATAAATACGACAGAACGGTGTGACCTATGCATGTATATGCGTAAATACTAAATACGGTATATATCAATAAAATGTGCGAGCATATTATACGGTAACAAATGCGCGGTCACTCTTTGGGAAATAACGATAGAACCATACGTGCAATATCTAAGTAAATACGGTAGAACTACACGGGCAATATTTAAGTTAATACGGTAGAACTACACGGGCAATATTTAAGTAAATACGGTAGAACTACACGGGCAATATTTAAGTTAATACGGTAGAACTACACGGGAAATATATAAGTTAATACGGTAGAACTACACGGGAAATATATAAGTTAATACGGTAGAACTACACGGGGAATATGTAAGCAAATACGGTAGAACTACACGGGCAATATTTAAGTTAATACGGTAGAACTACACGGGAAATATATAAGTTAATACGGTAGAACTACACGGGGCATATGTAAGCAAATACGGTAGAACTACACGGGCAATATTTAAGTAAATACGGTAGAACTACACGGGAAATATATAGAGAATAATAGGTTAGTGCCGTGGATGAGTAAGTTTATCTGGCAAGGCGGAGGAATTTATCGGGTGAGCCGTAGGCGAATCCGATAATTTCCGCAGCCGAGCCGGATAAACTTTCACTCACTCCACGGCACTTACCTATTATTCTATTTATCCGGTCACTACATCTGCTTTAAAAAGGGAATAAAAGTCGGACTATTTATTTGCCTTTTCATTATTTGTGCGTAACGTCACGTTCGTTCACTGACGTCACGACAAAACAACAACGTCGGACATCTTGATAACGTCATGCACAAGCAGGTAAGTCGTAGAACAATTATTGATCGACTCAAGCTCATTTTAAATAGGAAAACCTCATCCTCGGATACAGAGTTTCAGCCGGCGACCCCGCTTTAAGAAGAAGTCCGTCAGATCACGTGATGAGGTGACGGTTTATTGCAAGTCACATGACGAGGTGACGGTTTATTGAAAATGTTATCCGGCACCCTGTTATCGGGCTGATTTGGCCGGAAGTGACTGGATAAATAACTTAATACGGTAGAACTACACGGGGAATATGTAAGCAAATACGGTAGAACTACATGGGAAATATTTAAGTAAATACGGTAGAACTACACGGGGAATATGTAAGTTAATACGGTAGAACTACACGGGGAATATGTAAGCAAATACGGTAGAACTACACGGGCAATATTTAAGTAAATACGGTAGAACTACACGGGAAATATATAAGTTAATACGGTAGAACTACACGGGCAATATTTAAGTAAATACGGTAGAACTACACGGGCAATATTTAAGTAAATACGGTAGAATTACACGGGTAATATTTAAGTAAATACGGTAAAACTACACGGGCAATACTTAAGTAAATACGGTAGAACTACACGTGCAATACTTAAGTAAATACGGTAGAACTACACGGGAATATTTAAGTAAATACGGTAGAATAACGCGGATAGAATAAAAGTAAATACGGTAGAACTACACGGGAATATTTAAGTAAATACGGTAGAACTACAGGGGCAATATTTAAGTAAATACGGTAGAATTACGCGGGCAATATATAACTAAATACGGTAGAATTACGCGGATAGAATATAAGTTAATACGGTAGAATTACGCGGATAGAATATAAGTAAATACGGTAGAACTTACGCGGGCAATACTTAAATTAAGTAAATACGGTAGAACTTCCGCAGGTAATATACAAGTAAACGCGGTAGAACTTAGGCAGGTAATATACAAGTAAACGCGGTAGAACTTACGCAGGTAATATACAAGTAAATGCGGTAGAACTTACGCGGATAGTATATAA
Source organism: Spisula subtruncata (assembly GCA_963678985.1). Classification (NCBI taxonomy): domain Eukaryota; kingdom Metazoa; phylum Mollusca; class Bivalvia; order Venerida; family Mactridae; genus Spisula; species Spisula subtruncata. Next base: position 18,181,011 of record OY787676.1, on the reverse strand, counting down.
GTTAATACGGTAGAACTTACGCGGGAAATGTCTAAGTTATATAAAAATAAAACTTACCGGCGGCGAAGCATGCCAACATGGAGAGAATGAAGACGATCTTCTTGCCGGAAGTTTGAGGCACAAAGATGTAGAGAATGATCAGGACCAGTGCGGCGATTGCAGCAATAAATCCAAGCGTCTCAAAGGCTTGAGTGGCTTCAAACCAACCTGAAATTATAAAAAGGTCATGGTTAATATGGTGATTCAAAATTTACGTAGTACATCCAGGATAATGTGATGTTTACACACAAACATTGATCAGATTTCCCTACTGTCGAAAAATTGGTTTCATACTGTCAATTTTATACTGAAATAACTCGTGCACACTTGTTTAAACCACCTTTGCGGGATAGACCCAATGTTCCCGCCTTTTACGTTATCCTGAGTGCACTATACAAATGCATTAAATATACCCTGTACACAAACACGAAATGCATTGCGTTGGTCATACTCTCCAGGGGCCTTATTCACCAACGTTGTAAGTCTCAAACTCAGACTTAGACTTAAAATTGACAACATTTAGAATCATTGCCATTTTTTGCTATTATATTTAACCATATGGAATTTCATCTGATTATTTGCTCTTACCCGCTGACCATGTTTACCCATTTATTTCAAAATCGGTACATTCGTAAGATCATGAAAGTGAATAGAATGTCTAAGTCTGAGTTTTAGACTAACGACGTTGGTGAATAAGGCCCCTGAAGGCCCTTACAACTTTGTCAGCCAGTCACTTGAATTGATCCGTTAATAGAGGCGGCAGATCAAAGACCGGTGCTGACGAGTATACTTAGACCAGTCTAGAGGGCAAATAATGCTGGATGCCATTTTCCTGTTTTGGGGTGAAGATGACAAAATACTCTAATCCACAATAACGAAATCAGCAATACAAGTACGGTTGTCCATATGAAAGAAGAAAAAGAAGAAGAAGAAAAGGATGATGATTTTGCCGCCGCCGACGACGACGACGACGACGACGACGACGACGACGATGATGATGAAATAACGTTTTTGGTTTTTAGAGTAATAAAGGAAGACAACTCATGAATGGCTCACTTTATGTGACGTCACGTGACCGTCTCGACAATGGAGAACGCGATGATTTATTACGATAACCAATAAATGTGATGGAATTATTCAATGATGCATCACAGAATGTTCAAATATTTATACCATTGACATTACCGCCTGGTTTTGATGATGTCTCGTGTTCACACATGGGGAATTATCAAATTACATAGTTAGCTCATTGTGTCTTTTATGGGACCTAGTAATTAATTATCTATAATTCCCTGTTGTACGTCGCGCCAGAGAGACAGTGGTAACTTAAAGCCATATCTGCACAACTTATGATCAATTCCGATCATGTGTCATCCTCGTCGCCATAACGGTATCACAAATTCTCTTGAATTTATTTTAAATGCTGAGAATAGCCTTTCTATCACTATGGCAGGCATAAGAGTGCCTCCAATCAGATTTGAATCCTGGTTTTGACGACGAGCGCGCAAACCACTTTAGCAATCTGGACCAAATGGCAATAACACTTTTGTAACAGCTGCATGATTCCTTCTGACTTCCTCCGTTTTTTAAACCAACGAATATGATTTTTTGTTTACTCACTATTTTCGCGAATACATTGTATATCGAAAACTATATATCTACGCGATAATTTCTGTTTTTCTGTGTGACGTAACGCTCATAGACTTTATCCAACATCAATAATTGACATGCGAAAATATCGCATTTTACATTAAGTATGCAATACGCATAGCAAATGCAAGCAATTTAGATATGCCCAGGCTTGACTGCGATAGTATCTTAATTACTCGAAAACACTAAAGCTCTTGCGATCGGCGTGCTAGTTCCAGTACAACAATGCATTAGATCTAATACCAGTATTTTGGTAGTCTTTTTTTTATTTTACAAATTCTCTGTAAACACATTTTTGTATTGGCGAGTTTATGAATTCGCGATATTGTCGTAAGGTAACTTGATGGGTTGAGTTGGCATTGTAAATATTTACAACACTGGGATTCGCAAGATTAACCTCATAGCGAAAAACCGCATAACATGAAAAATACTCCACCGCGGATTCAACGGTTTTATGAGTTTATGGTATGAATAAGAATTGGGTTATTCAGTTGATAATGTCATATCTCTTGTTGCCATTATGTCTGAAAGGATGAACGATATGCAATAAACTATGCTATTGATGTTCAGCATTATGGGTCATCATACGAGGGACGTTGCAAATATTCGAGATAAAGTGCTTTTAAGTTAATAATTATATACACTGTCTATACACTAGTCTATTTCCGGCAATTACATAAGGCATACACGTTGAATTTTACATGAATAGTGCGACAGTGATCAGAATTTACATGTGCTTTCGGTAGCAAAAAGTGATACAACATGAATTTTATAGTAATCCGATAGGCCATACAGTGATTTGGTTTATTGCAACGCTATGATATCAGTAACTTGAATATTAATCGGAAAAATAGTTGAGTTAGGCATGAAAAAGGTTTTAATAAATTATAATTGTAGGACCATGAATGCCACGTTATTATAGCTTGGCCAATTTGACACGAGCCTGACCTTTTGATTAGCATAATCTAACAGTCGATATATTGCCTACGTTAACAACGCCGATTGTACGTTAACATAATCGGGGAGTATCACGAAGACGCTCGGGATGAAATACAAACACAAATAAGAAATACCGATATCGCACGATTTGCTTGCGGAAATTGATATATACAAAGCAAACACCTTGTAATATATTCTTGCATAAAGGTCAGGCTCAGGTCAAAATAGCCAAGCTATACTACATTTTGGTCATTCATACCAAGAAAAAAAAGTTAAGTTACCAATTTTCTAGGGCTCGTTTCAGCTGTAAGGCCGCTCAAGCACCCTTTGAAATTTTAACTCCCCTGGTCAATGGGCTACATATGGAAACCTACACTCGTGTCTCCCTGGGGAGACTATTTCTCTCCTGTGGTGTGGCAGCCAACATCGATCTGCGGCGCCCAGGAATAGACACTGTCCTCACAGGTACCATTTTACACCATGGTGGAGTGGAGCTGTGGGTCTTGCTCAGAGATTTTAACCAGTAGTCCAGAGGGGGTCAAACCCGGGACCTCTCGATCCCGAAGCGCGCTCCCTATCTCTAGGCCACCGCTCCCCACCAACAGAAAGGCACAATCAAGCCTAGCGTCTGGGTGCACATTTTTGCTGTGTTTGAAAGATTGATGATCTTAAGTGGTTAAGGTGGTAGATCCTATTTACGTATTTATGGTGACAGTATATTTTTTATATATATACACGTATTTTTAAATTTAATGAGAGGGCCATTCGACATTCGATGTAAAAAGAAGGCTACACTACAAAGGCTTGTATAGTTCAGATCATTCGATATTATAACGCCTGATAAATCGAACGGCTTTAACTGATATCTTTTAGCTAGTCTACGCTATAACACCTTCAAAAAGATATAATTTTTGCAGATTCAGCAAAACCATCGTGAGTAATTACAAAAAAAAACAAATTCAGCTGCTGCTATGCAAAAAACATCATTTCAATTAATATCTCAGTTCGAACTAGTAAGGATTTTTTCGTCCATACCATACATAACAACTAACTCATACTCATTATAAAGGGTAAAAAATGCATAAAATATCAAATTAATCAGTTAGTCGCGAAAACATATAAATGTCGCGAAAACGTATGATTTTACATTAAATGTAAATACATGCATTCAACGTGTTTATTATGACAAATAAGGAATGACACTAACGCAACAGTGGTTCGTGAGAAGCAAAAATTACTGGATTGTTTCCAAACAGTTGCCATGGCAACCGATATCTGAATAGAAGTTTTTTTTACAGAATATATTCCCAGGTAAAACCTGTATCAAACCTGTTCCCCACCTATATACTCAGGTAAAATTGTTGGATCGGCTATATGTTTGTGTGTGTGTGTAACTCTGCGATGCTTTATATTATACTGTATGTATATAATTATGTTACTGCGGTAATAACAAAATAGGACGAAACAGCTAGGTAGAGAACACAGAATGTAACATATCTTATTTTTTACAACAACTTTTATAACAACTGTTTTATTACGACTGTTTGATTGTGATGTACATTTAAATATATCGATATACGGTGCGATAAATACATGTACCAGGGCACAAACCAAAGCCACACAGCTACGACGACAGCGCCTACCCACACACGTAAGAATCAGACATAGTAATAATTTAATACTAACGTTATTTTGAATAAAACACAGTTCTTGTTATAAACCCACTCTGGCACAGCCTGGATAGAAAAGTCACGCAAAAACTATACACATGACGCTGGCTAGAATGAGAAGGTTTTACTGTTGATTCAAAAAGTAAGACGAATGAGAAAACACCCCCATTAGAAAGAATAGCGGAATTTACAGTTATTTCATATACCCCCAGTGAAATCTATATAAACGTAGTTTACCAAACGGACGAACTCATGTTTACAACCGTTTTTACCTAACTTTGAACGGACTGTAAGTACAAAATTGACAGTTTGAGAAAATAAGAACAATTGTCCAAAAATTACTCTTTACTTATGGTAAAACAAGTTGTTCTAAGTTCAGTTTGGTCAACATTACAGTCATGACAATAGGCTCACAAGAAGCGCCCTGTGACGCTTACGTCAAATATGCTTCAGTCATATAAGACGTATACGCCTTTGATAAAGGATCATAGATCAGAGAGAAGTGCTATCTTATCAGAAGTGCTGTCTTATCAGAAGTGCTGTCTTATCAGAAGTGCTGTCTTATCAGAAGTGCTGTCTTATAAGAAGTGCTGTCTCACCAGAAGTGCTGTCTTATTTAGAAGTGCTGTCTTATTAGAAGTGCTGTCTGTGTTGTGTGGCGGCCATAAAACATCGTCCAATAATTGCAATCAACATTACCACATTTCTATTTGATATCTAATCCTATTCCAAGAAATCACGACTTTAACTCTGATGTTTCCGTTTTTCATTTTGCTTATGCCATTCTTGCCGGGTATTTTGTTTGTTCTAAACTTTCTCTCTGGTACACCCTGTATCACTAGACTAAGTGTTTATAACTGAATGGGTGTAACCAACAATATTATTCTAGAAACTATCTGACATTCACCCATATACACATCACCTTGATCCAAGCATCCTACAGCAGCGGGTATCTACATATGTTGTAAAGATTTCTGCATTCTTTTCCTGAGAAATTTGTTCGTGGAGAATTTTGATGAAAATCTAACTTCGAGGTGTGTGCAAGGTGGGGAGCAGAGCTAGAGCTATTTCATAATACTTTTGCTTGATCAGACAAAAACTCGTATGAAAACCTTAAGGTTGCTCATATTAAATATTTTCCCTTATTTTAGGTCAAGTTGAAGTGTTTTATGATAGACACTCCCTTTCTCTGTTCCTCAAGTATTTACATTGCAAAACCCTTCTACCAATCCAAAATCATAATAAACACCCCTCAAATATCATCATAAACGTCCCTTCTACCCTCAAATATCAACATAAACACCCCTTCTTTCCTCACAAACATCTATTCTACTCTCAAATAAACATCCATCTACCTTCAAATATCATCATAAACATCCATCTACCCTCAAATATCATCATAAACTTCCCTTTTACCCGCAAATATCAACATAAATGCCCCTTCCACCCGCAAATACCAATATAAACGCCCTTTCAAACCTCAAATATCATCATAAACATCCATCTACCCTCAAATATCATCAATAACACATGATTGCCATCAAATATCATCAAAAACATCCATTCTACCCTCAAATATCATCATAAACATCCATTCTACCGGTAAATATAAACATTAACATCCAATCTACCCTCAAATGTCATCATAAACATCCATTCTACCCTCAAATATCGCCATAAACATCCATTCTACCCGTAAATCTAAACATTAACATCCAATCAATCCTCAAATGTCATCATAAACATCCATTCTATCCTCAAATATCGTCATAAACATCCATTCTACCCTCAAATATAAACATAAACATCCAATCTATCCTCAAATATCATCATAAACATCCATTATAACCTCAAATATCATCATTAACATCCCTTCTACCCGCAAATATCACAATTAACACCCCTTCTACCCTCAAATATCAACATAAACATCCCTCCAACCCTCAAATATCAACATAAAAACCCCTCCAACCCTCAAATATCATCATAAACACCCCTTCTACCCTCATATATCATCATAAACACCCCTTCTATCCAAAAATGTCATCATAAACACCCCTTCTACCCACAAATATCATCATAAACATACATTCTACCCTCAAATATCATCATAAACACCCCTTCTTCCCACAAATATCATCATAAACATACATTCTACCCTCAAATATCATCATAAACACCCCGTCTTCCCACAAATATCATCATAAACACCCATTCTACCCTCAAATATCATCATAAACACCCCTTCTACCCTCAAATGTCATCATTAACACCCCTTCTACCCACAAATATCATCATAGACATACATTCTACCCTCAAATATCATTATAAACACCCTTCTACCCTCAAATATCAACATAAACATCCATTCTACCCTCGAATATCCACATTAACATCCCAACAACCCTCAAATATCACTATAAACATCCATTCTACCCTCAAATATCATTATAAACATCCATTCTACCCTCAAATATCATCATAAACACCCCTTCTACCCTCAAATATCATCATAAACATCCATTCTACCCTCAAATATCACCAAAAACACTCATTCAACCCTCAATCATTACCATACACGTCCATTTAACCCTCAAATGTCACCATAAACATCGATATTCTACCCTCAAATGTCAAACTACTTCTGGATAAACATAGTTTACCTAACGGACGAGCTTATGTTTATAACCGCTCTAATCTAACTTTAAACGGAATGTACTCTTAGTATCTAACAATCACCAACGCATTTTAAATTAACAAAATCCTGTGTTTTCTTCAGTGCAGCATGTTTAGCAAAGGTGACTAAAAAGATACACATACATCGAACTACTTTTTTGTTAAAAAAGTAATTCTATAGCGTAGGAATACATGTTTATATTCTCCGTTTATGTCACGTGACGAAAACAAAATAACAAAACACTTACTGCCTTCGTTTCTGAAACTTTCACATAATGTCATAAATCTTGTTGTCGTACAAAATTTCCATAATCCAGCGTATTCTTTTACAGCTAATTGTCTTGGATATATTCGGTAGTCGTTTATGGACCAATATATTGTATAGAATCCAATCATGTGAATTAAGAATGCTAAAATCACTAATATAAGTACAATCTTTGAAAGAAGTGTGGCGTATTTATACCCGGTCTCCATTTTTGGAATGTTTCAAAACAACTTTTCTTGTCCGACGTATTTAAAATAAAATATAATATCCCAGGTAGCAACTCCTCTCGTTTAGATAATTAACACTTCAATGAATCGATTAATTATTGTTTTACAGAAAGCTACATCCGATACTTTCATTAATTCAGTAATCACACTATCACATAGTAATAATTCATCCATACATTAACACTTCACCACATGACGCTTCCAAAATTCAAAAACAAATATTTTCTAAAACTATGTTCCATTCAATTATATCACCAAATTGCCAAAATCGCCTTAGAATCCAATAGTTTTAGTTTTAACTTATCTCTCCTAACTGTGTAATCTATTCACTGGAAAATTGCCTAACTATGTTCTTAAATTCCTTACGTATTAATCACAATCGTATGTGCACGAGAGAAAACACGCACGAGACTTGAGCTTTTGATCAACCACTTTACTTTACATCACAAAACTTGAAAGTTTTCACCTGGAACTTTTCTGCGATACAATACGTAGAATGTAAACAAACTACAACAGCTGTCTCTAATTAATAATTTGAAGACGAACTGTCTGAGCCTAGTTTAGATCACTTTGACAAACGTTTTCTCTTAACTGAGTCAAAAACGCAAACAGGTAACTAGTTTCGCCGCCATTCCAGTACGAATCAGATCGTATTGTTTGCGAGTATCTAGTATGATGGATAATATATATGACAAACAAAGTAATTAGAATCCTGAAAAATGGTGATACATGTACAAGTATATTTATAGTATCAGATACAAGATTCTAGGCCAAACACAACAACTATCATGGTCTAGACAAGCTATGGAACCTACGGAATCCGCACGAGTACCGTACGACAACGGTTATCTGTTGATAACGGGTACAAATCCTGAAAGTCGCGAATCAAATTGGAATAAAGACGTTACACCGTAGCTAGAAACAATCATATCTACCCGTTCAAAATATTTCACTGATTTTTTTCATCAATTCTTTGACGCTATAATTTTAAGAAGTATTATTTATGTGTTGCAATTATTATAGTTCCGATGTGGTAACCACCGGTTAACTAAAGCCAGTCTACGTTCGGGTATTCTTCCAAAGGCTTATCAGTTAATCGAAAATGAGCAAAAACAGAAATTGGCTTTGACAAGGGCCATATGTTGTATGAACCGGAATCATTCCCAGAGATCAACGGACATATCTCATAATTAAGGGTAGTTATCCGCCGATAGATAGCTGGGCATTTGATTTGTATATTCACACAAATCAATCAATAAATTAGTCAATCAATCAATCAGTCAATCAATCAATCAGTCAATCAATCAACCGATAAGTTAGCGTCTTACCCAGACTATGTAAGCAGTAAGTAGAAATTGGAACCTCTTGGAATCAGTCCGCTTAGCTCAGTCGGCAGAGCATGAAACTTATGATTTCGGTGTTGTGGGTTCAAATCCCAGGAATGACCAACTAAAATTTACTAAGTAATAGTCTTTCCGTGAGACTTTAAACCTAGGTTCCATGTATGGGTGTAATACACCTGGCATGTAAAAGAACCAGTGGTGTCTCTGGAACGAGTACACCTCATGTGTCAGCACTTTCCCCAGAAACCTAAATGACTACGCTCATCTGGGTGCCTCGTCCATATGCAATATCCGCTTGCGAGGATGAATACGTAAATGATGTGAAGGCTCTATCAATCACTGAGTCTATCTATCAAGATTTGTCATATACTGTCTTCAGTCTAAATATATTTTATTACCAAATTCGTGTACAATACAATTGCTATCTTTAGTATAATATGCATAGATAAAGTGTCAACCCACGCGTTCCAAAACTTAGTTACGGCTCTCCCCCATCTTCAGAGAAATGCAAGCAAAGTGACGGTTTACCAGAAAGGGCGTGCTGCAAAAAGGACAAACTTATATTAAATAAACGCTACTGCATGCAAATACATTTGTATCGGGAATTGCAAACCCAGTGTTCCTAGTTTTAGCTCTATATATGCGGTACATTTCTTAGATTTAATTTTTTTTACCATACCGGAAATTAAAAAAAATACAATCGAGGTAAAATTAAAACTCCTAAGATCCTAAAACACTACAACTATAATCCTTAAATTCATGAGCATAGTTTTACAAAACACTTCCAATCGCCCACACAGTTAGTATTACGATGCATTGAGTCAGATGTTCGTGAAACAAGACAACTACTGACCGTTGTCACGCACATGTAGTACAAAGGTTTTATTTCCAACTACCCGAGGCATAACCACCTTTGTACTGTCACATCGCGTGCCCAACCATTATTTACAAATAAACAGACTGAACATAGAGTCCGCCGGTGATAAGGCTAACCTTAATTTACAAATAAAAATGGGCATAAAATGCATTTTCCATTCCAATGTTTGTCAAATCGCGTGTTACTTCTAATGCTACAAACTTTCAAACTACACCGAAACAAGAACACTCTAAGGGTTTCGGCCAGTGGAGCTTAAAGTTAAACTCCGGCACTATTTATTGTAATCCAAAGTGCAAAGAAATAATTAAATTAATGTTGATTGTTTCTGAAGAGTAAGAAGGTTGCCAATTTCGTATAGTGTGCAGTACGCTTCGGTGTTTTTATTTGTTTGTGCACAGCCCTTAATTTTAACCCATGACAAATAACTGGTCTATTTGGACGTCTTGAAACATTTTCAACAACCCTCAACGACATGTTACGTAGTGACGTCACTTAATGGCGGGTGGGGTGTGGTAGTATACATAGGCTAACACTGATCCATCACGTCAAGGCAATAACATACACATGTGTTTAATGACGGCAGTATTGTAAATCACGTTATATTCGCGAGTTGTTTTTCGCGAATTTCAATAAGAAAAAAAAGACGTACTTATTTCTTGGATTGATGAAATAGCGGTCTAAGTCTTAAAAACCTCTTGGCACACACAACAACCTCTGTATAGCAAGTACCCTTTGTGAGCTGCAAATATTTGTCGTTCGTTGAACAGAGGGTGTTGCTAAACAGTGGTACATTTAACATGAGAGTATATATCAGCTTCGGAAAAGTTTGTTTGTTGTTATGAAAAGGATGCTGCTCAACCAAGGGTTGCTCTCAATATGTATACCTAGTTATTTACGAAAGTTGTGCCAATTTGCGACCGCGGAACTTCTTTCGCTTTTTATTAATTCTTACCGAATATAAAAAACATCGCGAATATAATACCCGACGTAAAGCATATTGTGTTAATTAGGGGTCCCTCGGACATTACCAACGTAACATGACTCGGATGACGGAAAGAACCGAGGCATTACGATTGAGTACTATGTTCATTACTTTATTTACCTTCTTTCCCTTCGGGAAGAGTAGCATTATTAACTTTTTCATCCTCAAGATCGTGTAACAGTATTTCAGGTACTTGTCTAACAGCTGGCCTAGTGTTAACTACACGAACATTATCACGTGGCCGAGGTCGCTGCGTGCGCACTTTAGGTTGCGTGCGCACTTTGTTTAACTTCCGGCGACGAGCGTTATCGTCCTCGTCTAGTTCCCGTTGTTCAAGATCAGGTGAATCTCGTTCAAGGTCAACTTGTTCAATGTCACGGAACTCTGGGTCTTCTCCGTCACTTTGTCTCCGTTTTCTTATTTCAATTTCTTCAGATACACAATTTTCAGATTTTTTACGTTGTTCTTCATTGTATTCGTTCAAATGTCCTTAAATTTCTTTAATTCTTATATCAATTTCCCGGAAAAAAATAAAGTGGAAACGTTGAAAAGGACTGGGTTCGTTTATGTATACATGCGTGGTTTGTCGAATGTTTCAACTAATTTTGAAATTTTGAAATTTTGAAATTTCCTTGAAATCTTCATAAAAACGAGTAAGTCGCCAAAAATGTTAATTATTTGACTGGAATTGATGTAGGCCTACACTTAGTCTATACAACACGTTCATATTTTCAGCGTTATTTATATTTATTATTGTATAATCGAATTGTAGGTTACCGCCATTATAAATGATATTTCGTACAGAACTACAAACGTGTATAACCAATCTTGGCATTTTATCAACTATACATTATGCCTGCAGCTCTTGCTGAGAAAACATTACTTGATGCAATAAGACCCACTTCTCCCCAATGTGTCAGATCAGTCGTAGAAATGTGCTCATAAAGAAGCATTTTAGATAGAAATCTTTTGATAACTTGTAACGATATGGTGCCTTGCATGGTACTGTATCACAACATGTACATATCATCTTGGTGCATGCACAAAGTTACAGAAATAGGTTTACCAGTTTCACAGGTAACTGTATCATTGATAAAGACGAAATATATGTCTTATAGATGTAAAAATGTGTCAATATCATCTGAATTTGATAAAATTTAACAGTTTTAACATTTATTAAGTATTATGCAACTAAAGAAGAAATATATTCTAATGGAAACAATGGTTTACATTCTGAAAATGGCATTGTAAACAGGTGGGTGGGGTAAAAAATAAGATTTAGTGTCAAAGCATTATCACTTATGGCACATACAGTCAAACTTGTTTCGAACTGAATTAAGCAACCGCCTATGTTAAGCAGTCAATACAATTAAATGCAAACCTGTATTTGACATCCATCTTTATATGATTAAAGTGCTTAGTAGAGGTGGCTGTTCTATTGAAGGTCGCTATACTGTGCGACCTTGTTAGAACAACACCCACTGGACAACTTAGTATTTGGTTGTTGTAAAGAGGTTGTTGCTTTAACGAGCTAGTTTGAGTCGCTCTTGCCGAGGTTGCATTATAGATTAAATGAATGCCAACATCCGGTGAATTATATTAACATTGCAGACGTAATACATGTAAGTGATATGGCCTGTTAAATACTAACGATGCGTGTTCCAGTGCTATTAGCGTATTATGCCTAGGATCAAGATCGCTTATTCCAGTCTGGCACATTTTAGTTGACACTACTTTAGAGCACATTTTATGTCTTTAGGTTCACAGGATTTTTAAAAAAAACTAAAGAGTCTGTAGAAGGGAATTAAGAGACATGTACTTCGACTTGGACCGATGTCGCTAACACAATGGCATGTGACCGCCCTTATATAATGGCCCTTTTGGTCCTTTCATTATATACACGTTCACTTCTGGACGGCCTTAACTTTAATTCAACTTTACGACATTGCACTAATCAAAACGACATTAGTAGATCTATATTATTAAAAAAACAACCCGGTTGATTTGAAAGACTTGCCTGTTTCAACACTCTTCGATTCTTCCAAGATAAAATGCTAAAAATAGCACAAAATAATTATCTTTTTTTCACCGGATTACCTCGGATATTTCCGCATGTCAATACCAGTCCAGTAAATAAGTTCACCACACGTGTAGAGAGGTGCCAATTGCTTGTATTAGAGCAGGATTGAGCAGGGGATTCAATTGAAATTTAATGAACAAAAAAATCTGCAGAACAGTTCTCGATATTAATTTTGTATTTAAAACCGATTTTCAGTTAGTAGTGGTAGTAGCATTTTATATCACATGACTTTCCCTGAATCTAGGTTAGTATAGCCAGTACGTATAAAGTTATACGTACCACATGTAGTATAAGGTATTGAGTTTTTCCAATAAATCAATGCGTATTTTGCGTTTTTAGTGTCATATGATATAAAGAATCTATCACTCGTCGTCAATTGATATATTTATATTAAACTCGTTCAGGAAATATTATTAAGCTCGCCAGAGGCTCGTTTAATAAAATTTCCAAAACTCGTTTAATATAAATTTATATCAATTGACAAGACGTGATAGATCCTCTATGTCTATAGTAGTAGTGGGTTAGTTTTGTTAGATCTACTTATTTTAATACTATTTACAAACAAGAGGGCCATTGGCCCTTAAGCGCTCACCTGAGTTTGTTGCAATGTTGGCTTTGTTAGCAAGATTGTTGTAGTATGAACTCAAAATACTTATGTGGCCTAGATTTGAATTTTGTACTAAAATGTTTGTGAGTAGTAGGTAAAGTAGAGTTCCTGAAATACATACTTTGGTTTGACTGCTGATGGGTTTAGTACCGACTAGTTGTACTTGTGTAGAATCAAGCATTATTGAATTTGGAACTTTTTCCACATGACCCAGTTTCAAACTTGGCCCAGATTTCATAGAGATCATCATTCTGACCAAGTTTCATGAAGATTGGATCAAATTGATGACATCTAGAGTGTAAACAAGGTTTTTCTAAGATTTGACCTAGTGACCTGGTTTTTGACCCCACATGACCCAGTTTTGAACTTGGCCTAGAGTCCATAGAGAAATACATTCTGACCAAGTTTCATGAAGATACAACCAAAATTGTGACCTCTGGTGTGAACACTAGCTTTTCTAAGATTTGACCTAGTGACCTAGTTTTTGACCCCACATGACCCAGTTTCAAACTTGGCCTAGATTTCATGGAGAACAACATTCTGACCAAGTTTCATGAAGATTTGATAAAATTGATGACATCTAGAGTATACAAAAGGATTTTTTAGATTTGACCTATTGACCTAGTTTTTGACCCCACATGACCCAGTTTCAAACTTGGTCTAGATTTCATGAAGAACAACATTCTGACCAAGTGTCTTGAAGATTGGATCAAAACGGTGACATCTAGGGTGTACACAAGGTTTTTATCAGATTTGACCTAGTGACCTAGTTTTTGACCCCGCATGACCCAGTTTCGAACTTGGCCAAGATTTCATGGAGAACAACATCCTGACCAAGTTTCATGAAGATTGGAACAAATTAGTGACATCTGGAGTGTACACAAGATTTTTCTAAGATTTGACCTAGTGACCTAGTTTTTGACCCCACATGACCCAGTTTCGAACTTGGCCTAGATTTCATAGAGAAGAACATTCTGACCAAGTGTCTTGAAGATTGGATCAAAACTGTGACCTCTAGGGTGCACACAAGGTTTTTATCAGATTTGACCTAGTGACCTAGTTTTTGACCCGGCATGACCCAGTTTCGAACTTGGCCTAGATTTCATGGAGAACAACATCCTGACCAAGTTTCATGAAGATTGGAACAAATTAGTGACATCTGGAGTGTACACAAGATTTTTCTAAGATTTGACCTAGTGACCTAGTTTTTGACCCCACATGACCCAGTTTCAAACTTGGTCTAGATTTCATGAAGAACAACATTCTGACCAAGTGTCTTGAAGATTGGATCAAAACGGTGACCTCTAGGGTGCACACAAGGTTTTTATCAGATTTGACCTAGTGACCTAGTTTTTGACCCGGCATGACCCAGTTTCGAACTTGGCCTAGATTTCATGGAGAACAACATCCTGACCAAGTTTCATGAAGATTGGAACAAATTAGTGACATCTGGAGTGTACACAAGATTTTTCTAAGATTTGACCTAGTGACCTAGTTTTTGACCCCACATGACCCAGTTTCGAACTTGGCCTAGATTTCATAGAGAAGAACATTCTGACCAAGTTTCATGAAGATTGGAACAAATTAGTGACATCTGGAGTGAACACTAGCTTTTCTAAGATTTGACCTAGTGACCTAGTTTTTTACCCCACATGACCCAGTTTCAAACTTGGCCTAGATTTCATGGAGAACAACATTCTGACCAAGTTTCATGAAGATTTGATAAAATTGATGACATCTAGAGTATACAAAAGGATTTTTTAGATTTGACCTATTGACCTAGTTTTTGACCCCACATGACCCAGTTTCAAACTTCGTCTAGATTTCATGAAGAACAACATTCTGACCAAGTGTCTTGAAGATTGGATCAAAACGGTGACCTCTAGGGTGTACACAAGGTTTTTATCAGATTTGACCTAGTTACCTAGTTTTTGACCCCGCATGACCCAGTTTCGAACTTGGCCAAGATTTCATGGAGAACAACATCCTGACCAAGTTTCATGAAGATTGGAACAAATTAGTGACATCTGGAGTGTACACAAGATTTTTCTAAGATTTGACCTAGTGACCTAGTTTTTGACCCCACATGACCCAGTTTCAAACTTGGTCTAGATTTTATGAAGAACAACATTCTGACCAAGTGTCTTGAAGATTGGATCAAAACGGTGACCTCTAGGGTGCACACAAGGTTTTTATCAGATTTGACCTAGTGACCTAGTTTTTGACCCGGCATGACCCAGTTTCGAACTTGGCCTAGATTTCATGGAGAACAACATCCTGACCAAGTTTCATGAAGATTGGAACAAATTAGTGACATCTGGAGTGTACACAAGATTTTTCTAAGATTTGACCTAGTGACCTAGTTTTTGACCCCACATGACCCAGTTTCGAACTTGGCCTAGATTTCATAGAGAAGAACATTCTGACCAAGTTTCATGAAGATTGGATCAAAACTGTGACCTCTAGGGTGCACACAAGGTTTTTATCAGATTTGACCTAGTGACCTAGTTTTTGACCCGGCATGACCCAGTTTCGAACTTGGCCTAGATTTCATGGAGAACAACATCCTGACCAAGTTTCATGAAGATTGGAACAAATTAGTGACATCTGGAGTGTACACAAGATTTTTCTAAGATTTGACCTAGTGACCTAGTTTTTGACCCCACATGACCCAGTTTCAAACTTGGTCTAGATTTTATGAAGAACAACATTCTGACCAAGTGTCTTGAAGATTGGATCAAAACGGTGACCTCTAGGGTGCACACAAGGTTTTTATCAGATTTGACCTAGTGACCTAGTTTTTGACCCGGCATGACCCAGTTTCGAACTTGGCCTAGATTTCATGGAGAACAACATCCTGACCAAGTTTCATGAAGATTGGAACAAATTAGTGACATCTGGAGTGTACACAAGATTTTTCTAAGATTTGACCTAGTGACCTAGTTTTTGACCCCACATGACCCAGTTTCGAACTTGGCCTAGATTTCATAGAGAAGAACATTCTGACCAAGTTTCATGAAGATTGGATCAAAACTGTGACCTCTAGGGTGCACACAAGGTTTTTATCAGATTTGACCTAGTGACCTAGTTTTTGACCCGGCATGACCCAGTTTCGAACTTGGCCTAGATTTCATGGAGAACAACATCCTGACCAAGTTTCATGAAGATTGGAACAAATTAGTGACATCTGGAGTGTACACAAGATTTTTCTAAGATTTGACCTAGTGACCTAGTTTTTGACCCCACATGACCCAGTTTCGAACTTGGCCTAGATTTCATAGAGAAGAACATTCTGACCAAGTTTCATGAAGATTGGATCAAAACTGTGACCTCTAGGGTGCACACAAGGTTTTTATCAGATTTGACCTAGTGACCTAGTTTTTGACCCGGCATGACCCAGTTTCGAACTTGGCCTAGATTTCATGGAGAACAACATCCTGACCAAGTTTCATGAAGATTGGAACAAATTAGTGACATCTGGAGTGTACACAAGATTTTTCTAAGATTTGACCTAGTGACCTAGTTTTTGACCCCACATGACCCAGTTTCGAACTTGGCCTAGATTTCATAGAGAAGAACATTCTGACCAAGTTTCATGAAGATTGGATCAAAACTGTGACCTCTACAGTGCTTACAAGTCAAAATGTTGACGACGTACGACGTACGACGTACGACGTACGACGTACGACGTACGACGTACGACGGACGACGGACATTTTGCGATCACAATAGCTCACCTTGAGCACTTCGTGCTCAGGTGAGCTAAAAATAGGTTAAACATACTCAGATTATCATCTTTAAGGACATTGAAGACGTCCGAAAATCCACCTTCGGTGCAAATGTCCAAAGTACACCGACGCCACAGGCCCCTGTGGGTCAGCTCCGTATCGGACCAGTAATCAGTGGCGTATCCGGCGATAAAAAGTATAAATCCTAGTGAGAACACTACCACGATTACTTTGCTCAAGTTCTTCTTCTCTGCGGGTTCACCCATTTTTAATTCACGGTTGTTACGTCACAACTATGACGTAATGTCAAATATCACACACGTGATGTTTAAGTTTTCTATTATGTTTTTTTTTCCAATATTATGATTAACGATCGCATATGTGCTTAAAACACCTAATATTAAAAATTTTAATTGATCTAAAATTGTTCTCAAAAATTTTGCGTTTTTACATTAAATTTCCATAAACGCTATTAAAACAGAATAATTTTAAGTGACATTTGAACAAAAACGTGTTCTGTTTGATATAAAATATAAGTCGAGAAAATTTGTTTATCTGAAGAAATCAAAAGCTAAATCCAAACTGGTCATTGATGGCACACCATTTAGAAAATAGACAATAACTATATATCAATTAAGCACATATACGATTGTTAAATACGGCATCGTAAACATAGACAACTATTTAATGTAAGAACTATGTCCACACGTGAATATACACATGTATTTTTACAGAAATAATACCAGAAACGCAATTATCACCCAAAAAACTGACACAAATATAAATGAGCCTACAAGATTGTTTTCCTAAATATGAGTGACCCAGAAGTGAATGACAATCGAGTAGTCAACATTTTGTCCCCGGTTTTCTTCTTAAAGCTTATTCATTGAGCTAGAAACCATGCTACGGGAAGTGTTGAAAAGTCGAAAACACCCTAAAGGCGTACATGGTGTATTTTGTATTTTTTCCAGTAGGCGTGCAAAAACATGCAAAACCAACGGGGAATTACATTTACAACCAAGCATGACCATGTAGATAACAATAGTCATTAAAGAGGTAAAAACATCACATACATGACAAGCTTTTGGCATTTATAGGGCTTGACATTGTTCACCAACTATACGTAGTATGTGACCTGTAACAAAGGTATTTCAATAAAAATTATCATTGCTGATTGATTATACATATTTAGTAGTGTGGCCGATGGAGACACGCTGGCTTGTATGTTACAGTCATCGCAAACATTTGACAAAAATACTCGTACAAATCATATAAACAAAAACTCATGACTCTGTTTATTGTTTTGTCGTATATAAACAATAAAACTGATGACTAATTGCATCAGGTGCGCACAGTAAATGGTTTGTGGTGTGAATTCAATATATGAGAAAAACCTTAAAACAATCATCTCATTTTAGAATATTATTTTTTCAGTTGTCGGAAATCGCAGATGATTATCATCGCAATAAGTCATACATGTTGAAAGGTAGTTATCTTCCCATAAGTCTTACAATAATGAAAAATCACAGATTATTTTGCTAGCAATAAGTCATACAAAATGAATTTTACTGTATCCAACAAAGGCATACAGTAATTAGGTTTATATATTATTTTGCTAGCAATAAGTCATACAAAATTAATTTTACGGTATCCAAAAAGGCATGCAGTGATTAGTTACGATGTTGTAATATGCGCATCGGTGTATAACAACTACTGGACTGTAAATCAATTCACTTTCGCGAATACTAACTTTTTTAGTTTTGGCGATCGTCGACATGGTCGCAACTACAAATTTCCCGGCGTTTTTAAGTTTCCAGCGATGTCCATATAAATGTCTTGAACACTTTCGCGGCTAATTAATTTCGATAATTTCTACCGCTCGCAAACTCGGCGAAAATAAATCGCGCGAAATAATTTTTCGATTTACAGTATATGAATATAAACGACATAATTATGTACATTAGCCAACATTATTTCAGCAAGATATCCTAAATTACTACACATATTTACATGCTCTATTACTAGAAGTTGGCTCTGCTTTATCGTCGGCAATAAAGCTGGTAACATTCCTTTCATCTGCTACCAACAAATTACCATCATATGCAGATCACAGCACAGTATTATGTATATATATAGCACAATTTTATCCCACATTCATTAGGAATTATCTACAGCACAATCTATGTTGAACAAGTGAAAATCTTGTTTTACAAGAGAAGTGTTTCAAGAAATATCAGTTGTAGCAGTGATTTACAAATTGAAGGATAAGATAAGATAATTCAAAGCACAATGGGCCTTTTAAACAGAATCGTTTCTTTGAGAATTTCAGTGGTCCAAATGTCTGTTTCATTAGGTCCATTTTTGTGACACGATTGATCAGGACATTCCTACTGTCGATTCAATTTTGAATAAGTAATACTTATGAGGGAACTATCCCATTCGAAAGAATAGCCGTTACTATACCGTTAACTCGGGTATACCCAGTTAAACCATTTATAAACACAGTTTACCTCTAACGGACGAGCTAATCTTTTCACCGTTATCGTTTAACTTTGAACGGACTGCAATACAAGACATTTGAATAATGTAATATTAACTGTCTTTGTCAAAACTAGTCAAAATTAACATTCTTGACAAATGCAGCATGAAATAAATGCATATCCGTTGTTTTGTACAATTTACGGAAATATACGGGACTACACGAGAAGTGTCTACGGAAAATGGCGGACATGCCCGAAGATGTACGGACATTTTGATTCGAATATCCCATGATGTGTTGGTAAATTGATACACGTATTATATTTAATATAAAACAATCGAGTATTGTTTATCATATTTTTAAACATTTACGGGAAATTACGGAACCACACGAATGCTGAATACGGGAAACCACGGAAACACCCGAACACCAATTAGAAAGTATTTCCTGATGTGTTGATGAAGTGATGCACGTGCAACATATGTTTTTGTCTTGTTAAACATCAAACATCAATTATTCTTTCCCAAATATTTGTAGTTGTATCAATTAAGAGGAATCTCCCACTTGGCTGTCAGTGAAAAAAATGTAAAGTGATTTATACCTTGCAAGCGGGGGTTGAAAAGCTTTCAAGTAAATGGAAAGAACAAAATTAACGAAAAATACACAAACGCTTCACATAAAACATGAGTACATAAGTACTACAAATCCTCGTCTGAACAGACCAGGAACCATGTAAGTTGGCTGTTGTGGAAAGGCTGGCATGGTTACGAATATTAGATAACAAAGTCGCGTATTACGGGGTATACTAGTATATACGTATTCTTATATCGAACTCGTTTAAAACTAATTTACCGTTAAGTCGATATTTTCTTCAATCACAAATTTTCTATTATTTGTCTTTATGTAATGTGACCATGGTGCAGAACAGTTTCCCGGTGTTATAAATTGTCGTTTCTGACAAATTATTTCCAATGTCCCAGACAAACTACCAGATTATATTACGTGTTACTTCATACAGTGGTATTGATATTCAAGACCTGTTGTGGACTAGGGTGTTTTATAGCTCTTAGATGAACCCATGGTACCGCTTTAGAAATGTCACATTGACAGCTAACGCGCACCTTGACAGTACTACATGTACTCTGTACGAGTACAACACAGCATTGTTTCAGTGTTTGGTTCGAGCAGATGGTAGCCTTACTAAACATACCAACACTCTTATTACGCACGCACGCGCCCGTACGCACAAACATGTATACGCATTCACGCACGCGCCCGTACGCACAAACATGTATACGCATTCACGCACACACACGCCCGTACACACAAATATGCACACGCGTTCACCCACACACACGCCCGTACGCACAAACATGTACACGCATTTACACACGCACACACCCGTACGTACAAACATGTACACGCATTCACGCACGCATACATAGTTTCCATCTGACCTACATCAAAACATGACCTCAAACCTCAGACGAAAAATAGGCAAAAATATTCCAAAGTTACAGACGCTGTAATTCATTTGCCATTCATCATAGTATTTGCCAAAATCTTATTCCACTGTATGTATAGTGTTTTAGATCTTAGATTGTGTACACACCACTTCTTTGAGTTCTCAGAAACAGACGTGCTACTTCATCACAAGAGGATTTGGTCCGAGTACATACTTGTATGATTGTGTTATATATTACAAAGGCAACTATTCACTAGCTCTATCTACCGTAAAACCATTTACTTTCGATTCGACAACATTCGTGGTTTTTGAAAAAAAAGCATTCGGTGGATTTTGCATTTCAGGTTTTAAGTACAAGGATCAAATTCGAATGGATTCGATTTTGCGGTTGAAGGTGGACCACGAAATCCACGCAGTTTAACCCCCCAAGAAGACTTAATAAATTATTTTGCAGTATATTACAAATGCATCTAGAAACTACTCACTAGGTATTTGTTACAAACTTACTACAAAGGCAACGATTCATTCTCCCAAGAGAGAGTATCACAAAATTAGCTAACTTATCACTCAAGTGGGCTACACTGGTACATAAAGTTGGTAATTATATACTCGTACAAAGCATAATTCATATATTACATCATAAAATAATATCACGTACGCAGTATGCAAAGTATGCCGAGTTCGTTTAATAAAGACAGAGGAAATCAGACAGGGAAGACAGAACTCGACTTAAACAGCCCAGCACAGACAAAATAAAAAAACAGCACATGCATAAAACTGTACGACACAATGCCCAATGCATAACCAAACGAGAAAACCAACTGAGCAAACACCAAACTGTCCGAAAGCTGAACAGTTGGGCCATATTTTTATATTGTATTTATAGAACAGATCCTGTGCTGAATGCCATTGTGTCAGCAAGCAACAGTATTTATTCGTAGTTTGATATAGCTTGGCTATTTTGACTCGAGTCTGACCTTTATGCAAGAATTTATTACAAGGTTCTTGCTTTCCGCAAGCAAATCGTGCAATATCGGTATTTTAGATTTGTGTTTGTATTACATCTCGAGCGTCTTCGTGATACTCCCGATTATGAAAATATATACTCGGTGTTGTTAACGTAGACAATATATCGACTGTTAAAATATGCTAATCAATAGGTCAGGCTCATGTCAATGTGGCCAAGCTATAACAAGTTTTCATTGTAGTCTGATACACTCAGGTGACATTCCTGGAACAGTTACGAACATATTTAACCCTTTCACATGACACCAGCAACATCTCCACATGTTGAGGAAATTCGGCAATGTAACATAATGCAAGAAATTTCCAAATAGTCAAATAAGTGCTGTACTAGTAAAAATTACAAAGATTTGACCCCCGCGACCGGGAATCGAAACCGGATCGACAAGTTATAAATCTAACGTACTGACTACTTAAACACACTCCAACATGTTTAAAGTTGGCTAGAAAGAATATTAATAAATGCACACAGAATCAATATTACTCAGAATAACTTTTTGTCAAGAACATTTCGCTAGCTAAGAATCAGAAGGTCCTAAGTACTACTTACGACCTTATATAAGAATCATACATATTTGAAATCTGCAACATAAGGCAATTCATGTGAGCCTATGTTCATCAAAATCTGAACTTGTCATGTTGACCAAACTGAAGTTAAAAGGGCTTGTTTTACCAAAAGTAAAGAGTAATTTTCAGGCAGAGTTGGCTTATTTTCTCAAAATCTACGACCTTCTCATTATAAGCCAGCGATTTGTATGTTATATAAACATTATAAACAACTTTTATGCAGATTTATGTAACATTCCTACATCAAAAAGGTGCAAAAACATTTGGAACGTTGAGGTCATTTCACAGATGAAGTATACAAGAGGGCCCAAAGGGTCCTAGGTCGCTCACCTGTTGCACATTGGTCTAGGTATCAGTACAACCTACATTCTGACCATATTTCATGAATATTTCAAAATAGTGACCTCTGGAGTGAACACAAGGTTTTTCTATGATTTGACCTAGTGTCCTAGTTTTTGACACCGCATGACCCAGTTTCGAATTGGCCTAGATTTTATAGAGAACAACATTCTGACAAAGTTTCATGAAGATTGGATCAAAACTGTTGCCTCTGGAGTGAACACAAGGTTTTTTTAAGATTTGACCTAGTGACCTAGTCTTTGACCCAACATGACCCAGTTTCGAACTTGGTCTAGATTTTATAAAGAACAACATTCTGACCAAGTTTCATGAAGATTGGATCAAAGCTGTTGCCTCTAGAGTGAACACAAGCTAATTGTTGACGGACGGACGGACAGACGGACGACGGACGACGGACGAAGAGCGATCACAAAAGCTCACCGTGATAGTGAGCTAAAAACCCGTAAAAAACCCGTACATGTTCGGTTTGTACGGTCCCAAAAAAGAGTCTGTTTTATCGTCGGCGCACTGCAATTAAGATAAGCTGCTAACATTTGCTTGCTATGCGTGATACGAGCTTTATCCGGGGAATATTATGTGCAATCTCGTTGTTTGATCGTGAACACAAATGCCTAGAGGGTTTGTGCCGGCAGATAGCATTCCACCAGGGCAATATATCACGTGATATAAATTGATCACGTGCTGTGTCACGAGGTTTAAATGGATCACGTGGTGTGTATATCGTATATTGCACGTAATCACACATGACAAGTTAAATTATATTTACTTTAATTTTTATATTTACTTCATAATTATACTAGTATTTCAAACGTCGACATGTTTTATGCCGACTTTTTTAATTAAATAATCTTTAAGCAACACTAAAGCCTGTCTTTAACGACCAGCCATTAAGGATCTTTGTTGACAGATGATATTTTAATTATCATTTATATTGCATAAGCAGTTATGGTGTTCTGAAGCGATTAGAGCTCGCCATAAACGTGATCTCATTCTCATACTTAAACACCATATTCCATACACCATGCGCAAACTTGAAAAAAAACAGCTTTAGATTTTTTAGAATTTTGCATTCTGGCTTTGAATAGAATAAGTGTCATATGATTAGTATCTTGATGACCAACGTCCATATCAATCGCGCTTGGGTTATTGCCGAGAAAAGCCTTTATTTGCCAGTCAGCTTTCTGCTGAAATATGGCATGCATATTAGGCCTCCACCCGGATTTGAACCCGATGCGCTGGATAAGGCGACAGGTGCGCTACCGCTGTGCTACAGAGGTACTGTTAGGTCTGCAGACCGTCGCTCGTAGACCGACCAATATCAGGAAAGCAATATAACCTTTCATCAAAGATGTGGGTCATAATGATGACGACACAGTATGGATAGCATCACTGTGATACCATTAGTGTAAAGCACACACCACTCGGGACGATTGAAAGCATACAAACGATAGCAATCGTCTGTGTTCGAAAAGGTCAAACCACCTATCAGATAATGGTACATGTACCATGACAATAAAGCATTTCTAGAAAAGTAGTAAACAGTTTGGGTGGTATTCACGTTTGATCTTACTTGACTTAAGGATAAGAACAACCAATCAGCTCACACAAACAAAACGCTTGGACAGTAACAGATGTTGTGTTTAGCCACAAAATGTCACCACTATGTTACATCAGTAATTGCGTCTCAACGACATCCCTTTAGGATACAACAACAGAAGTTGTGTCTCTAACGACTACTTTGAACTGCTACAACATGAAAACAGTACAATGTAGTAGGGTCTCTACGACAACGCTTTAGAATGATGACACAATTAAATTACAACAACGTATAAATCAAATCACTGTCTGACTTAATGGGGTAAAACAAAATTCAAATTGTATGACTTATTGCGATGAAAAGCTCAGGTGACTGCCAACCTAGCTCTGACTTATTGGGATACTATCAAATTCAACGTGTATGTCTTACTGCGATACGCCGACTCGTTTATTGACATGATTTAGCAATCGGCAAGACGCAACCCCTGTTGTAGCATCCTACAGGGCTGGTGGGAAGTTACATATTATTTTGCACCAGAGTTTTCATGAGACGTTAAAGAGGCGTCACCTATATATAACTTTGATCGTTTAAATCGAGTCAGGAATATTATACATTAAATGAGAATCATTATTGCTTAAACTCCTCAAATCTTCAACAAAAAGCTCCCACCAATTACCGAGAAAAAAAATATAAATTTCCGTAACGAGCCAAAGTAGTCACGAGTTGTTTCCCTTTGACCACATGGTAATAAATCGCTGGTGATTTGACCATATATTTAACATTATTGAGACATATTTGCGCACACTTTCTTCTGGCAAATTATGATAACTGATAGTGCTTTGTACATTTAGGTCATTAATAGTCCAGTCATTGAAGCTAAAAAATATGGTCAACCTCAAACAAATTGCAAAACAGAGTTTCTTTGCATTTTCATCATCTACAGACTATTATCAACTACAGACAAAACGTCAAATATGCGAGTTCAGTGGGGAAAATACAAAAAAATCGACATGTTTAAGGTCACTTTTGGTAGCAATTTCAGCATTTTCCTTATTTCATACTACATGGGGAATTTTAAGTTCTAATAATTCCCATGTAAGTCGATAAATATTTACTAATTGCACCTTAAAGCTTATATTTTCTGAAAGATACAACCTTCTTCTATCGAATACAAATATTGATTTTATCATCAGTCAATTTACTTTTCATATATATGCCAGTCTACGTGTTGGTATACTACCCATTCAAATGTCGACAAAATGACTCAAAATAGCACTTGAAAGGGGAAACAAAAGTTTTACTCATTTCTTTAATATTAATCCAATTTGTTTAAAATTTACACATTTCATGTGTTGTATACATGTATGTCTAATGGAAAAAGCATATTTGTGTTTGGACAGTATACAATAATGTCAATATACAAAATGTACACGAATTTATCGATTCGGGAGAAATAGTGATTGTTCTCTTTTGTCTGTTCGTCCACAATTGCATTTGTATTCACAATTTTGACTTTATGATTATGAAACTTGGTCAGAGTGATCATCTGAACAAAATTTAGGCCATGGTAGAAAATGGATGATCAAGGATAAAAAACTAGGTCACTAGGTCAAATTGTAGCAAAACCTTGTGTAGTCGCTAGAGGTCATAATGTAGACCTTATATTTATGAAACTTGGTCACAATAATAATTTCAACAAAATCTAGGTCAAAGTTATAAATTGGGTCATTCGGGGTAAAAAAGTCGATCGCTAGTTTAAATCAAAGTAAAACGTTGTGTAGGTACAAAATTCACAATTTTGGTCTAATATTTATGCAACTTGGTCACAATGCTCATCTCAAAACATCTAAGACAAGTATGTTATTGAATAATTTGGGTCAAAATTAGGTCAATATGTGAAAATAATTGATGCGACTTTTTGTCGCATGAAGGTTTGTCTATTTTTTGACCTAGTGACCTAGTTTTAACTCATTATAAGTAAATATTGAATTTGACCTACATTTTGTCTTCATTATCCATGTGACATGGTTTCATAAAGATTAGGTAAAAAGGGCGCCTTCTAAAGATTTGTTCTATAATTTGGCCTAGTGACCTAGTTTTTAACTCAGGTTAATCCAATTTCATACATGACCTTGAGTTTTGTAAGGTGATCATTGTGACCAAACTTCACAAGTGTAAGGTCGAAATTGCGACCCCTGGTGACTATATCTTGTTTTTTCCTTATTTTGACCTAGTGAACTAGATTTTGGCTCCGGTTAACTCAAACTTTTATTTTACCTAGATTAGCTTTCGATGATCATTGCTGCCAAGTTTCATAAAAATCAAACCAAAATTGCGACCTCTAAGCACGATGTAAAAATAAGTTACTGGTACAAGTCAAGATTTATTTACATCAAAAGTGACAAATATCGCGAAAACATGTGACAATTCAATATAATTGTAAATATCTCAAAAAATCCCACAATTATTCAATTAGGACATTTTGTACATTGCTAAGGATAGCTTTATGCACCATATAAACACAAAACTGTTTGTTTTGCAATTAGTTTGAGGTTATAAGTTAAAATGACTGGACTATAAATGTGTTAGTAAAGAAAAATATGCTAGTTATAAGGAATGCCTCTTTAATGTAATATGTAAAAATAAATGTTATTTTCGTATGCCCTAAGAATGATAATTTTAGTTTGTACGATAAGATATCTTAGGAGCATTTTTCCCGTTGCAATCTGTAGATAGGGTGAAAATAAAACATATAGCTGTAATGTTTGCCGTTCATTTGCAGCTAAGTCTATAGCCCCTAGATATATAATATTAGTGGTATTCACGTTTTGATAATATAAACAGGTTTTTTGCTTTTGTTTATCCTTGCCACCGGATATTCCATATGGGCGAGGCCCCCAGAAGAGTTTAGTCACTTTAGGTTTCGAGGATAGTGCAGATACAGGACGTGTAGTCATTTCTAAGACGCCACTGGTTCCTTTTACATGCCAGGTGTATATCACCAATGCATCCGAAAGAATATCCGTATATGTATTTAGTTGGTCAGGTCTGAGATTCGAATCCACAACCCTGAGATCAAATGTCATGTGCTCTATCGACTGAGGTTAGCGGAGTGACTGTATTTAAACAGTCAATATTTCAAGCATGTTTTTATACCAGGGCTCCATGCTGCAAGGAATCTTACTAGTACGATGTTTGGTTCATGCCTGGGAATATACACCGGCTGCGCATGCACATACTTCTCCAGAAATTATACTTGTAAGATATTATGGTCAATATGAGAATATTATTACCGAATGCCCGTCCATAACGCCAGCCGTTTTTGGTCATAATACAAATTGTATTTATACATAAATGTATTTGACATATCAAGAGCACAGTGTCGCAACTTCTGTGAACTGAACGCGAAAGTAGACGTCTAATATCAATTTTATCGACCCGAACCTTGGGTGAAAAATATATCAGTTATCAGAAAGCGTCATAACAATTTACATATTTATTCATACGAGTAACCCGGAGGATATTTTTGCGATTATGCAGAAGTTTTTATCAATTTTTTCTTAACGATTATAATCCGCACTCATTGTAATTATTGTACCGTTCTTATTATTCACATCACACAGAAATGCCGACGTTTGTGAACTTTGATGTTGCCATGGTTACCAATAGTGCTTTTTATGTATCAAGAAACATTGCTTTATGTCTGCGTTGAGTTATTTGCCGGCATGCGAGGTTTCTGATTGATCTAAGAAATAAAATACCCCAGCCAGACTAGTGTATTAAATAATACTGATTCATTTCTGTTATAGACGGACGCCGATATATATGACATATTTTCCTATTTTTTTCTGATGCCAGAGGATTATATATCGGCCGTTAAATGCAACACTGAAAATATAACGCTAAACGGTTCTGGGTAGTTCAGCTCTTTATAAACGAGTCGACTTCCGGTTATCCTAATAGGGGATTTAAATAGCCCCGCGCAGCGGGGCTATTGAAAATACCCAGACCGTTAACAGGCGAACGTACATATATTCGTTGAGTTTCTGCCGGTACTAATGCTTTCAAAAAAAGTTATTTCCGGTCAAAAATTTCAGGCAGTTTTCCGAGGTGAATGGTCCTTGGAATATAAAAAAATAGTAAGCTGTAAACGGTCGAGCCTATCGTTCTCTTTCAATTAATTATTATTTTTAAAAAAATGTGTAATAAATAAAACATACTATTTTTAAAAAAACAAAGGGAAGTAAGAAATACCTCTACTCCCCATGACCGTGGACCGTGTCACTAGCCAATTCATTACAAGCGTTTGCGAGATTTCCATACGCCCGTTTCACATGGAAGATGTTTTAAGAAACATCAAAAATAAAGGTGAAATTTTCATTTAAATAGCCGATTTATCATGACAGTACTCGGTCTCCGAGGAAATTGGTCTTTAATAGACATTTTTACGTAGCTTTACAATGATATCAACACTCAGATCATACCAGATGCTTGAACGTAAGTAGGCTACAATTCGTTCCATGTCAACAACTGAACAATGCAAATCAACAATTCTATGTCTCAATGTATAGCTTGTCAAAGCAATGTTTATGAGATTATTTTGTTACTGTCAGTGTGTATAAGACTTATGTACCAGTTAGTTTCATCCACAGCAGCCCAGCCACGGGGGAAGGGCGCTCTAGAATTTTGAGTTGTCAAAAACAACGGCCCTTCTACGGCCAGCGGGGGAAGCTGATGGTAAAATCTCCCGCATTTCCCCTGACATCTACAGTACCGGTAAATATTGTCTTTAGGCTATAGGTATTCGCAGAATAAATCCTAAATTTCCCCTGCCTTGCGGGGGAAGCTGGATCAGGATGGTAAAAACATGGCTGTCTCCCTGGCTATCTGCCATGGATCCCTGTGGTCGGGGGAACTGGGGATGCAACTGACTGGTGCATTAATTATTTGTGGTGGACAAACTTGTGTACTAGGAGGGTCCATATGTTGTTGCTAATGTAATAACGTCTTCGATTTTCCAAGCGGATAAGGACGAAAGACAAACATCGGAGGCTGTAAATTATCTATAATCGGAATATAAATAAACCATCTTAAAGTAGGCCTACAATACTACAATACAGTACAACAAGGTACGTCTTTGATTTTATTGAATTGGAATCAAATTATGACAATTTGATTGATTGACTTGTGTGCTGTATAAAGATTACAATTCACAATGATTGCATGCATTTCTTATCTCCCTTGGATAATGCATAGCAACTGGGGCCCGTGTCTATATCTACAAACATAGCCTAGCGGTTATCTAATATTTATTAAATCCCCATATAGGCAATGCCTTAGTTCATATTATGACATATCGCTGGCTTAGAATGAGAAGGTCGTAACTACAAAATCAATATTTTGAGAAAACAAAAAAACTTTTTTGAAATTTACTCTTTACTTATGATAAAACAAGCTTTAACGACTTCCTTTTGGTAAACATGACAAGTTCCGATTTTCATGAAAATGGGCTCATAAGAAGCGCCTTATGATGCAGATCTAAAATATGTATGAATCTTATAAGATCGTAAGTGCCTTCATCCTAAGCCAGCGATAAGCAACACTGAAAATATAACTATAAATGGTTCCGGGTGGTACAGCTCGTTATAAACAAGTCAACTTCCGGTTATCATAACATGACATATTGCGTTGAATTATTTAGGAGTTCAATAAGTCATACAGTATTGGGAAATCATAGACGCATAACTCGCAATAAGTCATACAAATTGAATTGTATTTATAAAAAAGTATAACTTTTGGCTTCAAACTGGCAGGCCCTTTTAATAGGGGTGCCACTATAATTAACCAACACTTCACCATGGTATAGTCGATTCAATAAGTAATACTAATGAGGAAGATATCCCATTCGAAAGACAAGCAGCGAATACCGTTAACTAAGGTATACCCAGTTGGACCTAGATAAACATATTTTACCTGCTGAACGATAGTATATTTACAACCGTTCTCATTTTACTTTAAAATACTATTCAATATTTAAAACATATGGATCGCCCTGGCTGTCTAAAGATGGCCGTTTTTTGTTTGTTTATGGATTCGTTATTCTATAACATGTGTATGTGGACTCAACAGGGGTCACTAGTACTGGTAGGTAGACAGGTACCACTAGTACTGGTAGGTAGACAGGTACCGCTAGTACTGGTACGTAGACAGGTACCACTAGTACTGGTACGTAGACAGGTACCACTAGTACTGGTAGGTAGACAGGTACCGCTAGTACTGGTACGTAGACAGGTACCACTAGTACTGGTAGGTAGACAGGTACCGCTAGTACTGGTACGTAGACAGGTACCACTAGTACTGGTAGGTAGACAGGTACCACTAGTACTGGTACGTAGACAGTGACCACTAGTACTGGTAGGTAGACAGTGACCACTAGTACTGGTACGTAGACAGGTACTACTAGTACTGGTAGGTAGACAGGTACCACTAGTACTGGTAGGTAGACAGGTACCACTAGTACTGGTACGTAGACAGTGACCACTAGTACTGGTAGGTAGACAGGTACCACTAGAACTGGTAGGTAGACAGGTACCACTAGTACTGGTAGGTAGATAGTGACCACTAGTACTGGTACGTAGACAGTGACCACTAGTACTGGTACGTAGACAGGTACCACTAGTACTGGTAGGTAGACAGTGACCACTAGTACTGGTAGGTAGACAGGTACCACTAGTACTGGTAGGTAGATAGTGACCACTAGTACTGGTAGGTAGACAGGTACCAGTAGTACTGGTAGGTAGACAGTGACCACTAGTACTGGTAGGTAGACAGTGACCACTAGTACTGGTAGGTAGACAGGTACCACTAGTACTGGTAGGTAGATAGTGACCACTAGTACTGGTAGGTAGACAGAGACCACTAGTACTGGTAGGTAGACAGTGACCACTAGTACTGGTAGGTAGACAGTGACCACTAGTACTGGTAGGTAGATAATGACCACTAGTACTGGTAGGTAGACAGGCACCACTAGTACTGGAAGGTAGACAGGTACCACTAGTACTGGTAGGTAGACAATGAACACTAGTTATGGTAGGTAGACAGGTACCACAAGTACTGGTAGGTAAACAGGTACCACTAGTACTGGTAGGTAGACAGGTACCACTAGTACTGGTAGGTAGACAATGACCACTAGTACTGCTAGGTAGACAAGTACCACTAGTACTGGTAGGTAGACAGGGACCAATAGTACTGGTAGGTAGACAGGGACCACTAGTACTGGTAGGTAGACAGTGACCACTAGTACTGGTAGGTAGACAGTAACCACTAGTACTGGTAGGTAGACAGTGACCACTAGTACTGGTAGGTAGACAGTAACCACTAGTATTGGTAGGTAGACTGGTACCACTAGTACTGGTAGGTAGACAGGTACCACTAGTACTGGTACGCAGACAGGTACCACTAGTACTGGTAGGTAGATAGTGACCACTAGTACTGGTAGGTAGACAGGGACAACTAGTAGTGGTAGGTAGACAGGTACCACTAGTACTGGTAGGTAGACAGTGACCACTAGTACTGATAGGTAGACATTGACCACTAGTAGTGGTAGGTAGACAGGTACCACTAGTACTGGTAGGTAGACAGTGACCACTAGTACTGATAGGTAGACATTGACCACTAGTAGTGGTAGGTAGACAGGTACCACTAGTACTGGCAGGTAGACAGGTACCACTAGTACTGGTAGGTAGACAGGTACCATTAGTACTGGTAGGTAGACAGTGACCACTAGTACTGGTACGTAGACAGTGACCACTAGTACTGGTAGGTAGACAGTGACCACTAGTACTGGTAGGTAGACAGTGACCACTAGTACTGGTAGGTAGACAGGTACCACTAGTCATGGTACGTAGACAGGTACCACTAGTACTGGTAGGTAGACATTGACCACTAGTACTGGAACGTAGACAGTGACCACTAGTACTGGTAGGTAGACAGTGACCACTAGTACTGGGACGTAGACAGGTACTACTAGTACTGGTAGGTAGACAGGTACCACTAGTACTGGTATGTAGACAGTGACCTCTAGTACTGGTACGTAGACAGTGACCACTAGTACTGGTAGGTACACAGTGACCACTAGTACTGGTAGGTAAAAAGTGACCAGTACCACTAACATTAACTGGTAAATCAATAGCTTAGTTGACAAGATCAATCCACAAAGCATATCATTGACATTAATGTGAAGTTAAGACACTGCCCGTAAGATACACATTTACATTTAAATGTACCTCCAAAGCAACCTTGTATGTCAATCCCGAACCACTCTCTGTCGTCCAGGAGAAATAATTCATCACATTAGCAACCGCAACTGCAATTCTTTTATGGAGGGCGTGGTGTATTACTTAGTCAGTTGGTTGTTACCTAGGCGTGTACAACCTATTCAGATAGAGTAATGAATGTTGGTTTACTCAGAAACAGTGATGCGACGACCATGTGATTCTACACATGCGTATACTTAGTATAATGTGAAGTGCATTTCCGTAATCAAACAAACAGCGGGAGAAAAACAGCATTTTTGAAACAGTTTGTTATAGCTTGGCCAATTTGACACTAGCCTTACCTTTTGATCAGCAAAATTTAACTGTCGATATATTACCTACGTTTACAACACGGAGTGTATGTTTTCATAATCGGGGAGTATCACGAAGTCGCTCAGGATGTAATACACACACAAATTTGAAATACCGATATCGCACGATTTGCTTGCGGAAATTGTTACATTCAAAGCAAGAACCTTGTAATATTCTTGCATAAAGGTCAGGGTCAGGTCAAAATAGCCAAGCTATATATTGTTTGGTAGCGTCCTTACAACAACACAAGAAGCCGTTCAGACAAACGAATCAACGGGAACATAACACCAATCTATTACCAGTACAATGCATTGCTTGGTGCCCTAAAACCGTGTCAGATGACATCCGACCAAACGAAACAGCGAAACACAACATCAATTTTGTAACAGTACAGTGCATTGCTTGGCGCCCAACAACAGCGTCACAGTCCGTGCGGACATTTGAAACAGTCGGAGCACAACAACAACAACAACAACAACAACAGCAATTTAGTACAATACAATGTATATTTATAACTTATAAGCCTAGTTGACACTTACTTGCAGCGCTCCGTACACTGTTACAGACAGACGCAGTCCTGGTGCTGTAACAGAGTTTCCATAGACCGGAATTATAGTCAGCGTGGGCATGGTAGCTGCCGACTCTCATGTACGTCTCAAAGCTAGTCCAATAATTTGTAGCAAAACCAATCAAATGGACGAGAATGCCAACAACCACTAAAATCAAAGCAACTTTAACAAACACCGGTGCGTTAGCGAGCGCCATGATTTTTTTGTTATTCTCTAATTTTTTAAAGTTCTAAATTTTCTAAATTTTCAAAGTTTTCCTATCCAATAACTAAGAACTAAACAAACTATCGGACAACTATGTCTTATACTACGTTCACTTCAACCTCCCTGCAACTCTGTTGTTGAAGTGTATACAGTTTACATTCTCTGTTGCTGAAACAAGCGATCGATGTGACTAGGACGGGGAGGTTAATGTAACAGCCTCATTTTCACTAACCGGGGTTGGTAAAAAATTAACCAATATTACGTCAACGTTTTCCTTTACATTTGTAGGTATAGTGCGTTGTTATACAGGCAATTCGTAACAAGGAACTGGGTCACTCTTTGAATTTTCGAAGTTGCAACGTTGAGTGTTTGTGTAAGCGTAGCAATCACATACAACCGGCTAGTTGTTATGTAAGTCCGTCTGTCCGTCCGTACCACAGACTGTCCTTTAACCCATTCTCTGTCCGTCTGTACCACCGACTGTTCTTTAACCCATCCTCTGTCCGTCCGTACCACAGACTACCCTTTAACCCATCCTCTGTCCGTCTGTACCACAGACTGCCCTTTAACACATCCTCTGTCTGTCCGTCCGTACCACAGACTGTCCTTTAACCCATCCTCTGTCCGTCCGTACCACAGACTGCCCTTTAACCAATCCTCTGTCCGTCTGTACCACAGACTGCCCTTTAACCCATCCTCTGTCCGTCCGTATCACAGACTGTGAATCCAAAAGGCTGACTGTCAGGCCTCATTTGTTGGTGTGTGTTTTTTTAATATCCAGATATTATTTAATTCAGAACTATCAGCTGGGTTTTTTTCAGCTGGATGATACTTTTGTTAGAATTACGGTCCTTGTTTTATTAAAATTGAACACAGTCCATTCCGATCACATCGGACTTTATCCTTTTCAATAATCTTGGAATATTTACCGGAGACCACCTGTCCACGATCATCGGCACTAGTGTAAAATACATATTCTGTTTTAGTTTTGCTTTTTATTTATACTCGCCACCGGATAATCCATATGGGCGAGGCCCCAGAAGAGTTGAGTCATTTTAGGTGTATAGGGATAGCGCAGATACAGGAGGTGTAATCGTTCCAAAGACACAACTGGTTATTTTACATGTCGGCATAGCATATGTATAACATATATTTATGAAACTCGGTTTACAGTCTAGAAAGACTATTGGTAATTTCAGTTGGCCAACCATATCGTTGGTTTAGAACAAGAAGGTCGTAACTACCATATCAATATTTTGAGAAAACACAAAAAAACTGTCCGTAATTTACTCTTTACCTATAGGAAAACACGTTTTTAAAACTTCATTTTGGTCAACATGACAATTTCAGATTTTTATGAAAATGGGCTCATAAGAAGCGCCTTATGATGCTTATTCTAAATATGTATGAATCTTAAAATGTCGTAAGTGGCACTTACGATCTTCTAATTCTAAGCCATCGATATGAGGCGAACCCGCAAACTCAAGAACAACTTTTTTAAGTAATGCGCTCTATCGATAAATCATAACGCACTTTACCACTGCTAGGGGACAGTCTTGATCATCGCTTTACGGAAAAAGGGGACAGTTCAGGGATTTTATCCAGTCCTTAAACTGGTCAGAACCGGTTTTGTTACTACGAAGTTTTTTACCACCACCATCCCCTTTCACCACCCATGATATTACGTATGTTAAGTGTTTCCACTTAATTGTCATTTTTAGGGATATTAAGTTATTATCCTTTTGTTAGTGTTCTAGGGGCCACTTTCCTGCGGAAACCCCACATTTTGTTACAAATCTAGTATAATGTACAACGTTATGTTGATTTATGTTTCATACATATCAATTCTGCCATTTTCATGTATTATATTTAATTCTGATCTTGTTTGTTTTTTAGATTCAATAGGTCATTCATGTTGGTGAAACAACAAGCATGGGTGATCAACTCAACTCAAACATTGCATTTGTTTAGTTTTCTACCCTGTCAATCGTAAATTCTGTCGGATGCGGGTAGCTGTATCATTGATAAAGAGTAAATCGGAAAAAAAAATATTTTTTAATAATGGTACAGTTACCTGAGAGGTCGGGGTGACGTAATGTAGAGCAAACATTTGTTGAACAGCCCTTGAAGAGCACTCTATTACCAGGTCGTGTAATATACAGGTAGAATCCCAATATCTAAGATAATTCATTATACAGAACAAACTAACCTGTTCATGTTTATAAAATATTGTTTTTCCAGAGCACGTCTCAGTTTATATTTATAAGCAGAAAAATCACATATTTTCGTGGGTTTAAATTTCGTTGATTTTGATAAAAATGCGTTTTCGATCGCGGACCCTTTACTTGTCGACTGCATAATGAGAAACAAGACCGTATCTAGAATCCCTGTAAGAAAGAATAAACTAATGTTCTGCAGCTAAAAGCACATATTTTCATGGCTTAAATTCATGTGGATTTTTTGATTAAAAGCAATTTTATGAGGTCGTTAATGCCGGGATTATACACATGTAATAAAAACATGTTGATAAAACACATGTTTTTTACCCGCTATTATTTTATATTGTCGATTCAATAAGTATATTTAATAAAAATAAGATAATTATCCCATTCGAAAGAAAAAGCGGGGTCTACAGTAATACCAGTTACACACAGTTAAACATAGATAAACATAGTTTACCTGACAGGCGAGCATATGCGTACAACCGTTATCAATTAACTTTACAGTCTCGAATCGCGCACCAAGCTACATTTACCTTATTTTATACAATTAGCGTCTGAACTAAATAAAGGGAGCTAATACAGACTAATCTTTCACCACAGGTGTTAGTAATAATTGAAAAGTGGTCATATTATAATTTCTGCGTAATATATTTTCATGACGTCGGCCATTTTGTTTTTTGACGTTCAATTATAGCACGAGTCTGTAGTCCGCTGATATTACCTAGATTCACAGCATATAAACCAAATCACTGTATGACTTATTGGATAACAATAAAATTCAACTTGTATCATTTATTGCTACTGAAAGCACTTGAAAAATCTGATCGTTGAAATACTTACTAGTATTACTCTATAATTCAACGTGTACTCCTTATTGCAATTGCCGGAAAGTCGGCTCGTTTATACACAGTGGGATTACCTTCATTGAACAGTGGACTTGTCGTCAACTTTTTGATAACTTTATCAGTACAAAACACAGTCGCTATAATATGATGCTTAAGTTTTCAGTACAAAACGCATCCACTATAATATGATGCTTAAGTTATCAGTACAAAACGCAGCCAATATAATAGTAAGCTTCCGTTATAAACGAAGGGCTTTGGCTTTGTCTGAACATTAAGTACCTTCAGTCGAATGTATCTTACTCCGAATTTGCTTTTGAGTGCTAGATGAAAAGTTATCGAATATATTGATCATCCCTCGTGCAGTCAATATGCTTAAATTATTAATGAAAAGTTGATTAGTTTTAACTTAGTTTGAATATTAATTACTCATAAGCTAAGTCATCTTATGTTATACGATCCACACGTTCTATTTATTATCATAACAGCCAACCCTAACCTTAAAGAGGCATTCCCTATAACTAGCATATTTTTCTCCACTTTCACATTAAATGAGCTAAATGTACAAAGCACTATAAACTATCAATATTTGTCAGAAGAAAGTGTGCGCAAATATGTCTCTATAATGTCAAAAATATATTTAAATCAACAATTATAATTTATCGCTTCCAGCGTTTTATTATTATGTGGTCAAAGGGAAACAACTCGTGACTATTATGGCTCGTTACGGAAACAAACATGATTTCATTCTTTACTCGGTAATTAGTGGGAGCTTTTGGTTGAAAATTTGAGGAGTTCAAGCAACAAGGATTCGCATTTAAAGTAATATATTCCTGAATCGATTAAAACGATCAAAGTTAAAGGGAACGCCTCTTTAAGACAATCTCTCAGTCTCATCTCAGCCTAAAAGTAATACCACAATTTCCAAGTCCATTTGAACTAGGTATTACTTATATAACCTCAATTTTGAGACCATCTCATTACAAGGGCCATTTTCCAGTGTTTACTGAAGTACTCAATGAAAACCGTAACTTCGTGTCGACAAGTCTAAACAACACCACTAGATCAATTAAGATCAACCTAAAAGTTTTAATGTGAAGTTAAGTTGCATTCTTCGGGTTACAGAAAGTATACCAATCTCGGGTCGGTAGTGACCTCAAAACTTGCAAATTAGTTAAAATTAGCAACTGTTCCACTACCTTAATAATGTGTCGAAAAATGTTTTCGTAATTTTACAACATATTACAATTTACATAATTATATATAAATACATGCACTTAGCATAACGAGCGATTTCGTCGGGTGGGTAGGCTACAGAAAAAATCAAATTTTAAGGTAGCCACTTAATAATACATTGAAATATGAGACTTACTGCCACCTCCGGGTTTAAAACACAATGTCCCCGTTTCCTCACAGCCCTTCCACAGCCCCGAATATCCAGTCATCACAAATGACATAAATTCATTGGTGGTTAGGGGCCCGTAGGACCAGAAGGTCGTGAAGAAGCCAATCAAGTGACACCAGACCCCTATTGATGTCAGTCCCATTGACAACTGAGCATAAAGTGACGTCACTAACATACGAATACGCATTTTGACGAAAAAATAAGTTTTTATCACAGACCCCCCAAAAAAAAATGAATAAAATACCGATTTCCAAATCCTTCCTTATAAGTAATTACTCATAACGTACATAACGTAACGGTTATAAATATTTTCTAGCACATTTCATTTGTGTTTCACAAATCACAATCACATTTTTATAATCATCCAATTGATTAAACACATAATCAACACCCAAGGAATCAAACTAGTTAAACATATTTCCGTAGAAACTCTAATCTATACGCTAATCCATACGTATAAGAATGTAAGTCAAAGGTTTTTTTTATAGAAAGTAACACTTATAACTGCATGCCGTACTCTTTACGTTACGTTGCGTTACGTTGCGTTACGTTGCGTTACGTTAGTCAGTAATAGTTCCGTATCGTTTTTTACCGAAATAGTATGAATCATTTAAAATCACACATAGTTCGTGAGTTTATAAATATAACTTGAACAAGACAATTAAAATGTATAGAACAGCTATGCTTTCATAAAACAACCGTATTTAATCACTATCTTAAAACAATTATTACCAACAAACGCCTCGTTTTCGTTCAAAATAATTTTTCAGCAGAGTAACTCGAAACATTTGATTCTTGATGGTATTATTACTTTCTTTGTTCGAATTCATCTAGTAATGATCGTCAATAATCAAGAAAATGTGTATTAATTTTAAAAGCACCATTTTCTTCTTATATCGTGTTTTAAATCATGAATTAAGTGCGCATTTTCACATCCGAAAGAGAAGAGCTAAAATAATGCACCAGTTTACGGTATAAAACGTTTACGACATTCAGCAATCCATCATCGCTGTCGTCTGGTTGTCATTTCGGGTCCGTTTTCTTGTAGATTTAACACATTATTGTCATGTACTGTACTGTCATACATTTTCGCGATGTCCAAATTAATTTTGCGATTTTTAAAGAATTTATTTTATAATCTGAATACAATGTTCGGGGTTTCCACACGTCAATACTTAAGAAAGAACGTGTTTATTTCAGTCGTTGCTTAAGCCTCCCCACCCCCATACACGGCATAAAATTTCGCGAACTTATTCA
Organism: Spisula subtruncata; assembly: GCA_963678985.1. Classification (NCBI taxonomy): domain Eukaryota; kingdom Metazoa; phylum Mollusca; class Bivalvia; order Venerida; family Mactridae; genus Spisula; species Spisula subtruncata. The sequence goes on along the minus strand of OY787676.1, from coordinate 18,141,371 downwards.
GGCGAATTTTACAAAAATAACCCCTCGCGAAAACTAGTTATTTTACATAATATCAGTTATGTGTAATCATAGTTTGAACATTAGTATAGCTTGGCTATTTTGACCCGAACCGGACCTTTACAAGGTTCTCGCTTTGAATATATCAATTTCCGCAAGCTAATCGTGCGATATGGGTATTTCAAATTTGTGTTTGCATTACATCTCGAGCGTCTTCGTGATACTCCCCGATTATGAAAACATACAATCGGTGTTGTAAACGTAGGCGATATATCGACTGTTAAATTATGCTAATCAAAAGGTCAGGCTCGTGTCAAATTGGCCAAGCTATATAAAACATATATATCAAGATGCATGTCTTGCCTGGAGGCTACATAATTAGTGTAATTGCCGTAGATGCATTAATTACATAAATTGTAATCAAGACGCTGTCAAGCAGGAAATAATAGATGATTAATTAAAGACATTGGATAGCCACTATAGGTTACAATACTTTGTATCTTAAAACACCAATTTTCTATATAATACGTCATATTTTGTAATTACATGTATTAAATAAATATAGTTCAAGGTTTCTTAGTAGACATATCGTGCTAAATAGCTTTCTTTCTTTCCTACTAGTAGTTACATAAGTACGGGCAGATGTGTTTCAAACGATAGATACATCCCAACTAAATAAAACCTTTCTGCCACTATACTGAGCCTTAAATTACTCATGTTTCTTAACAAAAATGTTCATTAAAATATATGGTGTAATATCCCCCATTCAATCGAAAAGTTAGAGTAAATTGCATCAAGTTTGAATTTTTATCAAACCAGGGGAGGTAACTCGTTCATCACAGAAGTAAAAGTAAATTTATGGTTATCTTTCTTAGTTGAAAATAAAATTAAGGTCGTAAAAGGTCGTAAGTGCCACTTAAGGCACTTCATATGAGCCTATTTTAATGAAAATCGGAACTTATCATGTTGACCAAATTGAAGTTGTAAAAACTTGTTTTACCATAAGTTTAAGAGTGATTATTAGACAGTTATTTTTTGTTTTTCTCAAAATATTGACTTTGTAGTTACGATCGTCTCATTCTAAGCCAGCGTATTGTGTAGCGTTTTCAACCCAAGGGAGGTAACTCGTTTATTACTGAACAATAAGTAAATCAACGGTTATCTTTCTTTGTGATAACTTTGCGTCTCGTTAAGCTTGTCGACATATTCAAAGCCGATAATCATTGTTCACATCTTTAAATACTTGATTACTCACCACACTTCATTTGTTTCATGTTTTATAGATGAACCATGCACATTATAACACACATTTGTACCGGGGTTCATAGCTTCATAGTTTATAATTACATGAATGTACATAGAACCACGATCATGTGGTGAGTTATAAATATAATCTTTGATCTTAACAACATCTCTTTCTTCAGATTATAGAATAATTATGTAAACAACAGTTAGAAATCTGGTTTGATGTTTATAGGCCAATGTATGTACTGCACATAGGCAGTGGAAACGCAAACAACATTTAAAAGTTTTAGGTACTATCGGACCATATTTAAGAGAAACTTCTAGCCTAGCTGTGTTCATCCAAGTCAGATAAAACACTAGTAGCTAATATCTAATTTAGACCGTGCCACTGTCGCCGAGTGCTTTTAGTTTGACTGACACGTGTGATCACCTGGTAAGCGCACTGTTTTAGAAATATGTGTTCATGACCCACTGGCCAACAATGTTTCAGTCATATGATGATTCTCAAGTCAGTATAATCTTGACACCGGGGCAAACCAGCATTTACTTCATTTGCTGAGATATACAATCACGGGATACATAACAGTGCCCTTTTAACGGATGTGGCAGGTCTCTGCTTGGGATCAACTCGGCCTCATCAGTGAACAGTACATTTGAGATCACTGGATCTGTAGTCAAGAGTGTGAAACCGGTCAATCGCTGACGATGCGTCTTATCAGCTAGTGTGTCGTATGTGCGGAGATTTACGGTAAAACGAACGAACAAACAAACAAACGAACGAACGAACGAACGAACGAACGAACGAACGAACGAACGAACGAACGAATAAATGAATGAATGGATGAATGAAGCAGACAACTTACTTGCTAGATTGCCACTGTATGACCATAATCCGGAATGGAAGGTAACGCCAGCGTAGGTCGTTGCTTGCCAGTATGCACTGGCAAAGCCAATTAGGTGGAACAGAAATCCTACTGCGGCAAGGCAGAGAGCCACCTTCACAAATATTGGAGTCTCGCTAAATCCCATTATGTAGTATTGTGTTTAAAGGTAACTGAAATGATAAAATTTAATGATAATAATAAATAGATAGATGGATAAATATCAAATACAGTGAACCCTTTCCAGAGTCGCCCTTGACCTCTCTCTATAAAACCTTTTCCTAAGCTGATAGTAACTTAAAACCGCAGTAGAGCAACAATCTCAGTATAACGGTTGGTCATATTTGCAACAATCAAGGGTTATTGCTCGTACTGTATATTCGTTTAATAAAGAGGCAACGTACAAGTATACATAGATAGGCAAATGGTAAATATTTAACAGCATTAAAACTGTACGTGGTGACGCGGTGGTCGATCAGTGGGTAACGCTCTTGACAACGGATCGAGAGGTTCCTGGTCCGATTCTCCACCGGGGGGACTTGCCCATCTTTAGAACACTTGCCAGCGTTTGTGAACCCAACTAGACATGAGCAAGTCTTGTGTGCAGGTATAGCGAGTCTAACCTTTCAGTTTAGTTTGAAGTATCTATAGCTATCTGTATCAAGAAGAACTTATAGATAGTTTAACACGATACTAGTGGACTTAATTCTTAACTTTAAAGAGACGTTCCCTACAACTTTGATCGTTTAAATCGATTCAGGAATATTATACATTAAATGAGAATCATTATTGCTTAAACTCGTCAAATTTTCAGCAAAAAGCTTCCACTTCTTACCGAGTAAAGAATGAAAACATATTTCCGTAACGAGCCAAAATAGTCACGAGTTGTTTCCCTTTGACCTCATAATAATAAATCGCTGGAAGCGATAAATTATTATTGGTAATTTAAATATATTTTTGACATTATAGAGCCATATTTGTGCACACTTTTTTCTGACAAATTATGATAATTGATAGTGCTTTGTGCATTTAGCTCATTTAATGTGATAGTAGAGAAAATGTGCTAGTTATAGGGAATGCCTCTTTAATGTAAATTAAACTATAGTCAATAAATCAACATGTTTTCTGATAAAAGAAGGTTCTAGACTAGGTTAAAAAATGTGCACTATAAGACGCATACAACACATGGTGCACACGAATGAAGAAATGCATGTAGGCCTACGATCAACTATGTGCACTGAGCTTGTCAATTTCAAGCTATAAACCTTGAATTTCACATCTTTTTAATAAATTTCGACCGACTGCAACTATTTGAACAGGTAGTTAAATGTAGTTATTATGTACAGTCCTGCAGCATATTATTCATACTTGTAAGCGTGGGTGAATCTTTAAGTGTATATGACGGCTCCAAACAATTTATGCGGGGTACATTGACAGATCGGATGATACAATATTTTAATATTGTACCCGTATCTATAACAACAACGTCATAAAGTAAATATCAAACAATTTGTATCGTCATTAAATTCACGAACCATGAACTACGATACTCTATCCATCGTAGCATGTTATGGGAGACATTTTGAGATTTTCGTCCATGCATTATTTTCGCGGAAACAAAATATCGCAGAATTATAAAATAGTGCACAGTAGCTCAGTGGATAGACTGCATGTCGTTTAATCTGGCGACCCAGGTTCAAACATAGGTGGCAGTATCAGTGTTTGGGATTTTTTTTTTAAAAATCCTTCACTGAGCTAATACATTATCAAGGTATAAAGCGTAGACATGTCTATGTCCAAAGATTGTACAATAGGCTTGGTTCCCAACAACAATTACGATACTGTGAGCGCAGCGGGTAACCAGCGCATAAATAAAATGACATTGAGCGAAGTTAAATAACGAAAGTAACACTGTTTTGCTGTTTCGCAGTTATAAGATACAATTGAACGAGATTTTCGGTAATAATGATTATCTTATAGTTTACTTGAATGACTTGTATATACAGCTATAGCGATTTTTCCTCAGCACCCGTATTTTATGCCGAAACAAGGAGATGCAATGTTCCACAATCTTTTGCATATAGACATATAGTACGCTTTATACCTTGATAGTATACTAGCTCAGTGACGGAATTTTTTTTTTATTTTTTTATTTTTATTTTTTTAATCGTTTGCGGACCAAACACTGATACTGCCACCTGTGGCTAAATGTGCAGTCACGACCCAATACCCTTCTTAAATCTATAAATTTATCACTGGTACATCAAGTTTTGTTAAAACCATAGTACTCTAAGTCCTATAAAAGGACAGTTTTCGCAATCGTACTATCGACTTTGCATCAGTGTACTAGCGACTTTTAATAGCTATGCCACAATGGCACGCACGGGACACCGAATGACATGGATTTTACGAAAATTTAGATATGAGGTAAAGACAATTTTCGCACTTCGCGAAAATCATCCTGAATACGGCATGGTGATGTAATTATACTGAATATTTTATGTATTCGTATTATTACTCCTAAATACGAAGATATGTAAGGAATGATGGTGGATGTAGAAGGGTATCAGTCCTGGTGGTTAATTTTGCTAAACCCAAACTGTGCAAAGGAGAAAACTATTTCAGTAAGCCACCAGTCAAGCGCATCCACGCCCCCACAACAGGTTTGGGTAGTGCAAAGAAAGCCGTATGTGCAGATCTTGAATCGAAAATGAGGCTGTTCCACCAGTTCAGGTTTGGGTGGTGTTACATACGTCTTTCTTCGCACTTCCTGGGAAATATTGGGAATTTTTTTTCCGAATCAAAAGCCCTGGAACAAGATTTAGTTGTCAAATGTCCCCAGCAGGGCCGTTGATGACGGGGTGTCACAACCCATAAGTAAAATTCCCGGCCCATCCCCGGGGATGGGGGCCGTGAATGCCAATGACTGACCAGTGCATAAAACATCACCAAAAATAATGCTCGATAATGATTGTTTACCATATTAAGTTGACCAAAACGTCGAGAAAAAGTCAAAGATAAGTGTGACTATAGGGTGGTCAGTGCAATAAAACAACACATAAGGACGTAAAACATACATTCCAGTTAGGATAAAAAATACAGCACTTGACGCAGTGGAGCAATTCACTAGTACGGTGTAAAAGCAACAGTTCAAAACCATACTAAACTCTATCTATTTAAGCAATGGTTTTTAATATTTTGTGAACACATAAACATTGACGTCACTGTCAATGTATCCTAACTGGACTATAGCTATTCCCGACTCTAATCGGTGTTTTTGTTTTCATTTAGTTGTTAGCGTTTTGTATTCGACTTAGACACGGGGTTCTATCAAAGCCAAATTTAAGTGGCCAATAATGATCTCCGGTTTCGAGTGAACCTTTCATCGAGTGAAACCGGATTTTGAGCTCAGATACTTTAGTCTAGTTTAAGTGTTCAGTTTTTAAGTACATAAGGACATATAGGCAACAAGTATTCTCAGTAAATCCATTCACTTACTTTTTTATTGTAGTATATTACGTATATTATGACGTACAGTTATAGAAAAATACTTCCCATACTGAAAAAATATTTTTCGCGAATATGCAATTTAGGGAAGTTTAGATGATAATTTAGTTGTTTCTTAAATTCGTGTATTTTAAATTGACTACCGAAAGAAAAATATAACGTTATTCTAGTTCATTGTTCCAGTGGATATATTTTCATGAGTTGTTTCCCTTTGACCACATAACAATAAATCGCTGGAAGCGATTAATTATAATTTGTCATTTAAATATATTTTTGATATTATAATGACATATTTGCGCACACTTTCATCTAACAAATTATGATAATTAATAGTGCTTTGTACATTTAGCTAATTTATTGTGATTGTAGAGAAAAATATACTAGTTATAGGGAATGCCTCTTTAAACGATTACAATAAGGTACAGAAAAGTCATCATTGATAATTGAGAAGTCGGAAGTGTTTAATGATATTGTTCCGAAAACTATACCGCTCCACCAATAGCATCGAGCCAAAGTACTTCAACTTCACTTAGACAAGCATCACAAGTTAATACACGTGTATTTTGTGACCATAAAAGTTATATTTATCCTCTAAAATCTTGTTATTTTTTATCAAGTTGGTATTCATAATAAATAATAATTACACAAAATTTATGTACTACAACTCAAATACCTGAAGTTACGCCCTAAAGTGTTAATTAATCACATATAATCACCAAAGAGTATTAAATTGACACAGGAACATAATTATTGAATTAACATTATGTCCAGATACGTATGAAAACTGCGTGTAATTCTGTTTGGGTCATCATATAATTGTAATGATGATAGCCATGACATTATACTTTCGTGACTGTATGTTTTTTATTGTTCTAATGTAGGCCTATATTAATTTTAAATAAACATACAAACGATGGGTTATTATTTAAAAACGGTAGCTTCTTTTCTTTGAAAGCAAACATTCTCGATTGCAAGATGGTTTATTAAAATAAGACTATAGCTCTTAAATGTGATACCATTTGAAAGATTTACGCTAAGAAGTTATTCAAAACTGGATTTGTGAAATGCTTAAATTAACGTGTCGTCAAGTACCATTCGAATGACGTTCAGGGCAAAAAAAGTTACCAAATGTTTAGGGCTCTTTTGAGCTGTTAGACTGCTCAAGCACCCTTTGACATTTTAAATCCCCTGGCCATTGGTTTATATGTAAAACCTACACTCGTGTCTCCCTGGGAGACTATTTCTCTCCTGTGAGTGTGGCAGCCAACATCGACCTGTGGTGCCCAGGAATAGACACTGCCCTTACATGTACCATTTTACACCACGGTGGAGTGGAGCATGTGGGTCTTGCTCGTAGATATGAACCAGTGGTCCAGAGGGGATCAAACCCGGGACCTCTCGATCCCGAAGCGCGAGTCCTACCTCTAGGCCACCGCTTCCCACAATAGAGCAATAGTTTGTCTAAAGTGTTTTCCGCTGCCTTGTTATTCCTGGATCTGATACGTTTGAAAAGTGCCTGTTTTTTCAAACGTTAGTAAGATACCAATATCAGTAGTTCTTTCAAAGTGTTAGGGTTATGGTTCTATCCCAAAATTGGGAACACACCTTTGCACACGTCGCATACTCGGTGCTTTTGTAAGCTCCCCTTTATAAAGATACTCGTATATTAAAGATGTTACAAGCACATCGATCACACCGGAGCTTATGCCTTGGTCTCACTGTTCATGTTTGCAACGGCGATTAAGTCCCGATATAAATAAATTAACTACAGAACAGAGATTTCACACATTTTCTCACTACTTCCCGGAAGCTTCCCCTAGAGACCATGTGGACCGTTTTCTCGATACCTTCCGATGCCCATGGTTTGCTACACTGGCAGTGATTTTTCTTGGCTTTGTTTTACTGCCCTATAAAGGCACTAAAAGTCTTTCCCCTTGCAAAATAGCCCTTAGTTTCCCAAAGTAATCATCTGTCTCCATAAAGAAGGCATACATTACCACATGGCTTCCATCGTTAAAAACAACTTATTGGTATTTTAAGTAAAAAAACCCAGTATATTTGTAAACTGACCGTGGTATTTGCTGCATCAGTTGAGCATAGTTAAAGAGGCATTCCCTATAACTAGCATTTTTTCTCTACTATCACAATAAATTAGCTAAATGTACAAAGTACTATCAATTATCATAATTTGTCAGAAGAAAGTGTGCGCAAATATGTCTCTATAATGTCAAAAATATATTTAAATGACAAATAATAATTTATCGCTTCCAGCGATTTATTATTATGTGGTCAAAGGGGAACAACTCGTGAATATTTTGCTCGTTACGGAAATATGTTTTCATTCTTTTCTCGGTAATTAGTGTGAACTTTCCGTTGAAAATTTGAGGAGTTTAAGTAATTATGATTCTCATTAAATGTACATGTATAATATTCCTGGATCGATTTAAACAATCAAAGTTATAGAAAACGCCCATGCTTGTCCTTCTTAATCTAAAAATATCAGCACATACAGTAAGCCTGGCGTTAACAGTTAAATTTACATCACAATCATCATACTTGTGCATTTATAATAAAATATGTAGCAGAATGCAAAACTAAATGAGTCGGAACGTTTTGAAGCGGACCATTTTGACATTGGATTGCATTGAGTACCAGTGCGTATAAATTAACAAAGTTCTCGACCTTTGTGCATGGATATAACAAGCTTCTGGCGAAAAAGATGACTATTTCCGCGGGAAAGACGTGCATAACTTGTCATTGAATAAGATTAGGGGTTCTGACAAATCACGTACAGTACGTTTAAAGTTAAATGAGAGCGGTTATAAACATATGCTCGTCCAGTCCACCACCAGGTAAAATGAGTTCATCTAGGTTCAATTGGGCATAACTGGGTTATCTGAACAATTCTCCTGATATTTTTTCAAATGGGATAGTTCCCTCATTTGTATTACTTTATTAAATCGACGGTATAATTCTCTCTGCATAAAAATATATAATACGTATAGAAATAATAAATACATTTTTTGTCGTATTTTGTCGATCTAGCTACGTTAAAGTAGGGCTAGGGAAACAATATGTAACCCGGACTGTACTGTTCAAAACACTACTTTTTTTCGGTAGTTAGTACTTTCGATGTCATAAAATCCGAAGTCATCCCGCGGAATGCGCATTTTTATTTCATTTTAGCTTGTAGTCTTGACCAAGAAATTGTATCGCCTGGTATGAAAAGAACACTGCGTATTCTTTTCAAAAACCCAAATTGGTGTTAAATGAACGTGTGTTGGTTAATACACGTATAAGTTTAGGAGAAAATGGAGGGGACTGGTGGTGTACGTGACAGTGTTTTTATCGCTCAAGTTAAAATATGATATGTATGTAAACTATGATATACGTGTAGTTACACCCTGGTGTCGCCACACCGTAAAACCACCCACCGTAAATTGCAAACTATGGAGGCACAGTTTGGACAAAATGGCGAAATAAATCTGGAGGCGAAGCTTGGACAAAGCTGCAAACTATGGAGACAAAGTTTGGACAAAGCGGCAAACTATGGAGACAACGTTTTGACTAAACTGCAAACTATGAAGACAAATATATATTATATTAATGGTCTCTCATAGGAAAGAAATGTTCATTGTATAACAAATAACTGACTCGTAATTCAAATTTTCGGGCACTTCATCAGGATATATTTCCATTTGCATGTATTTAAGTTACATCCATTTTAGTTTCAATTAAAATGGATGTAACTTATTTTACATAAATACATGAAAATGTAAATATATCCTGATGAAGGGCATGGGCCCGAAAATTTGAATTACGAGTCAGTTATGTGTTATATGGAGACAACGTTTGGACAAAATGGCAAACTATGGAGACAAAGATTGGACAAAATGGCAAACTACGGAGGCAAAGTTTGGACAAAAATGCAAACTATGGAGACAAAGTTTGGACAAAATGGCAAACCATGGAGACAAAGTTTAAACAAAAATACAATGTTTGAAGGCAAAGTTTTGACATACCTGGTAAATGAGAAACCGTTTTAAAAACATTTTAATTATATTCTTATTGGTTCTTTGTCCTAGGGGTATCGGTTTTTTCGTTATACGAGAGGTGTTCAAATCCTTATTTTTTAAAAGAGTAAATACCGCCGCGGTAATAGAGCGATCTGAAAAGAGCACTCATCTCTCCATGTGTGACTCCGAATGATTCCTAGGCTTCGTGTCTTGCTGTGGGGAGCAGTGGCCTAGAGGTATCGGGATCGAGTGGTCCCGGGTTCAACCATCGTCTGGACCACTGATTATTTCTGATCTAGGATAACCCATATGCTCCACTCAATCAAGTTGTAAATTGGTATCTGTGAGGGCAGTGTTTATTCATGGGCGCCGTAGATCGATGTTGGCTGCCACACCAACAAGAGAGAAATAGTACCTACAGGGAGACACGTTTTTATTTACTACCATACCAAACCCATAAACACCCAAAACATACAGAATATGCGTCATGTGCTGAAATATGTTAGTTTTATTACATGGACATTTTGATTGCTTCATAAAATCATGTTTGATGTTTACAAATAAATATTAAAAAAATAACATAACGAAAGTTTACATTTCTCTGGTTAGAAAGCTTTACTTGTTGAAAGCAAACGTATCCGAATTAGTACATTTACATCAATCGGAACTCCTCGGCGTTTATCTACCGAAAGTACCTCGGACATAATAAGGTAGCCGCCATTATCACGGACTACTTTACAACATGGCTCATGAGAATCATGAGACTCACTCGAACATAACTTAAATGATACTTACTCCTGGGAAGGTATCAATTTTAAGTCCTAAAAGGAGACAGCTAATTCAAGGGCTTCTTGATAACATTGAAAAACTGAGGATTTGCCGTTACCGGAAACCGAATAACCAAAATGTGTAACACTACACTTTTGTACATACATATTTCTCAGTTCCGGAAATGCCCGAGTAGTTACAATTGTCGGAAGCGAGGCGTATTTCTCAGTTACGGAAATGCCCGAGTAGCTACGATTGTACGTTTACACAAACAAGTTGTAATTGAAATTCAAGTGCAAAACATAACGCTGAGTCTTATTTCCAAAGGCGATACAATGTTGTGTAACACACCGATATTACATAGTATAGTCCAGGTAGGGAGTTCTGGCGGTGACGTCATCGTTAATATGTACCCAAAAGATTAAACCCATTGCTTTAGTTTGGTATTGAACTGTTGGTATACGCTTTTATACTTGTTTTCGCACCGTACTAGTGGATTGTTCCAATGTGTCACTGCATTTTTTCCTAACTGGACTGTACACGCAATTAATACGCCTGTGACACACCCTTAACCTGCAGCAACAACACACACTTTGATGACGTAATACACAAGTCAGGAACACTATAATGCCAATATAATTGTATTGTTCCAGCTGCACAAAGTTGTGTTCAGGAAGTGATTGCGAAGTGACATCCCTAATATCTTCGACATAACCTTATATTATATTACTCAACCAGAGGTGGTATTCAATATTGATCTTACATAATTGGAAAATAAGCATAGCCAATCATATCGCTTGTTACACTGGTCAAGAGTTAAGTATTGCGTGATCTGATTGGTTGTCCCCCCCCCCCCTACTTATGCTTGCATTAACACCAATATCTTCAATTTCTTTTAAAAATTCATATAGTTACGTCCTTGACGGATACTTGCTACTTCCGGTAAATTACATTACTTTGATCCTCTACTTCCGGCGGAAGCACATACTATATATATGACCGGAAGTGGTATCATCCGCTTGTTATTAATCGTCAACTCATCTACAAAATTTAGATCTATGTCGTCAATGGTCGAAAAATAAGTGGTCGATTGTTTGTCATAACAGTTTCTAAACAGAACATGTTGATTTGCACTCACATTGATGCTAAAAATAGATAAATTTGATCATTCATTGGGATGACTTCGCGCTTTATCGCCTAGCAGTACTAGGCTTATATAATAAGCAACAAGGTTGCTGACGAAACATAATGTTTCAAACACTTCCATTAGTCCATCTTATTCAATGCTTGACCCATATCAACCTTTGAGTAGAATTTGAATAGCTGACACAGGCACATTTTCATCAACAAGGGTAATTAAGCCATTATAAACTTGTATTGGTCAGCTATGTGTCGTTTTCAAATTATCTTTCAATATCTAGCTGTTTCGTTTTCATATTTTGCTTGACGTGATACCAAAACTGTACACCTTGTCAACAGGATGACGACGCCCTTCTTATAATCGAATAAAGATGTTTTATCTTTATTTGTCGTTATGATGGAATACGAGTAATCTTGTAGGCCAAAATGTTGGTGTATGTGTGGGTAGTTTTGTAATGACAAGCATCGATTGACCTTCCATTAACCTCAGTAATACTTTAACAGCAGATATTTTGTCTATATTTACTAGTTAATTATATTGCGGCCAGTACGCCGAGAAAGGCCGGAGAATTTAACATAAGCCATGTAGGTGGAAAAATCAAGCGTGTACGATTTATCAGTTATAATTTATTATAAAATTGACCATACTTTGTTAAAATACTATATGTGTTTATTTGAAGGCATCGTCACAACCCGACGTGCGTGTTTTTCGAAAACTTGGGAAAGAAGTACGGAGGAAGTACATCGACACACGTCGCACGCACGGCTTTTCTTGACCGTAAGTGACTACGAGCATCGTGCGTTGGGCCATTTGTACGTTAGTTGCACGTGCTTTCAACGTGCGCACAACGTACGATCTCACGACGATTGTCAAGTAATGGTATGGAAACCGTACTGGATTGCACGTAGTGCGCACGTTCGTTGTCCTTGCATCGAAAGTTGGCAGTAGAATGCACGCACGTTACACAATCGTCGCACGTACGAGGACGAACACGTACACAGTGCGCAGTTCGAACGCAGCGAAAGTTCTGCAAACACGAAAAAGCCCTGCGTCATGTCTGTGGCTCTGAAAAACGTACGGAGGCCGTACTGACCACGTACGTATTCCTACGTATCACCTGTGTTTTTGAACGCAGCCACCACATACTTGCACGCACGTCCAGGTGTGACCACCGCATAAGTTACCAATTTTTGCAACGAATAGACCAAATCCGGTCAATGTTTGTAAATATATCACTTTATCCTGTGCGTACTATATACTTACACATGTGGTCCGTTTTATACTAAAAATAAACATTGATTAATCTTGCACGTTTGCTTTTCCCACCTATGTGGCTTGTTTTAAATTGTCCCGCCTTTCTCGATATACTGGTTGCACTATAGTCTAGTGCATAAAATTTAGAACCAGGTAAACAGCTCCGCACTATAAACATATGCTGACTATATCGACCGACACCCTTCTGTGCAAACACTGTACTTTAAATATTGTCAATACCACACCATAGTAGGGACGATGTTATATAGATTTTATATCTCTCCCCGACTTTATGACACACTCACAACATTAGATGAGCGATGACAATTTAATCATTTTTAATTCAGTGAAAATCCTATTAGGCCAAATTAAATGAATTGCTGGATAATCTTCTTATGCTAGATCATAGTGTTAAATTTCAAGTATTTATACAATATTAGATAAAATGCCAGGCGCGATAACCACTAAGCTACAGATGTAAATTTCTTTCCAAATTTGAACCAGTAACACCCTTTAAATAATTAGGAAACGACTTACAATATGCTACGACGGCGTAACACCCTTTAAATAATTAGGAAACGACTTACAATATGCTACGACGACGTAACACCCTTTAAATAATTAGGAAACGACTTACAATATGCTACGACGGCGTAACACCCTTTAAATAATTAGGAAACGACTTACAAAATGCTACGACGACGTAACACCCTTTAAATAATTAGGAAACGACTTACAAAATGCTACGACGACGTAACACCCTTTAAATAATTAGGAAACGACTTACAATATGCTACGACGACGACGATAAAGACTTTATTTAACGAGGAAACTTATTTGGCAATATACACTAAACCAATCTTCCATAAGATCATCAACAATGAACAGTGAACTAAAAAATAACAACGAGTCTGCAAAGTAAAGAATGATACTTGATCTAAGTCTTGCTATAGCAAGTGTCTCTATGAATGTCTTTTTGAAATAAAAACTGTTATATTCAAGTGTCTATCTCGTTTGGCAATGTTAAAATATCCTGTTAAATTATCAGGTCATATGTTCGTGTGTAAAATGTTTTTCTGTGACACCCGACGAATTAAATGTATCTGTTTACTTTACAGCAAATGAACACGGTCGAGACGGCATGGAACTCGGTCAGGGGTAACTAGTACGAGGGTTGTCTAGAATTTTATCGCCTGGCCTAACTAATGTAACATATTGCTAGCATCACAATAACTTTTCTGCCGCCGTATAAGTTTACAAAAGTTGATGAAATTGAGAAAACCCTAACCAACATCCAATATTGTATGTACACAAATATACATTTATTTCACGGTTCGTATATCAATATTCGTGTGTTCATTTGACTTTGACTTTATACTAGTAGGTTGGCTAATTTGACATGAGCCTGACCTTTTGATTAGGATAATTTAACAGTCGATATATTGCCTACGTTTACAATACCGATTGTATGTTTTCATAATCGGTGAGTATCACGGAGGCGATCGAGATGTAATACAAATACAAATTTGAAATACCGATATCGCACGATTTGCGTGCGGAAATTGATATTATATGCAAAGCAAGAACCTTGTAATATATTCTTGCATAAAGGTCAGGCTCAAGTCAAAATAGCCAAGCTAAAATTATGTAAGAACTCGAACAACATCAAGAAAATCGGTAACCGTGAAATTGTTAAAATGTAAGAAAATATGCAAGTAATGCATCTCTATTTACAAGGCTGAATTGGTATTCACTAATACAAGTATCATCTTAGTGTAATTTTCTGTCGCTCATATGCTAGCAACAACCACTGCACCTATCGTAACTACTCGGGCATTTCCGTAACTGAGAAATACGCACTTTCGTTAAATAAACGCCGAGTTCGGATTGCCACTGCACAAGCTGTGCAACAGTACTGTAGCCAGTACATTGTATCAATGTCACTTCCTGTCATGTGATTCTCATCACTAATATGGCTGCCATCTTTCAGCACAAAGCTGACTGGAAAATAAAGGATATACTCAACAGCAACTGGTGAGTAAGTCTGTCTATAAACAGACCCTATGTTATCCAAAACATCTCAGGATCAGCCTTCTCTTTTATTTCGTGAAATTATTTCTCTTCCGACCATCCCACATGAATAACCAAGCCCAAAATATAGCTAAAATTGAAAATAAGTTTGATAAAATAGATGATCTAGCCAGGGAGCCAGTAGTCTGGCTCCCGTTTCCCTATCAAAGCGCTACAGAGCGCATTCATTCAGTTACTGTAAAAAAATAAATTCAATGGGACGAAATTTCGTGGTTTTAGATGGGACGTAATTTCAAGAATACCATGTCCACTTAGTCGTTTACCGTAGAAAGAGTTTAAGAAATCCACGAAATTAAACCCTCGAAGATAAATGATTTTACAGTAGGCCTACACTGTTGTATCTGCCGTTTAGAAGGCATGGATAACCTCCCATGGAAAGTGCTTCGTAGCGCTTTGCTTAGGTAACAGACACGTGGTTAACAGTATGCTGATAGCAAACTGTACCGAGAAATCTGGGTGTATGGTAGCCGTAAGAACATTCACGGCGAAATTGACTAAATGGCAATTTTATGGTGATAAGATCAAATGCCACTTGCTCATAAAAGTCAAATGGTTAACTTGACCTGCTTTGTCTAGAATCTGTAAATTAGCATACCATCCTGAATAACATGATACGCCACCAGCATTAGGCTTGTAAAAATAATTTAAATAATAAGCGAATATGTTACGATGTGAGGTAATTTACTCCATGATACGGTAGCTCAGTAATAGTTTTAATAATAAGCAAATTTGTTACGATGTGAGGTAATTTACTCCATGATACGGTAGCTCAATAATAGTTGTAATAATAAGCAAATGTGTTATAATGCGATTATGAGGGGTAATTTATCGATTATAACTCCGTAATATAGTGGTGTCGGTATCATGTGCGTGATTCTCTTTGGAATAATTTGTCACCGCCTTGTCTGTGCTGTAAAAATGGCATTGTCATTGCAATGGGGAGATTTTTATTAAAGCGCTTTTGCTATAGAATACTCTTGAAAAGACTAATACATGACACACGCAAAAAGGTATGAGAAAATCCGACAAGGAAGTCAGCACTCAAGCAAGAGTCTTTTGAGTAACCCGTTTCACTCGCGAATTAGCAAAGTAAACCCCTCGCGAAGAAGTTGGCGTTTACAGTAACTTTACAGGCGTACTTGCAAGTAATGGATATCCAGTTTTTCATTTAGTCGGTCATAAAGGTAAATAAAAAGACATTCTTTCACCTGGGAAATGTTTTTACAACCGGAGGGTAAACAATGTTGTCATATAGGCACAGTATATACATCTTGTTGCGGTGTCACATTGTCGCACAGCATTATACAAATACAGTAAAACTTCGTTAAGACGAGCAACGATATAACGAGCAACCGGCTTATTTCGAGCAAATTTCAAAGTCCCGACGAATTTGCTAAATATATTGTGTATACTTATATCACACTGCTAAGTCGAACTCCCAGTTTATTTCGATCACTTGGCTTGTCCCGATTAGTCCTCGAGATAACCAGGTTTTACTGTACTGTTGTGTTTTTCGAGGTATAGGTATATGTGTAATGGTGCATTATATATCTATATCTACTTTATAGGAATATTGAGTATTCCTCACTCTCTCCTGGTCAAAGTTTAAGTGTTCCAGTGACTGCACATGGTTCACCTTGGTGACCTCTGCAAGCAACTCTGTCTCTGGGAACAAAGGAGATAGCATGTTGGGTTATTAATAGATTTCCAGGAATAATATAGACAGGTATGCTACCAATAAGATTTATGGTGCTATACTCCTTATATGGGGGCTACCCTCTTTGATTTAGTATGCTACCCCTTTATATGGAAGGTGTTGACGGAAATATGGTGCTGTACCCCATATTTGGAAGGGAGGGTATAAAAGTCACGTCAAACCTTTGTGCGGGGTCAGTCGGGCCCGTATTACTAGTAAGATGGTCAGTCAGGCCAGATAAGTTAAGAAACAGTATTTTTATAGAATTAATAAGATTTTGGAACGCTAACACAAAAATTGTAGTCATAAGAGAGAAAGAAATTATATTTGTATTAAAACAAGAACGACAATTGAAATTAAATTTATGTGGAATTTACCTAAAGTGTGGAACTAATTCTTACAATACTCTTTTATAAAGCTGTGATCACTCCCTACTCCGTGGGTTATATACCCCCATCTACGAAATAGAACACTGGTGGCAGCGACAGGATACGAACTTTAACACGTTTTCTGGGAGTGAAATTGGATATTTATTATTTTGGATTTTAACCGTGAAATATTGGATATTATAATGTTGGACAAGTGATCTCTAAGAACCAAAAATGGGACCTAAAAAGCAAATTGAGAAGGACTCTATTTCAATCGAACAGGATGATAGTGAACAGTTATTGTCGGAAATTGATATGTTGAAGCAGAAATTAAAAATTGCAGAGCAGGATAATATGACATTAGAAAAACGACTTCGTAAAAATCAAGAGGACTCTGTGTTGCAGAGAGACGAAATGGTTCGCGACTATCAACACAGGATTAATGAAATTAGCATCGAAAGAAAGCGTCAGTCCGCACAACCACCAAATGAACTGAATAATTTACATACTATTTCGTCAAACATGCCGAGTGGTCATCATAGAAGTTATGGACACCGAGACACTGGGCTCGTCATAAATACGAAGTTCCACTTCCTCGTCAAATCATTTTTGATGGCAAGTCATCATGGGAGAGTTTTATACATCCATTCGAAGCCATGGTGGAAGTATGTCACTGGGATGAACACGAGAAATTGTTTCGTCTGAAAAACAGTTTGCGTGGGGATGCGGCCGAGTATGCATTCAAACAACTAGGTACAGATGCATTGTCAAGTTATGTCATGGTAAAATCAGCAATGGCAACACGATTCCAAGAAAAACGTTCTACTTCGTCTTATTTGGCAGAGCTAGAAAATCGTAGATTCACCAAAGAGAAAGAATCATTAGCGGAGTATGTAGCGGCAGTTAAAAGGTTGGTTATCAAAGGTTATCCAACAGCTGACAGTATGACAAGAGAAACAATAAATCTCCGTCACTTCCTGAAAGGGCTCCAAGATTCTCAAGCAGCATTATTCATAGGAATGCAAGATCCGAAAACCATTGACCATGCACGTGAATTACTGGATAATTATTCTAGCATTCGCGACGATGTTAAAGAACCAAAAATAAGGAGTATAGACACAACCAAAGATAGCTTCATCACCGAGGCAATATTACAAGAATTTGGTGGCGAACTTAAATCCAGTATCTGTAAGAAAATCGATCAACTTGCAAATCAAATGAATGTGAAAAATGAAACCGGAGGTCGAAATGCGAATCGGCGATCTAAGAAGGATGTGCAGTGCTATAATTGTCAATCATATGGCCATTATGCCTCTGAATGTAAGGGTGAGAAAAAGCAACGGTCGGAAAACTAAAGCAGACCAAGGCTAACGGCCCAGCATTGGTCTCAGGAGTAAACAGAGATTTTAAGACAATTAAATGTAGAAGTGCGTCAAGTGATGAAATGTCTATTATATTTCCTGTTGAACTTTGTGAAACTTTGGACGTTAATTTTGTTTTAGACACTGGTGCTTGCACAACAATTATTTCTACTGCAGTGTACAATAAAATTCCACTGGAGAATCGCCATGAACTGTTGCAAGTTGATCCATCTGTGAGACTTGAAGTGGCAGATGATGGATTATTAACTTTAGATGGACAGTGTGAAATATCATTTAAATCTTCGGGACAAACTTATAGGTATAATGTGTTTGTTGCACCAATTCATGATGATGGACTTATTGGGATGGATTTTTTGTATGACAATAATTTTCAGTTAAACGCTCACAATGGATTACGTTTGAATGGCAAGAAATGTAAGACATTCATTGAGAAAGTTCTCGGGTCACTACAAAGTCAAAGGTCAGCATTCCACCGAATTCTGAATGTATTATACCTGGGCGAGCAATAAATTTTAGAGCAATTAACTCTCAACTTGGAATTATCTGCCCATCAACTGATAAAACAATCGCTGATCGTGTAACATTAGGGAGCGTGTTAGTTTCCCCTGGGACTATTAAAGATGATCAAATACCTGTTAGGCTAGTTAACACATCAAACAGGCATGTAAAGTTATCAAAAGGGGTCACGTTGGGTTATTTGCAAGAAATGAATAGTCAAGATTTGCTGAGAGAAAATGTGTGCAAGTGAATTATTCAATCAGGACATTATAGGACAATTCATTCAGTTTTAGGATTATTAGGACAATATATGTGAATTGTGATGGACACTTTTCGACACCAATGAACATCGTTTGGACTTAATGCATGTTTAGTTTCCTTTTTGTTTTGAGGAATTTTTTCTATGTAATGCATGTTTCTTTGATATAGGTCATGTAATTTAGACTTTACTTCATATTATAATGTTATGTTCATTTTAATATGGGAGTATGTGATATGACTACACTTTCTGTTGTTCTAAATTTTGGGTTGATGACCTTAATGGGGACCATTAAGTCTAAGGGAGGGGGAGTGTTGTGTTTTTCGAGGTATAGGTATATGTGTAATGGTGCATTATATATCTATATCTACTTTATAGGAATATTGAGTATTCCTCACTCTCTCCTGGTCAAAGTTTAAGTGTTCCAGTGACTGCACATGGTTCACCTTGGTGACCTCTGCAAGCAACTCTGTCTCTGGGAACAGAGGAGATAGCATGTTGGGTTATTAATAGATTTCCAGGAATAGTATAGACAGGTATGCTACCAATAAGATTTATGGTGCTATACTCCTTATATGGGGGCTACCCTCTTTGATTTAGTATGCTACCCCTTTATATGGAAGGTGTTGACGGAAATATGGTGCTGTACCCCATATTTGGAAGGGAGGGTATAAAAGTCACGTCAAACCTTTGTGCGGGGTCAGTCGGGCCCGTATTACTAGTAAGATGGTCAGTCAGGCCAGATAAGTTAAGAAACAGTATTTTTATAGAATTAATAAGATTTTGGAACGCTAACACAAAAATTGTAGCCATAAGAGAGAAAGAAATTATATTTGTATTAAAACAAGAACGACAATTGAAATTAAATTTATGTGGAATTTACCTAAAGTGTGGAACTAATTCTTACAATACTCTTTTATAAAGCTGTGATCACTCCCTACTCCGTGGGTTATATACCCCCATCTACGAAATAGAACAGTACCTAATTTACAAATGCTTAAGATTTAGCCCTTTTTACACAACTTTTCGCAATACAAATATACTTTTTTTACCGGAGACAAACGGAAATGGCCGAGCTTTCACGATTATCCGTTTACCGTGTTTAAAGAATTCTACAAACTCCGATATACTTCTGCATTCGCCGTAGCCACAGACTTTCCTCCACAGACGAGCACAGATCATTTATTTGTCTGTCAGCTTTCTGCTGAAATATCACAGGCATAAGAACGAGTGCCTCTAACTTATGTTTTAAACCAGTTCGCCAAATTAAAGGACAAGAGCGCTAACCACTAAGTCACAGAATCACAACATGCAATGGGAACATCTATCGGATTTTCTTCTAATGTCCCGGATGTTGCTATTTTAACTAACGGACAGGCCAAAACTCAGTTTTGGACTAAGAATTAGCAAACAAAAAAAATAATTTTAATGCGTTACTTTTCATTGAATCAATCAAACCAGTCGTATCATGAACATGCAAAACTAAGGTTTTATCTCCTAAACATAAACTTATAAAGTCGATCACAGTACAGGCAACACACTATTGCGGTTATATACCAAACAAAGGTAGTAAGGATTTTGATCAGAAAAACAGACAGCAACGCGGACGGGGTATAAATAACGACCTCTTTGTACTAAGCCGGTGGTACCTTAAGTACGTTTAAGACAGTTACTTCATGAGTGAAATTAAGTAAACATGATTAGATAGTTTCATTACTAGGAATTCAAAAATCAACTATCAGATATCGCGTCTATTCAAAAGCTGTGACGAAAAAGGGCCAAGCGTAAGCTTTTTATTAACTTCGCGTATGATTACATTTGACCTCTCATCCAATGAAAATGGCTGTTACTTTCATAATTAACAGATTTTATTTGTAATCAAAATGCTCTAAAAGGTTACATATTATTGCAACGGGAATGTTGTCTGCTTTAGAGCTTCCCCGACGACAAATCGCTGGCTTAGAAAGAGAAGGTCGTAAGTACAAAATCAATATTTTGAGAAAACAAGAAAAAATGTCTAACAATCACTCTTTACTTATGGTAAAACAAGCTTTTTCAACTTCATTTTGATCACCATGACAAGTTACACTTTTCATGAAAATGGGCTCATAAGAAGCGCCTTGTTAAGCAGATTTCAAATATGTATGAGTCTTATAAGGTCGTAAGTAGTAGTTACGACCTTCTCATTCGAAGACATCGAATTATATTCATCAAAGGTTTGATAATATCGGAACTATTCGGTTGACTGGCCCCCTACGGCAGGTATACAATAAACGATATTATGCAGGGCATATGATTATGCATCAAATAAAACGAAAAGCTGCATTGGTAATGTAATTGAATTGTCAATGCTGTCGACGAACTTGGCTCAAAGCTATAATATGCCTTATCTGAACAAATATCTAAGGTTCTAATTACAGTGATGTTTGCCAATACGATATCAAAAGGCTTAAACGATTGTAAATTAATACAATTAATATTGTTTTGTATCTAATGCATGCGTATCAGTAAGGTAGTCTGTCGAATAAACCCTATTTTTATAAAGACAACTCCTCAATCTACTCTTTTCTCACGAATTTATACCATTTTGCATCCTCAAACATAGGTAATCAAGCCCCTGGAGTTAGCATGGCCTAATGTCGGTTACTAGAACTTTAGAACAGGCCTGATAACGTTATAAGCCAGGGGTCACAAACTCCGGTTTAGCCAATCGTGAAAGCGCAGGCATTTCCGTTAAATTTTGTCTATTGCGACGAAAGCCGATGTAATAAGAATGGTTGAACTTCATGAAAGGTGTTTTTTACATACAGTAGAAACTCCCTATGCCGAACTCCCTTCGGTCCGTAGGAACGGAGGTTCCGGATTGGGGAGGTTTTTTTTATATACCTTTTTGAAGAAACGAAACGGGACCATGAACAAATTCCGGATTGAGGAGGATTCCGGATTGGAGAGGTTCCGGATAGGGGAGTTTTTACTGTACATTTGAATTCCAGACAAATTGCTATATACTTATGTTGGAATACCATACCTGTGCATTCTTCACAGATCAAAGAGCTCAAATTGAGGTCAAAGAGTATTTACACTGTGGCCGCTAGGCATACATTATATTAATTAGCTATACTTTGTTATCAGTTTTGTTTATTTTATTAAGGTTAGTTTCTGAATATATACGATAAAAATATGATATACGCCGACAAGCCAATTCATAAATAAACATCATATGTACAATATTGAAAAAAAATTATAAGACGCCCAAACTCAATAAACGTACTATGTCATATCAAATACTGTATTGAAACAAATATTATGGCGCCCTGGCCTATGAAACCCAACACCCCACACTCTACATCGTATGAAATATTGAAACAAAATGGTATGATGCCCTATCCCAACATCCCGCAAACTGAGCCACATAAATGTTGAAAATGTTATGGTGACCTAGGTAACCCAATACCCAACAATGCCCTACACACCTCGCAACTCTCTCGTTTCCACATTTATTCCTGTTCCATTATACCTAAGATATGTAGGGTGCGTATTCGTTTTAGCGAACTATAGCTGCTTTTCAGTGAATATGCCAATTTTTACACGCCCCATTTAAACAATGTAAATATGTGATTGACTTAATCAAGTATACAAAGTTAAATGTCAAAAGGGCGCTTGAGCGGCTTAACAATTGAAAAGAGCCCAAGCGAATTGGTAACCTAACTTTTATTATGAAAAAATACGATTGCATGTAAACCCAAAAGATGAAGGGAGGTTGTTCGCTTTAGCAAAATTTAAGTGTACCCCTTTTAGCAGAATTTTTCAAGTTATTGTATGCAAACTATTTAAATCGTTATTAATTTATTAATTGAATAAAGTGTTAACAATTTACCATTACAAGCATACAAAAAATATGGGGAGTGCTTGCCTATGCTAAATACAGCTGCATCAATTTTAGTCAATGTACCAATTTTAACAGGTGTTTCAATGTATGCAAACTTTATTATAAATTAAAAATAAAACTTTAACGCATGCATTATCCACTTATTATATAAAAAAAACGTTTACCTGTTGATCAAGTTAAATATCCTTTACAATAACGAGAGTTACTCGCGCCAGGTGAAAGAGGGTTGCTCAAAATTTCAATAATAAACGAGGGCGTCGTCTTATGGTTAACACTATAAACTCACTCAGCGCGCGATGAAATTCTACTCTATTTCGTATACATAGGATGCAGTGTGTAGTGAAGTGTATAGCTTGGCTATTTTGACCTGAACCTGACCTTTATGCAAGAATATATTACAAGGTTCTTGCTTTGAATATATCAATTTCCGCAAGTAAATCGTGCAATACGGGTATTTTAGACAAATATGTGTTTGTAAATATAATTATATCTCAAGCATCTTCGTGATACTCCGATTATGAAAACATACACTCTGTGTTGTAAACGTAGACAATATATCGACTGTTAAATTATGGTAATCAATAGGTCAGGTTCATGTCAAAATGGTCAAGCTTTAGCATACGTTTAACTTCACATTGATTCAATATACTGGACATTGGAAGATCAAACATCAACCTACTTGGTAACACAGTGTGTAGAATCACGTGGTCAAATTATTTGAAATGAATACCGTTTTACACTCATAACATTTGCGATTTCGTCGGCTAACGGTGATTTTTTTCTTGATTATAGCTATCGTGCACTTTATATGAATATATTATACAGCCTAAAGTTCTTCTCTTTTATGTAGGAACACTAGACCATTATCAATTTTGCTCTAACTTTAGCTGTTGTCAACTGATGCTCAATTGGAAACTGCATTTGGTCGAGCATCAATTAAAAGCAGCTAAAAATAGAGCGAACTCGGTACTTGCCGGGTATTCTTAATTACATATATGGGATGTACTATAGGCTATATAATATAACCATATAAAATGCACGATCGTTATTATCAAGAAAAAACTCACCGTTAGCGGACGAAATCGAAAATGTTTTGAGTGTAAAACGGTATTCATTTCAAATAATTTCATCACGTGATTCTACACATTGTACTTGGTAACAGCTTGTGGAGAATTACGTCAGGAAGCAGGCAACCTGTGTGAACACATTGTCGATAAACCAAACCACTTTACTATAACGCTAACAAGCAAAAACACTGATGTAAATCATCAAAAACTTCGGCCGTCATGAAGGATGCAGCGGAAATTTCCGAAAAGCGTTAAATAAGTCACACTTGAAGGGTCAAAACTATTATTCAATATGTAAATGTCAACAGAAGTTAGCACCAATAGAATACTAGGTCGGCGCGTTGTCGTTGATGTTCCAGGTTCGAACATCGGTCGATGCCCCTCAGTAATTCCGAAACGCGTTTTAAAGAGGCGTTCCCTACAACTTTGATCGTTTAAATCGACCCAGGAATACATATAGATACATTAAATAAGAATCATTTTTGCTTAAACTCCTCAAATTGTCAACGGAAAGCGCCCACTAATTACCGAGAAAAGAATGAAAACACATTTCCGTAACGAGCAAAATATTCACGAGTTGTTTCCCTTTGACCACATAATAATAAATCGTTGGAAGCGATAAATTATTATTTGTCATTTAAATATATTTTTTAAATTATAGAGACGTATTTGCGCACACTTTCTCCTGGCAGATTATGATAATTTATAAGGCTCTGTACATTTAGCTTATTTGTTGTGAGAGTAGAGAAAAATATGCTAGTTAAAGGGAATGCCTCTTTAAGTGTTTCCTATTCAACTAGTAGTGTACTGGTTGGCAATCCAGATGTACTAGTAGTCATGATTTCAATAAAGCTAGATTTGTTAACAAAAAACTTGAAGTTCTTTAAAAAAATATTTTTTAAATATCGGTGATTTTTACGCAATGGTATAGCACAGAGCGCATATATAGTTATCCGCTGCATTTTCATTTTAACGGTTCTACAAAATGGATTATAAATGCGGAAAATTAGCCATTGCATAAATATATTAAATTTTTTTTTACAAGTAAAATATGCAAATGCGGGTCTTTAGTTAAGTGTCCAGTTTTGCTTGATTTGTAAAGTGCGAAGATTTTAA
Organism: Spisula subtruncata; assembly: GCA_963678985.1. Lineage (NCBI taxonomy): Eukaryota > Metazoa > Mollusca > Bivalvia > Venerida > Mactridae > Spisula > Spisula subtruncata. Next base: position 18,116,196 of record OY787676.1, on the reverse strand, counting down.
ACCTGATCTGGGGCCTTATTCACCAACGTTCTAAGACTGAAAATCAGACTTAGACTTAAAATTGACAATATTTATAATCACCGCCATTTATTTGCAATTAGATTTAACGCTATGAAATTTTGTCAGATTATTTGTTGTTACCCACTGTACATGCATACCTATTTATATAAACATTGGTACATTTATAACAAGAAGAGAGCAAATAGAACATTTGGCAATATTAAGTCTAAGTCTGAGTTTTAGACTTACAACGTTGGTGAATTATATAGTATAGTATAGTTTATTCAAGAAAAAGGCATACATGCCTGTCATTCTACATATATATACATTACAATTTTACATAAATTACAATCGTTAATGGTGATATGTATGAAAATTATGCATAGATAAGTTGTTTTCAGTTAGTAATAATACATACATATAAATTATTTCTATTATATTGTTCTGACTACCACAAATGTGAAAAAGTAATTGCATTTTAAATATTTCAAAAATAATTCTATCAATTATCACATTATTAGAGTCTACTGGACATAAACATATAATGGTATTAAAAGTGCTTTTTTAATACTTACACTCATATTATAATTATACCATCAACAAAATATACATATTTACAAAGTGGGAGAGAGTTCTTAGTTGGAATATAAAACAGTACTAATTAAAAACATACATGATTGTATTACGTCTTATTTCAAAACTTTTCTGAAGAAAAATAGATAGGTTTTTTTGGATAGTCTTATTATCAGATTTCAAAAGTTCAATAAATTTAGGCACATTTGGATGATTCCAATAATATCTTTTAATATGACATTTTCTTATTTCGTGATAAAGGGGACATTCTAACAAAAAGTGAAATTCGTCCTCTAGGATTTTACAATTTTGGCATTTTCTATCGTCGTATGGAATTTTATGTGGTTTGTGCCATCTCCCGGCTTCTACCTCTAACCTATGGGCGGAGACACGGAACCTTGTAAGCGCAAACCTGTTTTTATCAAAAGAAATGTTATCTAAGTATGATTTGAAATTAAAGCTACAGAATAATTTATAGGTTCTTGCCCTTGTTGAATTTTCCACTTCGTTATTCCAAATTTGCAAATAATTATCTTTTACCCTTTGTTTAAAAATAGACAAAAAGTGTTTACTGTTACCAACATTCTGATTAATCCATGCCTCTGAAAACCCTAATGTATCTAACACATGTTTAACTGATTTTGCCCAAGACTTTTTATTTGGGTATAATTCCAAGTCATTAATCATCATATTATAAGTAGCCTTAATATATTTTGTTTCTGGGCTCTCTACAATTTTTAACCAATATCTAATAACATTAACTAAACATATAATTTTAAGTGGGTATCGTCCTAATTCTCCATAGATAAAATTATTCTGTGTTTGAGATCTTACGCCCAAAATGTCCTTGAAAAAATGTAACTGAATGCGTTCTATTTGCAATACATCATTAATACCCCATATTTCACTTCCAAAACAAAGTATTGGTACAATTAATTTGTCAAATAATTCTAGCTTATGGCTGATACTCATTAATGGGAATTTTATAAAACAAGATTTTAACATGTATAAAGACTTAAGTGCTTGGCTAGATAGAGCTTCATAAGTTTTTGTGAAAGCGCCGCCTGTTGAAAAAACTATACCAAGATATTTAAAGTGCTTAACTATTTCAATTTCTTTACCATCATACCAAAAAAGAACATTTTTTCTAAGAGCACCTGCTTTTCTGAAAACTAGAATTTTTGTCTTATTTATGTTAACAGTCAATTTCCATCTATTACAATATTCCTCTAGTAGATGTAAGCCTTTTTGTAACCCACTTTCTGTTTCCGAAATTACAACAATGTCGTCTGCGTACAATAATAAAAATATGTGTAGTGTATCTATTTCCACTCCTTTAAACCCATTAAGAATAAAATACTCTTCGATATCATTTAAATACATAGCAAATAAAAATGGAGATAAGCTTTCCCCTTGTCTAACACCTAGCATACAAGTAAAATCTTCACTTAACTGGTTATTGTATTTTACTCGGCATATTGTTTTATAACCCTCATATATAGACTTAACAATATCGAACATTTTTCCGCGGATACCTAACTTGACCAACTTATACCATAGGATATCTCTAACAATATAATCAAAGGCTTTTGTAAAATCGATAAAAGCTGCGTACATTTTCTTATTATCATTTATCAGGTGGTTAATTAAAGAGTGTAAAACAAAGACATTATCTGTTGTACTCATATGCTTCCTGAATCCAGATTGAGCCTCTATATATACATTATAATGCTCTGCCCAATCAGTGAGCCTATTATTTAAAACCTTTGTAAACAATTTACTAAGTGTACTTAATAAAGTAATGCCTCTGTAATTACCAGGTTCGTTAAAATCACCCTTTTTGTGCAAAGGAACTATAAAGCCTTCAGACCATTGGTCTGGAAAGTATCCAATTTCAAATATTTTGTTAAATAATGTTCTCAGACACTTGAGAAAATGGATATCCCTAATCCCATTTGTGAAAAACTCATTTAACATCAGATCAGGACCTGCAGATTTTCCATTCTTTAATTGTTTACATGCTAGTACAATTTCAGTTTCCTTGATATTAACATTTAACTCTTGAAACATAACATCTAATTCCCCATTTAAGTATCTATCATTAAAAATAATACATCTTCATCAGCTTGAAAGAAAACTGATTCTGGATCGTTAATTGATTTGAAGTATGCAGCAAAATTATCAGTGTTTAGAGTACTCCTAGTATTTGTACTTTTCTGACATGAACTTTTCAATAATCTCCAATATTCTTTCGCATTTTTCAGCTTTAAATCCTGCAATTTTTTAGTCTGTTTTAATTCATACTGGTATTTTTTACTTCTTAATAGCGTTTTATATTTACTTCGTGCCTTGACCATTTCTACTCTATTTCGATCAGATTTATCATTCCTATAAAAATTCAGACAATCATAAAAATCATTTTGTCTATATTTACATTCCTCATCATACCATGACTGATTTTGGGACATACTATCAACTTTATATTTATTTGAAGTGATATTCTTTTTAAAAAGTGGGTCACAAACATCTTCAATATGGTTGTAAAAATTTGACAAGTTTATGTTTACATCATCTGGTGATTCTGACATATTTATTTCCTCACATAGATTATCAAACTTACTACTTACTTCATCTCGGCTCAATGCGTTTAAAAATGGTTCTATTTTGTCAGTATCCCATTTATATGTATAAGTCATCCTTATGTTTTCATCAATTACATTTGCATTATCAACATCACTAGTATCAACAGGTTTATTTACACAGGACATAATAGAAAAACTAACTAAGCAATGATCTGACACAATGTTTGGTTCATGCACTTTAAAATTAAAAATATTATCAAACATGTCACTTTTACATAGTACTAAATCTATAACACTACTACCTTGAGCAGTAACACATGTAAATTTACCATCCTTATCATAATCTTTTCTACCATTCAATATTCTTAAACCTGTAGATTTACATAAGTCAAGCAATAACCTACCATTTTCATTTACTTTTTTGTCTGAGCTATTTCTAGGTAATACCACATCCTCAATATAACCATCTGGTAGCATGTCTAAATTAAATAATGTCTCATATTCAATATAATCTAACTTCTCAGCAATTCTTGCATTAAAATCACCAGCTAATACAAATTTACAATTACCTTCAAACATATTATCAAAATAATACAGATCATCAACTAAATGTTCAAATATATTTCTATCAACAAACACCTGTCTACTGCTGCCACTTGGAATATTATAAGATAAACATAATAAAATATCTTCACTACATTCAACAATGTCACTTTTTATTTTCAGCCAAATTATACAGTCCTCCACATTTTTCAGTAACTCAACAAAATCTTTTATTTCATTTTTTACATAAATAATCAACCCTCCACTGTTTCTTTTGGAATTCTTATGTCTGTCTGTTCTGTTCAAAACAAAAGAAACAAAGCCATCAACTTCATGGTTATAAGATGAATCTAACCATGTTTCGGTAAATAGTAATATATCATTATTTTTAAACAGAGTTTTTACATAATCACAGTCAAGTTTACAATAATGTTTTCCAATCAAACCCTGTATATTTAATAAACAAACTTTTAAACCCTGTACCCAACTCCCACTATTGTCCTATTTATTGACATCCGATGCGCTGGTCAGTGGCTGGCTTGTTTTGCTTGATGACGTAGCTCGTCTATTTGTAGACATTGACCTTGACCTGCGGGGAAGTACACGCTGTGCTAGACTATTTGTACGACCCTGTGTATTGGATTTTTGACACGGTTTAGGATTGTTCTTTTTGGATTCTGTGTTAACTTGTGCTTCTGAGTTGGACTTAACACTATTTGCATCGGAATTATTTTCATCACAAGGTACGTGTAATTTGCTTTCACATGCACTTTCACTTTCAACCTCGCGTTGACTATTTATAGCACTTGTATGGTCACGTGGGTCACGTGATGCCACACTATTTACAAACACAGCTGACTGATCAGCTGTTCGCTCCGTTTGTTGACACACATCTCCGGACGACTCACTATGCTTGCGATCTACCACCGTATCTGTTGAATACGCACGTTCTCGTTGTGTGACAGGTCTACGAGGTTCCCTGTCATCGGATAAGAGATCAGTTCTCACAATATCGAACCATTCGGGGAATTTGTCTCTAACCTTTTTACCAGCAATATATAGTACAGCAGGATATTTGATTTGTACCTTTTTTCTATCATACCTAGCCCAATGAGCTGCGTCACTTTGATAGAGTTGTTTTCTAGCCATGGCAATTTCTTTGGGATAATCCCTGTCTACTGCGAATGGGGTATTTTTCAACAAATAGGCTTTTCTGATTATTATTTCAGTATCGACATAGTCTCTGAATTTTACTAGAAGTGCACGTTTAGGATCTCGTCTTTCGTTATATCCTACTCTATGGGCTCTATCAATGCACATATCTCGGGTGTCTATGCCTAACTCTGCCTCAATAAAGCTAAGGATCAGACTTTTATCAGACCTATGCCCAGCAGGCACACAACGTTTAATCCACGTGGATTAAACGTTGAATAAACGTTGACAATCGTTGCAACCATTTTCAACGAAAGTACAACCTTATATCAACGAAATAATAAATGGTTTCTTCTTCAACGTTGATAAAACGTTGAATAAACGTTGGCATTCGTCAGAAAGTTTCTTCTTAGCTTTAAAACAAGGATTATAAAGGATTATATCACCATACTTGATTCTTATCAGATAAAGTAAATAGCTCAATAGGAGATTGATAAATTGTGCACTTAATACATGGACTTAACATCACCATAAATTTGCCAAAAAGATTAAATTGATTATTGCAGATCTTAGTGACATATAACATCCTCCTTTAATGGTGAAGCCAGCAAAACTATTAACCAAGTGCTATACATTATGTTCAACTAAAGATCAGAAAGTCCTAATTATAAATAACAGTTACTATAAAATTTGCCTTTTTGAAAGTTGTGGTTACTTTGTACAAGACTAAGACTCTGCTTGTACAGGGAGTGTTGCTATATCATATATAGTATATGGACAGGAGTTTTATGGTGGTAATTAACTAAATACCAGCAGAGTTCCTACTAGGATATTACAACTGACCACAACTCTAGAACAAGTGATTTATATACAGTTCTACGAAACAGCCTCAGTGTTAGAATCGACAGAAATGTAAGTAAAGCTATACATATTGATTTTATTACTTTATATGCGCTTCATTATGTTAAATTTTTTATCATATTTTTATGATCCATTGAAGCATATCGCTGGCTTAGAATGAGAAGGTCGTAACTACAAAATCAATATTTTGAGAAAACAAGAAGAGCTGTCAGATAATCACTCTGTAACTTCAGTTTGGTCAACGTGACAACTCCTGATCTTCATGAAAATAGGCTAAAAAGGCACCTCATAATGTAGATTTCAAATATACAATAGTATTAAAAGGTCGTAAGTGGCACTTACGACCTTCTCATTCTAAGCCAGCGATATATAGTACAGACTGACTCTGTATACAAGCATGGTGTGTGCTTCAACAATATTTAGTTCTCAGGGGCCAGGGAAGTACCGGAGATTTTAGAAACTGGTGTCACCCACTTCAATTTCATACTTAAATAATATCGATAAATTGTGCACACAGGTAAATCAACTGATATGGGTTATACCAAATTTTCCCACCTTTCTTGTTAACATAGGCACACTATTTCATAATGTTTTAACTTTTATTGATCAATGTATTTTCAGAAGCTGTTGGTCAGTGTCATCTTAGTACTTACTTGTTAGTTACACTAAACGCTGTGAAAATAACGATTAAAGAATGGTTTAATTACACCAGGGACAGAAATGGGGGATCAAGAAGAAGAAGACAGGAACTAAAGAAGGCGAAATAGGCTGCCAAGGAGAGACGGGCTAGGAAGGAGGCGGTAGACTTGGGCTGATAATGTCAATTGCTTGTTAACTTACGTAGACAACAAATAAAATTAGAATTTGATATTTGTTTGAATTCGAATATTTATGTAAAGTTGGTAGTGATGAATCTCAGATGTATTCTATAACATGCTGACTTGTTCATTTGACCAGGAAGTGTGGTACATATTGAGCTTTCCGTTTTTACTTATTTAAGATCGATTGTGAAACCAGTTTTTCTAACTTATATTAATTACTTTCAACACCTCATTGCTGATGTTATCCATCACCAAAAAGGTATACAAACTGAGAGAAGAGATGCAAGTTTCCCTTTTATTGGGAATTTCTGGTACCATTTAAAGTTCATCTTTGCTATGCGCTGCCACACATAGGATCGAACCAAGAACCTCACACACACGAAGCAGACTCTCTACCACTAGGCTATGGAGATTTTGTGATCACTTTTTGTTCATTTTTCAGATACGGATTTTCTAGTATCATTTTAATTGCATCTTTGGTATGACATGGCCACACATGGGATCGAACCAAGGACCTCCTTACACACTCAAAGCAGGCTCGTTACCACTAGGCCATCAAGGTTTTGTGATCACTTTTTGTCCTCTTTTCAAGAACAGAGTTTCGACGTTAATGCAACCTTATTTCAACGTTGATGCAACCTTATTTCAACGTTAATGCAATCTTATTTCAACGTTAATGCAACCTTATTTCAACGTTAATGCAACCTTATTTCAACGTTAATACAACCTGATTTCAACGTTGATGCAACCTTATTTCAACGTTAATGCAACCTTATTTCAACGTTGACGCAACCTTATTTCAACGTTGATACAACGTTAATGCAACGTTGCATTTAGGTTGTATTAACGTTGAAGTTTCGTTGCAACATAGTGGTTGCAAATGAAACGCTTATACAACCTTATTTCAACGTTGCCCCGTAACGTTTTTTCAACGTTGTATAAACGTTGCTGTGCCTGCTGGGTGCCTTGATCTTTCTGTTATACCGTAGAATACGAGATTATTTCTCCTACTGCGTGCCTCTAAGTCAATTGACCTATATGCTAACACTCTAAGTTTATCCTCTTGTTCTTGTACTAGTTTTTCCATTTGGTCAACTCTTCTGTTAGTGACCTTGACCTCTTTGTTTACATTTCGGATTTCACTTTTACACTGCAATTGTTCTTTTTCAATGTTCGTTATTTTATACAATTGATCATATATACGTGTAAGCTTTTCACCTGTACTTAAACTTGCAAAGTCATCCATGTGGACACTCCCACTACTATGCTTTCTTCTTCGTTTTCTTGTCTGTGTTGTCCAGCCGTCGTTACTTTCCCGCCTATCAAATCGGTTATGTGTCGAGACCGAAAAACTCAATAACTCACTCAGATCTTCATCAGATTCATCGAGCATAGCATCCGCCTCTTCCGCCGGCCCTCCTGTTGCCATCTTACCAATTTACAGACTCGAACAGACTCGAAAGATCAATTATAAACCAAATTTTATTATCGGACAATTTCGCTTGACCATTGTCCACCATTAACCGGAAGCCCAAATCCATAATGGCCAAGATACCAATCTGTCAGCATTATTTAACCACTTATTCATGGCCTGTATTTACAAGATTTGATATTCATCTTAGCTAGTTAGTAGGCGTCACACCACAGGCCTATGAAATTGTATCACAAACGACGATATTTAATTCCCCAATGTTTCATCCATTCAATATAGTATACACTTGACAGGCTTGCAACGTTTTTGGGTTGGGTTCCATGTCAATATCAAAACAACTTGACACTGGTTTCCAACCCTGAAAGGCACATCCTGAAAAGAGTCCGATATTACAGCCAAATGTAATTATATACTTTTTTTATTGTTTTATGTGGTAGAGACATCATTAAATCCGACCAAAACAATTTTCTGACCTAAATGGTATAATATGCAAGTGGGGGCGGACAGAGACGTTTCAAACCTGTTCTTTTTTCTAATGAATGAGTGAATATTTGGGGATGTTAAACTCGTTTTTTATATATAATTTCTTAGACAGGAACACCTTTATTTCTCACCACGAAACATAACTCATTTAATTATACTTATTCAGTCACTGTATTAGTTACTTCTCTTGAAAATGTACTCTCATCGCTTTTATATAAACATCAGTGATTGTCCAAATTCTCGAAGCTAATTCTCTATGCATTTTTACCAGATGTATTGTTAACTGTTCGTTTTACGGTTGTAATTAAGCCCGCATATTATGTCAATGTTTCGTTGATATTTAGCCATGTCTAACAGCGAATCTCGTTGCAAAATCTCTTGGCAACATTATATCATCACGTTTTATTTATTTAATATAATATTATGAACCTTTATCGGAAATGACATGAGGTTGTTATTTGACATATTCATAGTGCTTAACAATTGTGAAATATTATAAAATTGCCACCTATTAACCATCTTAATAGTAGGGGAACATTTTCGAAATTTTGTTACCTGAGTGACAATGGAAAGATACTTTCAGATATGTAAGCATATGGCTTGGTGATGTTAAAAAAGATGGGAGCAGCACTGAGGTTCATGTATAAAGCACTTAAATCAGCGTTTACATGGCAACCGTGTGGCAACATCTTTGTATTTCTCACTGTATACGATAATACCTAATATTTTTTAAGGAATAAACGCATTTTAATGAAAATTGGTATATTACCTCACAATATCACAGCAATTATGAAAATATACACATCGATTGCAAACGTTTGATGTCAAGGTCACAGCCAGGGGTCAAAGGTAAAAAATTTGACTTTATTCTGGATATACCTGACATTTTTCATGATTATATTCGTGCAAGGAAACCTATTCTTTTGAAGTGATGATTTAAAAGTATGTCTTTGTACTTAGTGATTGTCATATAATTTTTATATGTATTATGCGTTTTCTCATTTAAAGTTCATTGGTAGAGATAAAATGTCCCATTTTAAGCATTAAAGGTCAAACATTCACTTTTTATGATTTTTGGTTAATTTATTTAAAATGTTTTGTTTTGTTTCAGAAGATTTTAAATCACATATAAAAAATACTTAAATACAATTAATGCAAGTAAAGTAGAAAATCCTGATCGAAATCGCAGTTTAAGATCTGAAGAAATATTACATTTATTTACAAAATTAGTTGGTGGGGTAAAAAAATAAAGAAATATTCATATTTATTCCAACAGGGGACCTTTGATCAAAACCACCCAAAGACGTCACAAAGACTTGTCATAATCGGTTGACGGCTGATTATCAATCTAGTTATTGACTGTTAGGCAATGTATCATCTCGTATCCATGGTATCAACTAGACAATAACCAAAACAGCATTACAAAGACATGGCTAAATGAACATCACCAGGTAGTAAAAGAGGCAGGAGAAAACCGAAAGAGACATTGCGAAGGACATTCAACCATGAATTCAAAGTCATGGGGAAAGAGTTTTTGGGAAATTGAAAATTGCAACAGGCGGAAAACATTGTCAGCGAGCACGAACATGATAATATTATTATGATTATTGTTAATCGGGGCTAATTAAGACACACGAAGTGAGTCTCATTTAACTCTTAATTTTAACCGTTTTTATACTGTTTATAGACAAAGTCCTGAACAAAGAAACAGAAAGGCTTTTACTGTCAAATAATGATAATTTAAATTGTACACGTGTAATATGTACGTGTCTATTATATATCTTTTTTCTGTTCTTTTCTGTTGCAAACGGGTGGTATTCTGATGATTCCATAATAGGAACATATAAGTGGCATTCTAACTTTTTGAAAACAACATTGACATGGAGGAAAGAGAAACAAATCACAGCCATTCCTAGTTTTGCACTTGCGCACAACAATAAAAGAAAACAACAACAATTAAAGGCGCGGACGTGAAAACCAACACACACAATGATTCTACCATGAACACTTATCTTCCTTAACTACAAGCTGTAGTAAAACCAATGGGAAGTCAGTACAATCATAAACATATTCTTATCGACTATATGGTAAGCAGTTATTGTCATAATTAATATTACTTGTATATACATATCATTACAGTTCACAACAGATGTGTCTAAAACGAGCACGAACAAGGGACGTGAATTGGAAGCATGCAAACGAAACAGTTACTTAGTACAGGGTGTTTCATAATACCTGTCCCCATTACAAACGAATGACAAGAGTATGTGCTGGATCTCATCTGATATCTTCATATACCAATGGAAAGCCAACATTTCAAAATTGTCTCATGACATTGGTTTGTAGTGGGGACAGGTATTATGAGACACCATGTACATACAACATAAAATAAAACATGCGGACTTACTTGATACAAATTGTCACCCGTTCTTTGAAAATTGTGCCTATGTCCGTTCTATATAGAATTCCGTCAGATCAACACAAATGACTTGTGAAGAAAATACAGCATTATTCAAGGTAATTGATCGCCTTTTTACTTAGGATACATGCACTTTTATTGTTCCACGCTACTTTATATAAGCCTAGGTCCCACTGAACATTTTTTATTCGGCGATGTATGTCAGACTTAATCAATGGTCATAGAGCATTCATCTGCGGAAATTCAACTGAAGAAAGGTCCGCGTGGTTAAAGTCCTGTTCGAGGCTCATTTATTTCCGTCGGGAGTACATCTTCGAGGCAATAAAAATGAACATTGCAATTTCACAATTAACAAGAGCTGTCTCCATAGGACGACACATGCCCCCGTGCATGCTTTGATAGTAACGTAACGTTAAGATATTAGCACCGTCACAGATGTGTCATAATATATTGGGCAAATGTGATATTGACATATTTTTCTTTGTGTAAAGGGCCATAACTCTTAAGCGTGTAGGTCAATTTGAAATCTTGTTATCTAACATGACCTAGATCTTATGGCCGTACACCTTTTCATGTTTCAAAAGGTTTGACGAAGATCCGATGACAAATGCTTGAGTTATTGAGCGGAAACGGGAAGAAACACCATTTTCCTACGTGTCAAGGGCCGTAACTCTAAAGTGGCTACGTCAATTTGACTGGTTATCAAACCTGACCTAGATCTCATAGCCTTTCACATTTTCATGAGGTTTGGTGAAGATCCAATGACAAATGCTTAAGTTATTGAGCGGAAACCAAAAAAAACGCCATTTTTCTATGTGTCAAGGGCCGTAACTCTAAAACGGCTAGGTCAATTTGACTGGTTATCGAACTTGACCTAGATCTCGTAGCCTTACACATTTTCATGAGGTTTGGTGAAGATCCGATGACAAATGCTTGAGTTATTGAGCGGAAACCAAAAAAACGCCATTTTTCTATGTGTCAAGGGCCGTAACTCTAAAGTGGCTACGTCAATTTGACTGGTTATCAAACCTGACCTAGATCTCGTAGCCTTTCACATTTTCATGAGGTTTGGTGAAGATCCAATGACAAATGCTTGAGTTATTGAGCGGAAACCAAAAAAAACGCCATTTTTCTATGTGTCAAGGGCCGTAACTCTGAAGCGGCTAGGTCAATTTGACTGTTTATCGAACTTGACCTAGATCTCATGGCCTTACACATTTTCATGAATTTTGGTGAAGATCGGATAAACACTGCTTGAATTATTGAGCGGAAACGAATCCGGACGGACGGACGGACGGTGCGATTTTAATATGCCCCCGAACCATCGGTTCCGGGGGCATAACAAAACTTTGGAAACGCAGTATGGTAAAATCAGAACAAATCGCAATGTCAAAGTTTCGCGACATTAAAAGTTCTCCTTTAAAATTATTTATAAACTTCAGAAAGAATTTTTGTCTTAGCTTTATTGGCCAATCAAAATTCACTAACATAATCTAATTTATTCTTTTAACAATTATATGGACTACATCACAGGCTCACGGTTCCATCGATCTAATAAACTTGCATGAAAAAAAAGTTCCTTTCTAATCAGGGCTCGGCACTAACACTGGTCCCCTGGCACAGGGTCAGTGTCAATCTTGAAGTACCAGTGAAATTCATGAGTGGCCAGTAGCTTGTTTTCTTAACAATTTGAACGATTTTCACTGTTGGACCAGTGACCAAAAAAGTGAGTTTCAACCCTTGCTACTTGCTAATAATAAACTACAGTTATTAGAAAGGGATTTTTATGCAAGTTAATTAGATCGACGGAACCGAGCGCCCGAGGACTACATAGCAAAACTTACTTCCTCGCGATTTGTTCTGATATTTCTAATATTTTGACATGGTAAAGTGAATGGAACATGCTGAAGGACATGTGAGAATTATACAAAGCAGAAACGGTGTTACGTGCGATTCTATCGTAGCTATCGAACTCACCCCGTCTGTTGATTTCACACCTGTTTACCACGAATTATAACTCTTGCATTCAGAACAACTAGGAACGTACACTTTCACCTAACACATTTGCTCAATAAATACTTTTACCCCTAGCACTTGTGTCTTACATATCGGCTTAAAATTTTGCCTAGCATTTTGTCTTACACTTTTATCTAGCACTTTTGTCTTACACTTTTACCTAGCACTTGTCTTACACTGTTGCCAAACATTTTTTCTTACACTTTTGCCTAGCACTTTTGCCTAACACTTTCGTCTTACACTTTTATTTAGCGCTTTTATTTTACGCTTTTGCATAGCACTTTTGCCTAACACTTATTTCCTACACTTTGTCCTAGTACTTTTGTCTCACACTTTTGCATAACACTTATGTCTTACACTTTTGCCAAGCACTTTTGTCTTACACTTTTGTCAAGCACTTTTATCAAGCACTTTTGTCTTACACTTTTACCTAGCACTATCGTCTAACACATTTGCCTAGCACTTGTGTCTTACACTTTTACCTTGCACTATTATCTTACATTTTTGCCTAGCACTATTGTCTTACACATTTGCCTAACACTTATGTCCTACACTTTTGCCAAGCACTTTTGTCTTACACTATTGCCTAGCACTTGTGTCTTACACTTTTGCCTAGCACTTTTGTCTTATACTTTTGCCTAACATACACCTCTATGTGCTACTTTAAATGGCGTCTCGGCAATCAGTCCAAGCAATGTGTGTACGTCTCAATGTCAATGATTCCTGAAATGAATTGAATATTGTCAAAAAAACCGAACATGTTTATTTCATTATCTGTACAATAACTTCTTTTCAGACGTAGAACGTTCCATGTATTACTACATATATATTACAATGTTTAGACTTTTGCACGCGTTGAAACCAAATAAGCATGGATTCCGTGATTTTTTTCATGGTTTTGTGTAATATTTGAGACACGAGTAATGTGTGGACAGCTGATCACTGTCACGTTTTTGGCGGATATTTTTCATAAAATGGCTTTGGGATGCACGGACTGTTTTGGTCTGCAAAATAAATAAGACCAAAAGTGAATAGTATCCCATGTAAGAGAATCAGTCCCGTGCGTGACAAAACCCGGATAACACACAAGTGACGGAATTGTCATCCTTAGTACTATAAGATACTCTCCAGGTAGGAAAATGTCATTATAGGGAACAAAAGGGACTCACCCGTGTAGGGAATGTCATTTTATGCTAGGTAGTATGGTACTATGGGGGAATCAACAGCGTCGGCAACTGTCATTCTAGGTGTTATTGGGGACACGTCATGTAGGGAATAGTCATCATAGATCTAATTTTTATCATTTGAGAAAACGAGGCAATCTATGAATTATGTGGATCTCACTGGCATTATCTGTAAAACAGTGGTCATAACTGGACATGCGTGCACATATGTGGTGTCTGCGTGCAAAAACGCAGGTGACACCTAGGAATACGTACGTGGTCGGTCAGAACAGCCTTCGTTCGTATTTCTGAACACGCAGACACGACGCAGCACTTTTCGTGTATGTGGAACAAATTAGACATGCATAATCTTCTTATTGATCCCTATCCACATACCAAGCGTCATAAACCTAGCTTGAAAACTGCTTGAGTTGTGACAGGATCCAGTTTCTTGACGGACTGACGGACGGACTGGCTGATGGAGGGGAGGGGAATATAGTTCCTAACCAATAGTGCCTAACCAATAGTCCCTCCGGTGGACAGCCGGTATGAGACTAACGAGGAAAGTGAGCTACTATGATTTAAAGAGGCATTCACTATAACTAGCACATTTTTCACTACTATCACATTAAATAAGCTAAATGCACAAAGCACTATCAATTATCATGATTTGTCAGAAGAAAGTGTGCGCAAATATGTCTCTACAATGTCAAAAATATATTCAAATCACCAATAATAATTTCCAGGGAGAAGAATTCAATAAGACAAAGTGTCTTTCATTCTAATCCCTTTTTCCTTATGTTTCTGTTATTTTATACTGTAAATTGTATGCATTGTTATATATTTGGGAAAAATAAATATGTTTAAACTAAATAATAATTTATCGCTTCCAGCGATTTATTATTATGAGGTCAAAGGGAAACAACTCGTGACTATTTTGGCTCGTTACGGCAATATGTTTTCATTCTTTACTCGGTAATTAGTGGGAGCTTTTTGTTGAAAATTTTAGGAGTTTAAGCAATAATGATTCTCATTTAATGTATAAAATTCCTGAATCGATTTAAACGATCAAAGTTATAGGGAACGCCTCTTTAAATATGATGTCAGATCTTAGTACATTGTATAGCCCAGAATCAGGTAAGTCTGCCAAGTAAGCTTACGGTTTGAAAGGATACAGCCGACCGACTGGTGTTCAAGGAAATATGGTCTATGACGTACTGAAAGATAATGCGACCAGGAAACATCTAACTCTGGACGTACTAGAGTAGTATTCAATACAAACGGCAAACACCCCGTGTACCCAGATAATATGTGCTAGCCAGTGTACTGCTGTTCTAGCCAGAGAGGAAAATGACGACGCTTGAGAGGTAATATATTTTGTGCCTGGACTTTTGGACGCATTTTTCCAGTTTAAAATCGGATCTGACGTTTCTGGACGGAAAAAATTACATCTGCATGTCGAGGAAGAACCACTGCATACATACATGTTCATCGATTTACTGGTATTTTATAATATCGCTAAGAAATAATTGAAACAGGCACAAAATACATTACCTCTCAAGCGCCGTCATTTTCCGCTCTGGCTAGAACAGCAATACCCTGGCTAACACATATAATCGGGGTACACGGGGCGGCAAATGGTCTGACTATAAGGATCCACCACGAGCTTCTATGTAGAATAATGATAACTACCTCACCCAAAATGAATGAATCGTTTGACGTTTATAATGCCTAGGTCTCACTTTTAACCTGGACGATGTACGCCCGATTTAATAAAATTAAATGAACTTTGGAAGGTATACGGGAAAGGGTTACATTTATCTAGGGGAAGCCCCAGGAAGGTAACAAGATAATATGGGAAATAACTTTTCCCATCCCCCCCGTAATAACATCACCAAGGCAAAAAAGCTCAATGGGACCAAGGCATAAGTTACATGTAGTAATCAAAATGAGTCTGAATATAGGGCATTTAACAAAAGGAGCATCGATAGAACCAAGTGTGTGCGACAATATGACTGATTAATACTGTAGTTTTCTGTTCATTTTTCTAATTCGTGAAAGTGCCAGGTTCAAATATAATTTTATTGAAAACTTAATAAAAAAACCTAAAAGAGATAAAGGAACAGGCACCTATAGATGTCCCATCCGGTACACGGAAACAATCTTATCAGGTGCAGTTAGCACACATACAAGACAGTGAGTGTGTTCATTTGATTTATGACCCGTTTCATGGTCAAAATTCATTGCAAAAAAGATATGAGAAAATCTGACAGGGAATGTAGCACTAAACCTAACCAGGCGAGCACAGAAATCAGAAACACCACAACACAACCACCCTGGGCAATGCCCAAACAAACCCATGCCAAAACGGCGACCAAAATGAGGCACAACAACCCCGGGGCGTGACCTAGTTTAAAACACTATGGAAAGTGACCTAACGTTATGCGACCTAAAGAGGCTCAATTACGACTTGACCTAGTTTAAAATACTGGCCAAGGTAGGAATGGGGTGAGAAATAATACGCAGCCAATTCTCGACCAAGTTCCCCAAGGCCCCACTGCATGGCGACCCAACCGCACAAACCCGTGCCAAAACGGCGACCAAATGAGGCACAACCATCCCTGGCCTATCTGTGTCCAATGACTACATTATTAGTTCACACAAGCAATTCGAGACTCTTTAAAAGGCGGATTCCTTGCAGTTTCTCTTTGGGCTTTAGTGCCACATGTTTCTGGGCATTGCTATTTCTATTTTCTGTACAGGACTGTTCCAATTGTGCACTGTTTTCCCTATCAATTGTTTTACCAGGTTTTTCAACGGAAAATAACTGGGCGGGCGGACGGATGTCCATTTTTCGTTCCCGTCGGATAACTTTAGCAAGGAATGAGATATCATCATAACACTTGATGCGTTGAAAGCTTGTGCGCAAATGCCGGTTGTGAATGTAATTGAAAACTTTAGGGTCAAGGTTACCGCTACTAAATATTGTAAAACGTTTTCGCTCAATTACTTTAGTTTGAAAGAATGTAATGTATCATGATGAAACTTGCTGCGTATGTAGCTTGGCTGACATGCTTTTCGTGGAATTTCAACGTCCTGTTATTATCTTCTTATAGAAATATTCTCCATTGGATTAAACACAAGATTATATTCTCATTTGGGTTAAACACAAGCAAGCCAACGACTGTAAACTTTTCATTTGCTCGGGAAGAAAGAAACATATTCACTGTTTATAATGGCAAATCACAAGGGAGGGGGTCACAAATGGGTAGATCTATAATCTTTCGGGTCACAGAAAAGCATTGTTTGGTCGCTCGAGGTCGCAGTTTTGGCACATCTTTCTGAAACTTTCTAAAGGTCATCAGCTGGGGCTTTCATTTCATTGTTCGGTTAACTTACAGAGTGTGGTCAAATTGAAGTTTGTCCAGGCCATAACTTCGTCATGCATTGACAAATCTTGCTTATATTAACATAAACGATACGGAGTGTCATGGCCAACGCGAAGGTTTTTATCTCAGAGGTCAAGGTCACAGTTTGTCCGGACCGTATATATTGGTACTGCATTGCGAATCTTGCTTATTTCGGGAATAGTAAACTTGCGCAACACCAGGTTCCTATCTCAAAGGTCATAGTCGAATTGAAGTTTGTACAGGTATGTGTATCAGTTCTTTATGCATGGTTGAATTAGTTGCAACTTGGCGCGTTTAAATTTTGCTTTTTTGCCCGGCATCTACTAATGCTTGAGGCTTTTAGTGATGTACCTGTCCTTTCGTTCGTTCGTCCGGTATATTCACTTGACGTCAGACGCAAACTTGAAAAGGCAATCTAATAAATTATCGAGCGGTCTCATAGGGTACTGTGGTATTGGTGTCCAACAATCGCAGGAAACGGAGTCCATGTGGAGCAACCGAAAGTGTTCAAATGTTTACTGGAGAAGCGCTCGGAACCAGTTGGTGACTGATTTCCTGTTGACAGCTGTGATGAAATATGCAGGACTGTGCCTTCTCCGCACTTGCACTACTGTTATTCAACCATCTACAAGGTGGACCATTTTCTTATAAACTTTTGGCAGCAATGTATGTTGGTGCCCTCTACAAGGTGGACCATTTTCTTATGAACTTTTGGCAGCAATGTATGTTGGTGCCCTCTACAAGGTGGACCATTTTCTTATGAACTTTTGGCAGCGATATATGTTGGTGGTCCGAAATTGACCAGATTAGACATCCGGGAAAAAAGTTAAGTTACCAATTTTCTAGGACTCTTTTCAGTTGTTAGGCCGCTCAAGCACCCTTTGACATTTCAACTTCCCCTGTTCATTGGGCTACCTATGGAAACCTACATTCGTGTCTCCCTGGGAAGACTATTTCTCTCCTGGGGTGTGGCAGCCAATATCGATCTGCGGCGCCCAGGAAAAGACACTGCCCTCGAAGGTACAATTTTACGCCATGGTGGAGTGGAGTATTTGGGTCTTGCTCAGAGAAATTAACCAGTGGTCCAGAGGGGGATCGAACCCGGGACCTCTCGAGCCAGAAGCGCGCGCACATTTCTATATACCGATTGGTTGTTGCCGATGCTGATTGAACCGACCCGCAATAACAGATACATGAGATAGATCTATGATATTCTTGTGTCACACTTTACACTGGTCGAAAGTGCTTCCGGATCGTATTACTTAATATGCTGGTGTAGTTGAATTGTTCACCACTCTATGTACACTTGTCTGCAACTTCAGGATTACTACGCCATGGCTGAGGACTTAAAATGTGTGGGTACATCTGCCATGACTGAGGACTTAAAATGTCTTGGTACTTCTGCCATGACTGAGGACTTAAAATGTGTGGGTACTTCTGCCGAATCAGCTGTTTATTGACAAATAACATAGTGTAACCAGAAGAGTTGAAATAGCACGAACACTCATCGTTCAACGTGTTACTTTCTATGGCTTAATTAGGAGAACGGTGTGTTTATTTTATGGAAACATCTACAGAAAATCCTGCAGAACATCGGTAGGACACAAGGAGTGATGCCATACTGACTAATTTATAATAGAAATGATTGGCAGAAATTTGACCAGTGTGACACCTTCTGGCTGTGTTTTGTTCATGGCCTATTCTTACTGGTGGAAATCAGAAGGTAAGTGCGCTTTTAACCTAAATACTCATTTTGTTGTTGGTACACCGGTTTGCATAGGTCCCTTGGGCTAAATAAAAATATGTATGGTTCCGCCGCAGCTCAGTGGTTAGCGAACTTGCCTTATCCGGTTACTGTGTAGCACATGGTTGCATCGTGGAAGACAGTACGTGTTACCTTTTTGTGTAGCACGTGATTGCTTGTTGCCAGACAATGTTAACTTTTTGTGTAGCATGTGATAACCTGTTGCCAGACAATACGTTACCTTTTTGTGTTGCATGTGATTGCCTGTTGCCAGACAATATGTTACCTTTTTGTGTAGCATGTGATTGCCTGTTGCCAGACAATGTTACCATTTTGTGTAGCATGCGATTGCCTGTTGCCAGACAGTATGTGTTACCTTTTGTGTAGCATGTGATTGCCTGTTGCCAAATAATGTTACCTTTTTGTGTAGCATGTGATTGCCTGTTGCCAGACAGTGTTACCATTTTGTGTAGCATGTGATTGCCTGTTGCCAGACAGTATGTGTTACATTTTGTGTAGCATGTGATTGCCTGTTGCCAGACAATGTTACCATTTTGTGTAGCATGTGATTGCCTGTTGCCAGACAGTATGTGTTACCTTTTGTGTAGCATGTGATTGCCTGTTGCCTGTTGCCAGATAATATGTTTCCTTTTTGTGTAGCATGTGATTGCCTGTTGCCAGACAATGTTACCATTTTGTGTAGAATGTGATTGCCCGTTGCCAGACAATATGTTACCTTATGTGTAGCATGTGATTGCCTGTTGCCAGACAATATGTGACTTTTTGTGTAGCATGTGATCGCCTGTTGCCAGACAATATGTTACCTTTTGTGTAGCATGTGATCGCCTGTTGCCAGACGATGTTACCTTGTCACCTTTTTGTGTAGCACATTATTGCAAAATAATTATTTATCAGTAAAATAACAACAACAACATAATTCTAATATGAAGTTTTTATTAAACATAGTTATGAGTTGATTTTTACCGTAAGACTAAGTAACCAGTTTGACAGCTTGAGGCAATGAAAAATGATGAGGTAAATCAAGTGTAAAATGAAATAAGAAGTCATCAAAATATGAGTAATTGAGGTAAAATATATAATATATATTCCTATTTACAACTAAATCCAATTCTGCTTCCATGGAAACCGAGCCCATCGACCATTTTCTATATGTATAGAATAGAAAAATATACTTTAAAATAAGACAAAAATGTCAGTATGTTTTACTATTCATACAAGAAATATGAGCACATGGGAACTGTGGCATATCATCTTTTTCAATAACAATGCATGACATATTCTGCCCATTCTAAACATTCTAACTCCAACCAAAGTACAGAAGCCAATCATAAACAAGTCATATGATATAGACGCGTTTCAAACATAATTTACATTGACAGAAGTTTGTGTGAACGTTTTTCAATTTGCATCGAAAAATAAACATGTCAAAAATTCTTACATAACCTTGATCCAAACCCATGCCAAAAAGCTAAGAGTCTAGAACACAATGAAATGAAACGACAACAACATGTCAATTTGAGTCGATTTTACAGCAAAACCAATTCGTCCTCGTCTGTTTATCTTTCGTATGGACACAAACTAGACAAAGCTTATCAGAAAGGATCACTATTGTGACCCTTGATTCCTTTTTACAGTAATATCATAATTGTGTATGGGGAATCAAGGGGCCAATTACGATCCCTCTAAACTTATCTTTCAGCTTAATGTTTTTTGTCGATATGTAAAGCAATCAAGCTTCCAAACTTTACTTGAACAGCATCTCAATGACACTGATCAGAGATATACAATCTTGTGTCTCACACAGACTGCAACATATCAAGCTTTAAGATGACTCGGATTTGTTTACGTTTGGCTGCTACCACTGGTTTCCATGGAATATCCAAAACAAAGCACGCTTGAGTGAAATTTATATGTTAAAAGATGTACAAACAAAATGAAAATGACAAAATCATTAGAATTGTTTTATATGTATATATATTATGAACATAGAAAACACACTATGCATGAGTATCACACTGTGTCTGTAAAATGAATTATCTACTTGAAACAAAAATATTGTCCTTCGATAAAATAATTCTTCAAAGCAGCTGTGGTGTACTGTATGTTTTACACCAATTATTCATTCAAATGATATATTCAGCATCCTAGCACAATTACCTTGAAACCTCAATAACCTTTAGATCACAAAATATATGTAGATGGTACTATTACAATTAATGATCAGTTTATTACTTTGTATCCTTTACATAAATTATTACAAAAAATATTTTTACGATTAATTTTGTATCATTTTACAAACCAAGTATAATTACTCATACACAGTTACCCGCATCTTTTTCTTAAGATGAAATGGGGGACATGCACCACCGAGAAAATCCCATGTTGAAATTATGTGACCCAATTTATTTTATGAATTCAATGACGATTGTTTTCGACTTGGGTAGAAAAATATAAATGAATGTACATGACTTTGTACAAAAACTCGATTTTTTTTCAAAAATATGAAATCCTGATAATTTGCGATTTTTAAACACCAATCATGGGGTTTTCTTCTGATAGGCGCCACAAGAGAATACATATGGATGAGATTATACAGTGTCATGAATTTCTGTGGCACAATACATTTTGTACACAATGTGATGTCCATCATAACTATGCTAAATGTCTAATTCTTGAAGACTTTAACTAAAACAGCGTTTATTTCTACAGACATACGTAACATTCATATACCCTGAACATCCAACAAACACTCATAAATTGTTTACAATGATGTAAAACACAATATAACAAAAGAAACCCATTTTTACTTAATACGCACAATCTTCAAATACATCATCAAGCACTTCTAATGTCCAAATACACATAGTTTTTACTAGGTACAGAATATGGGGATACCATGGGTCTTGTTCATGATTTCTGCTAGATTTAAATATCGTTTTTATTTTGGTTTCTATAATCAAATCACTTGCAATTTATAAACAAGTGCAAATCTATTCCCTACCCTTTCGGTCTATAATTCCACTGAGCAAATACGAATGTTTATTGGAAGTTCAGGGTGACAGCTATACATAATAATAATAATCATTTTTAAATCAATGACACAAAGTTCGACATTACAAATGTTACATACACATAGTTATACAAAATATTTTAATCAAAGGAACTTTAAAAAGGACAAAAATGAACTTCGTTTTCAATACCGATTACATTACATAATTGACAAAAATCCCTGCGTAGAATCACTTCCATAAAATGGCATGAATAGATAGATAGGGGTATAATTTAGAATGGCTTATAAGTAAGTACATTAAAAACAAAAATAACATTAGTTATTATACGACATTAAAAGCTACGCGACAGTAATCTTAAAATTCCGGCCGTCAACTTGTTCACATACATGTAGTTGTATTTCTCTCCTTGATATCAACAATAAATTTTTAATGAAACGTTCAATCATCAATCAATAAATACCAATTTAAGAATTAATGATTTTTCATGAAAATAATGGTGTCCGAACGTAGCACTTCTTCAGATTGCAGAAAATTAGATGGCTTAAGGAAAGCGAACATTTTATCTGCTCTCACATAAATGGTACTAATTTTGCATACCGAATACCACATAGTGTCGTTTTCCTAATATGAATAAGAACTTTTTGTTTAGGTTATGTATTCATGAAAATTATAATATTCTTTCAAATGGAATACGAGGCTATGTTTATCTGGTTACTTTTCAATATACTACCTGTATATGAACTGGACCTTCTTGGTTTAAACAATATTTATTTCATGACCCTTTAAGTATTCCTAAATAATAAAGTTTGAAAGTCTGAATTAATATTTCAACCAATATATTTTCTCGAAGAATAAGCAAAGACATTTAGCGAGAAAATCAAAAACAGAAAGTACTCAAATATTACTGAATTCAGGTGGAGCAGTTTTCATGAATACACAATCTATAAAATTAAATGTATTTCTATGTTTTTAATATTTTGCCTACAAGAAACAAACCTTATCAAAAATCCCTGCCAAAACTCCTTCAAATGTCGTGTCTCCCTGATTATGCAATAAATGCTGATAAAAATAGCAACAATATTTTATAGAAACATATTCGGAACATGAATGGGGAAACCTGATCAAAGAATACAACTGAGTACTCAATAACAGACGTAAAGAACAACGAATCGTGTCCATGAAAATTGATGTATTTCTCACCGTTACAATGTACTAACACATGGTTAACATAGTAAGCATTAGCTTTAAATCGATCGTACAAAACAAAGAGTCGACACAATGCATGCTCCATCTACTGCAGAGTACGTACATAAAATAACAAATAACGTAAACAGATATTATTTAGCCTCCTTTTAAGTGTTGTACCATCACACTTAAATTCTTTAAAAAATGTTTGTTTTACAAAATATTGTTCTACTCAAATTTTAAATGTACGCCATTTTTGTATATTATCAAAATTAATAACAAAATTAAAATCACACTAACGTTAACCTTACAATTGTAGGGTTTTTACCGGTAAAGAAACAAGAGGGCCATGATGGCCCTGTATCGCTCACCTGTGTACACTCGCCCTAAAAAGACTACTAGGAGATGCTACACACCAAATATGTAAGCTAATTTGACCCCCAGGGTCATTATTTGAGCAAACTTGGTATTAGTCCACTAGGCAATGCAACATGTAATATATCTAAGCTCTAGACATTCTGACCAAGTTTCATGAAGATCAAGCTTCAAATGTGCCCTCTAGAGTGTTAACAAGGATTTTCTAAGATTTGACCCTGTGACCTAGTGTTTGACCCCACGTGACCCATATTCAAACTTGACCTATATATCACTGAGACAAACATTCTGACCAAGTTTCATGAAGATCAAGCTTCAAATGTGCCCCCTGGAGTGTAAACAAGGATTTTCTAAGATTTGACCGGATGACCTAGTTTTTGACCCCACGTGACCTATATTCGAACTTGACCTAGATATCACTGAGACAAACATTCTGACCAAGTTTCATGAAGATCAAGCTTCAAATGTGCCCTCTAGAGTGTAAACAAGGATTTTCTAAGATTTGACCCTGTGACCTAGTGTTTGACCCCACGTGACCCATATTCAAACTTGACCTATATATCACTAAGACAAACATTCTGACCAAGTTTCATGAAGATCAAGCTTCAAATGTGACCTCTAGAGTGTAAACAAGGATTTTCTAAGATTTGACCCTGTGACCTAGTGTTTGACCCCACATGACCCATATTCAAACTTGACCTATATATCACTGAGACAAACATTCTGACCAAGTTTCATGAAGATCAAGCTTCAAATGTGCCCTCTAGAGTGTTAACAAGGATTTTCTAAGATTTGACCCTGTGACCTAGTGTTTGACCCCACGTGACCCATATTCAAACTTGACCTATATATCACTGAGACAAACATTCTGACCAAGTTTCATGAAGATCAAGCTTCAAATGTGCCCCCTGGAGTGTAAACAAGGATTTTCTAAGATTTGACCGGATGACCTAGTTTTTGACCCCACGTGACCTATATTCGAACTTGACCTAGATATCATTGATACAAACATTCTGACCAAGTTTCATGAATATCAAGCTTCAAATGTGACCTCTAGAGTGTTAACAAGGATTTTCTAAGATTTGACCCGGTGACCTAGTTTTTGACCTCACGTGACCCATATTCAAACTTGACCTATATATGACTGAGACAAACATTCTGACCAAGTTTCATGAAGATCAAGCTTCAAATGTGCCCCCTGGAGTGTAAACAAGGATTTTCTAAGATATGACCGGATGACCTAGTTTTTGACCCCACGTGACCTATATTCGAACTTGACCTAGATATCATTGATACAAACATTCTGACCAAGTTTCATGAAGATCAAGCTTCAAATGTGACCTCTAGAGTGTAAACAAGAATTTTCTAAGATTTGACCTGGTGACCTAGTTTTTGACCCCACATGACCCATATACGAACTTGACCTAGATATCATTGAGACAAACATTCTGACCAAGTTTCATGAAGATCAAGCTTCAAATGTGACCTCTAGAGTGTAACCAAGGATTTTCTAAGATTTGACCCGGTGACCTAGTTTTTGACCTCACGTGACCCACATTCAAACTTGACCTATATATCACTGAGACAAACATTCTGACCAAGTTTCATGAAGATCAAGCTTCAAATGTGCCCCCTGGAGTGTAAACAAGGATTTTCTAAGATTTGACCGGATGACCTAGTTTTTGACCCCACGTGACCTATATTCGAACTTGACCTAGATATCATTGATACAAACATTCTGACCAAGTTTCATGAAGATCAAGCTTCAAATGTGACCTCTAGAGTGTAAACAAGAATTTTCTAAGATTTGACCTGGTGACCTAGTTTTTGACCCCACATGACCCATATACGAACTTGACCTAGATATCATTGAGACAAACATTCTGACCAAGTTTCATGAAGATTGAGTCCAAAATGTGACCTCTAGAGTGTAAACAAACTAATTGTGAACGGACGACGGACGACGGACGACGGACGACGTACGACGGACATCCATCGATCCTAATAGCTCACCATGACCACTTCGTGGTCAGGTGAGCTAAAAAGTGTATATTTCTAGGGTATGTATTATGCATAAATTTCGCCTAAATTATCAACCAATCACCATAAGAGATCAAGTCATTCTACTTGTATGTAGCTCCTTTATCAGTTTGCCTATTTCAGATTAGCATAATTCAACATACCATATACCAGCATTTGTCAATGGTCCTTTAGGTAAAATCGTTTTGTATGGGTTTGGGAAGTATTACAAAATTTCAATGAAAATGCACCATAATTTCAAAAAGTTTCCCCGCATAATACAAGTTCTTCCAATTGTGCAATAAAAGCTTCCAAAACGCTAACAGGTGCTTCAAAGTGTGCGCACTATAAAAGCTAAACTAAAACCAACAAACTGTTAATTGAACCACATAAATTCTCCTTTTGTTCTTAAATATAAAACATCTATATCAGCTTTCAGCTTAATCAACATTGTTGTAAATTCGCCAATTATAACCAACAATTAACGTTCACATTACGATATATTCCTACTCGATTCTACATTTCATGTTACAACTTTAGTTTTTTAATGTGAACTGTTCCATTGTATACCTACAACATGACAAAGTTTGTGTTTCAAGAAAAACCTCCGAATAGCATAATGCTCCTTATCAAAATTAAGGCCAAATGACACAGAGTTTTCATACAGAGATTTTGTATTTATATGTTTTTCTATTGACAGCCCAAACAGTCCACTTAATAGTAAGTAAGTTAGTAAGTAAGTAAAGTCTTTATTTTACGAGGCTAACATATTTACAATAATGCAATCTTCCGTATGGGCCTGAAATATTATGTGAGGTAGACGTTGTAGTATATGTGTGATGCGTGCCTCTATGCTTGTTAAGCCACAAACTTTGTTATGTTGCATGTTTAGTAACACAAGGGAAGCCTTCAAAAGGCGGAAAAAGAGGAAAATATCTTCCAAACACACCTGACAATTATAGATTGCCTTATCTGTAACAATTAGATATCATCGACTACGTACGATAGTGCAGCAAATAAAATAAAGTAACAAAAAGTATTCAATAATGCATGAATGTAAACAAACTCATCATTTTTTATCATACTGTCCTTTGTATTGTTTCTAACTAATACAAGACACTTGAATACATACATCCATACATGTATATATACATCCTACATATACAAACACCCTAAAAATGGTAAGAGAAAGTTGAAAGCTTGAGACCTATATAAGGTGTAACAAATAAACAGACTTTTAATCCATTTTAAAGTGGAGTTTTAACATTTTTTCATTATGTTTTGAATCAAGATTTGTTCCGATCAAAGCATTTTGATCACCACAATTTTTTATCTCAAAAGCTCATAATTTTCGAAAACTCTTGAAAATATGAAAATATCATAAACGGTTGTGTTTTCACATAAATTAAAATAATAAAGTGAATCCACTGTTATTTATGCCAGTAATAACTTTTTTGTCATGTCATTAGTTTTAAACCAATTGTTGCAAAATGGCACACTCATATATTTAAGCATTGCCTCAAAAGACACAAAATGTAATATAACTCAACAAATCTGTTCTTGATATAAGACAAAAGTTCCTTGAAGTAAGATAAAAAGTTCCATGACATAACTCATACAAAACATTGTTTTATTTAACTAATTACATCTCCTAATAAAAAATGTTTAAAAATGAAAAAGACATTTTTACATTTTCTGAGGATAAAATACACAGCATGTACAATACGGAAAACTTTAAACCATGCATTTAAACGACAGTATGTATTAGAGGTAATCGAAACAATCCAAATATAAATATGGCAGAATCCAGGAAAATCCAGTTCTCAAACGTAGGTCTGAACCGTGGATTGAGCAAATTTGAGCTAGGCAAACAAACTTCACATGAAGATAAATAATCCCATTAAATATATAGGTATAATTGAGGTAATAATGAATACAAAACAAATTGGTGAGCCCAGTGAACATCATGCCTGCTGAATTTGTCAATTGATTTAACATTTTCTCCCGATGAGTAAGATTATCCACTCATGGCAATATCTATTATCTTATTAAGAGCATTCTGCAAGTCAAGCCAAAAATACCGAAGATGACAAAATATTTTTTTTTAATATTCCACATGGAAATTTTACTTGATTAACATACGGAACAGAACAAAATAAATTACGTACTAAGAGGAACATGTATCATCTATTCTACTTGTAAACATAAAAACATCAGCATTTAATTTTACTATTGATCATGGGTAGTTTATATTTTAGGAGGTAGACTACAAATACAGTTTTATTCCTTGAGCGAAACTTAATATAATATGTTTAAAATAAAAAATAATAAAAGAAACAAAATTATATAATTAGGGAGAGTTAAATATTGAAATATTAAAGACAATGAATAAGTACATTTTTTATGAAAGGAAATTAATAATTTTTAAAAGTCCTGTCAATTGAAGAAAGATTAACCAAAGACACTTAATTACAAATAATCCCCAACTAAAACCAAGTAATAAAATTCGGATAAGCCAAACGGGTGTGCAGGAGTTGAAAAACTGCACAACACCAATATTTCATATTATGATAGAAATAACGAAATTTTAATTAACTTAGACATGAGAATTTCGAAACAATAAAACTAGCTTAGAATGGAAAATGGACATCTGTGTAATTTTGCTGTTTTGTAAATAAACATAAAGAGCTAGCCAAAACACAAAACTGAACTTGAAACATTTGTGTAACGTGAACTTTTTGTATGAAAATACCAACTTTGAAACTTCAAAAAATGGTAGAAAAATGAAACAAACTAAGATGTAGTGAAATTTTTATACTCCAGTTTGCGGAGGTGAGAATAGGTTTGATTCTGATTTTAAATCTTCCGACGTGAAATAATTGAGCTGATTCTAAAACATGATCCCTGAGTGAAAAATAGAATTCAGGAAGATTTAAACTCCTAAAATCTCAATAAAATTTGTAAAATAAACAAAAAAATTAAATAATGAACATATTAAAAAACCTTTATTTGACATTCCTGATAGAGGCTAATGAGGTTAAAGTTCCATGTGTAGAAAATTGAACAATTGTGTACCTTTGTTACATATATGTCTTTGTATTTTTGGCCTGATCGAGTTTCACCATATTCAGACAACATGATACATCTGAAGCTAAAAATGAAACATTCTACAATTTGTTCTGATAAAGTACAGTTAAATCCCTCTCGTTTGTAAGATTAAGATAAAATATACCAGAATGGTAAGTATAACTTTGAAACAGGAGGTAAAGTAATTTAAAAAGAGTGTCAAGTTTCATGGATTTAAAACAATCTAATAAACAGTGAAATGTAGTTGTTTATTTTCATTCAGAACTTATGGAAGTCAAAACACAAAAGTATATTCATTACTTAAAGAATGCAGGGATGCCAATTTTCACATCCAATGCCAAAACACACTGTCACTATAGCACACGCAGTTAAAACTTTAAAACAAAGTGATCCAGTTCTAATAATAATTATTATTCTATTTCATTTCTACAACTCGGAATCCCGACTTTGAACTGGTCTCCTGGTCTCCGTTTAATTTGGAATGTGTTTTATTAACCTTTTTAGTTAGGTATAAAACAGAAAGAAAGTTGACAAAAATGAAAAATTATGGGTTGCTATAGAAACAATGTACTTGGCATTGGTGCTACATGTACACAACAATGTGCAGTACTCAAAGAAGGGCACAAGCACACATACCTAATGTCTATAAAAAAAACTAACACACATTTCTTGGGCTCGGTGCAAAACTATGGTAACTATATCATTATAATAAATGTAGTTATCCTAGTTTTGCACCAAAGTCCTCGATTTTTATAGTAGACATAATAATATATATATAATATATAGCTATATATTAAATGATAACATGACAATATGCATTCAAGTTGAGGTAGACACAAGATAAGTTTACATCCCATGGTGTAATTTACATCATAATATGCAGTAAAAACATTTTAAATAATTTTATGATTGCTTTAACAAAAAAAAACAATGTAAGACAAAAACAACTAAAATTAGAATAATAACATGCGTTGAAAATAATATTTCTCCGTGTATGAAAAATGCGACTTGTTCTATAATATCAAATAAGAATAATTTGGTCAGAAATTTGAAAGTCACTGTTTTGAGAGCAGTCTAGTGAAAGTTGCATGGTCATTTCATGCTTTTTTAGATAAAACGGTATTGATCTGACACAAAGAGATCAAATTCATATTCATCATTTAATTATCAGCATTTAATATTTTTATAAATACAGAAAAAAATGTGACAGTTGTAAATTCCTTCACAAACAGTTCATTCAAATTAAGTTCAATAAGTTTCTGTAGAAATGCAATATGTCCCTTTTGTGCAACATAAAATAAGATACAACTATGTTGCACCAAACGGAAGAATTATAGTTTCTTTAGATATACTTCAACTGGAAGAAATTGCAGATTATATAAATGTTTTAACGTATACTGGTTTTCGAATTGTATCATGAGCATTTGTGAATTGTGACTATATTCCACTTCTTCAAGTCTTGAGGTAACGAAACTTTTAAACAATGAGGTAATATCTTTATCGGAGGTAATCAACTATAAAAAATTATCTGCACCACACAATTACGAATGACTATAAAAAACCTGATTTTTAGAGAATACTGTATATCAGTGTAATTTGTTTTGTTAATAAATTCAATAAAACGATAAATTATGAACATGAGATTATGTGGAATATAAGACATTAATAAATGTTAAAATATATATAAACCTGATTGACAAAAAGTTGAGAATGTTTTTTATAAGAGGTTGTCTGAAATACCTGAACGTGCACATCATGTAGCTGCCAACACTCAACACAAACTTAGAGGGGAACAGAACATTCAAAAATGTTTTAATACATTTATATAAATGGTGATGTCAAACTTACAAAGCATCAAGAAATTAAAATCAGTTTCTAAGCGACCATTACCAAAAATGATAAAATTGACCAAGTGGTCAGTTTCTAAGCGACCATTACTAAAAATGATAAAATTGATCAAGTGGTCAGTTTCTAAACGACCATTACCAAAAACGATAAAATTTATCAAGTGGTCAAACACAATTATAGCTTTGTTTATGAGATAACTAAACTAAATTTCAATTACAAATAGAAAATGGTTAGAAAAAAATTAAAGTTTGCACAATAGACCAATAATAAGCAAAGTAGCAATTATACATTCTGTGTGATCATGTCACAGATTTATCAAACTACAAATGAATAGTTATTACCTGTAATAGTAATTACCATAAGTTGTTTTGTTCACAAAGACTACAGTTGGAATAATTTCGCTATAGTTGAAATATAAGAGAGCTCAAAAGAAGCAATATTAATTGTTCCATGATCTGATTATGCCCCGGTTGAAGGCTCGTCCACAAAAACTGCGTACATCTAACAGAGGCCATGATCGATAATGTTTAATGTTGGACAGGTTGCATGGCTAGCTTAAAATATAAGGTGTTTATGATGGTAAACAAGCATGCTAAGATTGAAAGCAATTAATGCCTCAACTTCATTTTAGTATTTAAATATTTGAGTTTCAATAACCTGAATGTGTTGATTAACATTTTCGGATGAGCAGACGTACAGGATAATCACTATATGCCACCATATCTGTAGATACCGGGGCATACAAACATTTCATATACAGACTGGGGGTCTAGCAAACGACTATATAATACATGCATGAATACACACATTTTGTACTAAGATAAAAGTCACACAGTCGTAGCTATGTCGAGGTAATAGTTTCAGCAGATCTTAAATTCCAATGCACGGATAATGATTTACTAACACCCGTCTTTAACAAACACTCTGCCTACTTTTCACTATAATAAAGAACAAAAATCAGTCCCCAAGATAAAAGAAAACAAAGAATTATGCCAGTATTAAACATGGCACATAAGCATCCAACAGAAGAATCTACATCAATAAAACTCAGCTACAGATTTGTAATCCAAAATAATCCGACTGTTTTGCAAGGTTACTTATTCTATGTACCCGACCTAACTAATAGCTAGGTTGTTAGTTATTATTGTGATCATTTTGCCATAAATCTTATGAAACCAATCAATATCCATGGTTCATAGGCAATAGTGACCTGGATTACTAAACTTTAATTTATCTGCAGAACTGTAAGATGAATCACCAATATAGGCAGTGCCCTAGTTCATATTAGTAAATACAATAATAATGAATGAGTTGTATTGGAACCTGTACATGTATCTACTACAACTTTCAAAACATGAAATCAGTCTGAGACATATTTTACCAAAATAAAAATGATTAGTCGTCATAAATATACATAAAAATAGCACATTTATAAAAAGTTAGCACTATGTTATATTTTGAAGCACTTTCTTTTAAAAAAAACATATCAGATAATGTTAACAAGTAATCCGATAATATTGACTGAAAATCGTATACTTATATAAGTGGACTAGCAAAATTGAACCCAAGGTTCTGTGTTTAAATTTGTACCTGATTTCGTCATAATACATTAAATATCTAACTAAGATAGTTGACACTTATCAATGCCCACGGAAAAGCACACAAAGGAAGAAACAGAAAACAAGTTCATGATCTTCAATTTGGAGGTAAGTGTCACTTTAATAAAGAGCTCTTTAATTTGGAGGTAATCAACTCTCTAATAAATGAGGTATTTTTTTCAAAAACAAAGAAGGCAGATAATGGAAGAACAAAAATGGTAACAAAATATGTGATAAGTAACAAATAATATTACAGGGATATTGCATACATACAATGACATTTATATAACTACATACATGTATAATGATCATAATTAAAGCAATGGTTTCTATTCCGACACATCTAATATAAAATGCACAATTGAAAAAATCCTAGACACTAATATGGCAACTTGTTTGTTAAAAACAATGTACATTTACACAAGAGAAAAAATACACGCCTATCCATATGCAAAAGACTGTATAATGACCCTGATTAGCAATAAACAACATACGCACAAACCCGTCTCCCGTGGTTTGAGTTGTAATTCTATAAAAACGTTATAATCAAACACTGAGCGTTAACTTATTCGGCATAATGTTTTTCATCAACAACTGACTAAACATCGTCACCGTTTCCACACAAAAAAATGATGTAATTCTTTCTCTCCATGAAATGACAACATTGAACAATCATTATAATAATACACAGTTCCTACCAAATACATGTTACAAAATAGAAAGAAAATAGAATAGTATACAATCATAAATTTGTAGTAAAGAAAAACATCCGTCAACCCGTATAACCAATGTTCATGTCACGTTTTTGCATTAACACCACATACTATGAACCCCCGGCTAGCACTAACGTAGATGCTCGGCTAAATGAAGAGCGAAGTAAACACGATCGTGACAATCTTCCCCACACACCATACAAACAAACGGGTGGGATGAGTCACTGATGTGTAACTTCGAATGTATCCTGTACATTGCGTACTCCGAGAAATAACACTCACAGTGAAAACACTTGAACATTCTTCCTGATCCAATCAACGAGGATATCGACTCCATCGAGTAATCTTTCCCTGAAGATGCCGACAATGCTGGCGAAGGAGAGTCAACATTTGATAGCCTTTGAGAAGGTGAGGTTACAATGTATGGTACGACGGCCATTTGTGGAGATGGAGTAGTCGGCAACTGAGGTATTGGTGTTGCTGATGATGCACTGGATCCAGCCACAGGTTCGTCTGGTTTAGTGGGCGTGCCTGCAGATTTCTCAGCTTTGGGAGCAAATGAATGTTCCTTCAAAGTTGAAGAGCAGCAGTTGTGGATCTGTACAGCCGCATCTCTGGTTTTTCGAATCTTGTTGTTCTCTTCGATGATGAGGCATCGTCGACTTTCTGACCCACTCAGTGACCGAGATCTGGAACGTGAACGTTCAGCGGAAACATTAGAAAAACTTGAATGGTCACTATGCTGGTCAGCTGCTCCCTTGGTAACGCTAAGGTTAAGGGCATCAAGCTGCTGTGGATGTAACTGCTGACTAGAGGCAGAAAAGTTTGACGTCTGAGGTAAATGTTGTGCTAAATAAGAGGTAGATGCTGAGAGTCCAGAGTACAGGCTTAGATGAGGTGGTAACTGGCCAAGGCTAGCATATAGTGGATACAGGCTACCATGTGGAGGAGTGGAGGAAATAGATGTAGCGAGGTAGTTAGATTCTCCATTATCCCCCACATTCGAGCCTGCAGTGGTTTGATTGCCTGCACTAGTATTTGAATCATTTCTTGAGGTAGATAGGGTGTTGAGTTTATTAAGGCGAGATTGACTCTCACCGGTTTTGCTGTAGTTTGGTTTTACAAACAAATCCCAAACAGAATCGGCGATAATACCATGACGACGGGCGTGTCGACGTAGAGTTGATCCACGCGTGAACTTTGCCCCGCAAATCTTACATTGAAATGGCTTTATACCCGTATGTAGCTTAATGTGAGACTTCATGTTGTTCTTGTAGCCGAAACGCTTTGCACAGATAGGACACGAATACGGCTTCTGTGCCTCGTGAGATTTGAGATGATATCTGAGGTAGCCCTTGGGAAAATCTCGGCCGCATTCCTGACACATCTCCATCTCCTGCATACTCTGTAGCCCGACTTCTTGACCCGTATTCTGTACTTCTCCACTCTGAGAAGGATTCTCAGCAAAATCCTTCCCATTGCCATTCTCTGGATTCGACGACGCTCCGTTATCCGGCATATACAGTAACGATTCTCGCTCATGCCTAGGTAGATTATGCGTGTAAAGGTGTGTCTTTAATTCTGTTTGTGTCATTGATGCCTTACCGCAGTGTCGACATAGCCATGGACCATCTTGATGCCAACGTCGCATGTGTAACTTCAGGCTGTATTTTCTTGTGAAGGAGGAGCCACATACAGCACATACATGGGTGACTTCCATACCATTGTGTGTTTTCTCATGTTCAACTCTTTGGGCAGCCTTGGCAAACTTTTGACCGCAATATTTACATGCATATGGCTTGAACTTGGTGTGAAGCTGCTCATGGAGATGTAATTTACCCGCATTTTCAAACGTTTTCCCGCATATTCCACATTTATGGCTACTGTATGTTTTCCCATCTTTCTTATCCGAGGTAACAGAATCCGTTTCGCCGATCATGTCCCCAGCTTCGCTGCCTTCGGCCGCTAAACACATACGTTTGACCTCTGGTTCATCATCGTCGACGTCGTCAAACATTTCGTTTTTCTCGTCCCCTTTGCTATCATTATCTGGCTCTTCGTGGTCGTCCATAATATCACCATTCTTCTCTTCACCTCTATCATTATTATATTTCTCTCTGTGTAACAGAGCCAGGTGCGGAGGTAATATTCCACGATCCACATGTTTCCCCTCAGCAGCGGAATCATCCATTCTAGACGCACCATAGTGCATACGTATATAGTCATCACCCGTTTTATTTTCACTTCGTGTTGAGGTATGTATAGGAGACTTAGAAACTGTTAAATCCAGACCTGGCTCGTAACCAGGTGATAAATTAACACTCGAATCAAGTTTATAGTCAGAGTCCTCTGAGCCTGGCGAGAAGTGTAACATACTGTCCGACATATTCTCCTGAGGCTGTCCCGAATGTTTTTTATTAAATGACGATGCCGACGAGCTTCTCGCCATATTGGCTAATGTCTCGAGTTCATGCGGCTCAGATTTTACTATGACACTAGTCTGATACCCGCTTAATGTTTCGCCACTGGAATGCCGCAGACTTGCTCCCGCGGCCGGAGATTTCACCAACGATGAGGTAGCTGGTTCCTGAGGATCACTAGATCGATTTATCCCTGAAATCGAGGGCCCGAGTGACTGTCCCGAGCCTTTATAAGAATGTGTAGTTAACTCCACTGACCTTCCCCGAGATGGTGTTGTGGTCACACCCGTCGAACCTGAGTTGTCATCCCCCATATAACTTGAGACAGCGGCACGGAGTAATGGGCACCGTTTCTCATGGTAACGGCGCGTCGTTGACCTGGTAAATACCTTACCACAGTAACTGCATGTCCGTGATTTTCTAGGATACCCGTTTGAAGTGAACTGATACACGTCGCCATGGTAGTTATAATTCGGCATAGGGACGCCACTAATACCATATGCAAATGAGTCTTTGTGTCTGTTGAAAACTGGAGCGGGGCTTGCGTAAATTTGTGATTTTGACGACCCCTCTGCGACCCCTTTTTCTGTGGGATGATGAAGTGATAAATGGTGGCCGTTACTGTATGATGGTGTACGTGAAGGTGATAGAGATGTGGGTAAACTCCCTGAGTAAACGGGGCTCGTAAGCCGTTGTGCGGAGCCAGCAAATATGGAGGTGGTGAGTGGTGGCTGTCCGCTTCCACCAACAAGCGACGATCCAAGACCGTAGGCAGACACCAGGCTACTGGCATTCTGCAAAAAGCTATGAGCCGGAGAAAATCCTTTCCCCGTTAAATCCATGATAATTGAGGTAATGTGTATAATAATGTACAATCCGCACACAATGTCGTGCACTAAACACCCGTTATAACGTTCCTGAAAATAGAAAAAAGAAGGTGTAAGTAACGGATAAAGCATAAATTTTTACTTCATTTTTAAATCAAAATAGTGTTTTTAATTCTCTTAAAATGTGTTGCCATATCACTTTAATAATTATCAAAAAGTTTTACCCAAAATTGAAAGCACCATTTAAATATTAAGTTTATACATTCTTTCCATGAATCTTACTTTTTTATACCTGCATGCTATACGCAGCAGTGATCAATATTTGTGGGAATATAATATTTTTTTAGGGAATATATTTTTTAATTATTTTTTAATTATTTTTATATAGAATATAGTACAAACGTGGTCATTTTAAATAGAACATAAATAAATATTCTAAAATTTACAAAATAAATCAAGCTATTTCAAGTTTTTATTTGTCTCATAACATTACAGGTTGAGTTTGCAGTTATTTGACGTAACAGCAAAATCAGCTGATTATATAAAATTATATATCCCCAAAAAATTGTTATGTCACATTTGTAACGGCCATCTTATAATATAATAGTCATAATATGAGTGGTGAAAAGTAGCTTTATTATAATTTTCTTTAAAATATTAGCGATCACATGTTTTACATGTTTTTAGAAATGTTTAGATTTTTACTGAATTTTCAATAAAATGACTTTTGCCTGTTATTAAAGCGCTTTAGAGACTTGCTTTATAAAGCATGATATAAGCATTTTCAATTATTTATATGTTGCATTTACATAAATTCCTATGTCACATTAAAAGTTGCATGGAGCAGTTTTGCAAAACAATAATGTATTTTCAAATGAGACAGATTTTTATATTTCTGCCTGTATTAATTATAATGCATATATAATGATGTTCAGTTCAACATAAAAAATAACAATATGTTATTCTTGAGGCATAAAAAATAACATACCTCTTGTGTGCAAATTACCCATAACAAACCAAATCTGATAAGCAATACCGGTATATTAAACACAAAAAGATAATAAACAATTAAGACTCAAAAAGCAGAAAAAAATAACCATAGAAAATTTAGCAATGAGCTATTAAGCTGAAATGTTACTAACCTAATTGCATCGTAAACGGGTTTCTTTTGAAAAACTTTGTCCTTGTAATTTTGTTAAATGGAGCATAAAGTGCAAAAAACAACAGTAAAATTTAGCCTTGTGTGCACTTCAAGAATTAAACAAGACTAATAGTTATTGATGAGGACGTTTTTATAGAGTGTACTTTTTAAAAGCATTATAATTATACCTAACTGAACAATTTTTTTTGACAAATTCAGTATTTTTTTCATTTTTTCATGTAAAAATGCAGCTTTTTAAACAGCGATGTTTTCAGAAGATATTTCATCACAATCGCTAATTACAATTTTTTTAGTCAATTAGTGTTTTTTTTAAAAAAGTGGCCCAGATCAGGGAACCGCTAATCATTAATCAAAATGTTTGCATTCATTCATCATAGAGATTGCTTGTTTTTAATGACTAAAAGGTAGTCTTTGAAATAATAAATGCAGAATTAATGCACGTAATTAAGATTAAAATTTAATATGAAAATTTGGGAAAAAAAACTGCATTGGAATAAAAATTTCACTGCACAAAATAATGCAAATATACCAGTACCCTAAATTTAATCCTGAATATTGCAATGAGTATTTTTTATCATCAAAATAAAAATAGCTACCTTATTACGCGAGCCAAAAATCCACAGTAATACTAGTAATTTTTTTAAACATATCCAAGGGAAACAACTCAAGTAAGCATATTAAATGTTTCCAACAGTTACTTCCCTTACTGTAAGGTTTCCAATACAACAATAAGGAAAACTAAAAGATTGTATGACCGACTATTGATTTAAAAAAAGTAAAAAATTATTGTCTACAGTGACCAGCATTTCTATTGGTCAGCTGCTTGTAAAACTGGTTTTCATTGGTTGATTATTTCAGTAGATCTTAAGCGGTGATTTTTGGGACTATTTTCAGTGCCAATTGCAGGCAGTTATAATTTGTTCCAAAAATAATGTATAAATTCCCCCTTTGGTTGCTGCTAGTTTGAAAAGAATGCTTAATATGGTTGTTTTTAAGCAAAGCAACATATTTTTAAAATTATTTTAAAATAAAGTCATTGCTACATATAACTGTGTATAATCATTAAAAAGCACTATTTGAACAAATAACAGTCAAAACTATTTTGTTTAATGACATGTTGACAAGATTCTTGTTGACAAGATTCTTAACAGCAAGTGGTCAAGTCAAAATGATACAATCGGGAGCAATCTCGAAAACACAAACAATTTCAAACAACCTAATCTGAGGCACCATTTGAAAAACAAACATTCACTATTGTTCATTTTTTTGTATTCCAAACAAATTAAATATGGTGTTACCGAAATACACATCAAAATCAACACCAAACTTTCAAGCTGAAAACTTTTCGAAATTATGAGGCAGTTCAACGTGCTAACACTGCTTAAATAGAACTGCATGGAAAAACTGCAATGGCTGCTGTGGTCATGCAGAACTATGTAACTATATGTATAGCTTGGCTATTTTGACACAAGCCTGACCTTTATGCAAGAATATATTACAAAGTTCTTGCTTTGAATATATCAATTTCCGCAAGCAAATCGTGCAATATGGATATCTAAGATTTGAGATACTCCCCGATTATGAAAACATACACTGGGTGTTGTAAACTTAGTAGGTAATATATAGCGACTGTTAAATTATGGTAATCAAAAGGTCAGGCTCATGTCAATGTGGCCAAGCTATAACGCAACACAAGGTTCTTCTATGTGAGATTGGTGTTAAAGTTCTCATGGAAAAAAATGTTGACAACGCCTTACTGCTTTGTTTTTTTCTCTATAAAATTCTAATGATATCTGTCAAATTCCTCAGAATTCATATAATTAATATTGATTTTAAGTCACCCATCAAAGGAATTGTAGTTGAGTTTCTACTGTATTAGGGACGAATTCTTTATTTTATCTGCCAATATTTCATGAAAATACTGAGAGAAACTTGAATGTTGAACCGACTGGGTCTTATAAATTTCTTCAATGTTAGCAGATAAATTACCTCCAATGCCATCATTTTATGGTGATTTACATTAATATTCATGGCTTAATTGCCTTTTAATCCATTTATATAAAGAAATGTATTTGCCAGATATGAAGGGTAACACACATATGGTGTGAAATTCAGTGAAATTGAAAATTTTTGAAACAATGAAACAACCTGTCTTGACATTTTTTTGTTTATTTTGCCCAGAATGCACTTCTCCATGTACCGTGAAATTCGAAATTTTCGTGATGTGATTATTTTTTCAATAAAACCACAAAATCAATAAGTATGCGAAAATTTATGTTCATGAATTTAAGCAAAAGCCATAGAATAACTGAAAAATAATTCTACTGAAGTTAAAAAAACACAAAACATTTAATCTTGCAAGCCTTCTTCAAAAAAAATCAGCAAAAACTTTACCTCGCAATAATTTAGTGATTTTACAGTATTAAAACTATTATAGTAATATGTCAGTCATATTTGTTAGACATGATCTTCATTCTCTTTATTTATTACAAAAAAGAAATTAATGATTAAAGACCCAACTACTTGAATTGAAACTGAAAATAAAAGACACAGGGTACCAATGTCATATTCATCAATGCTGCCATTTAAATTTGTCAATCTCACACCCGTTAAAAAACAGACTTTTGAAATAAATCTCCCCTAAAACTTCAATAATTTCTGTCAATACCCTTTTTTCAAGCATTATAATCTTGAGCCGGCCAATTATGGACCCAACCTAAATTCATCTCATGAAAGTTTACAATGAGTCATAATGCACATATTAATCAAACCTGTGTTTTAAATAATTAAGGGACTTCATGTTTTAAGCATACAGTTCAATATTTGAATCTTAAAAACAAAATCTGGACTGCCATGTTTTTATATTCCCTGACTCAGACCCAGCAGTCATTTCTGGGCCCGAATTGACCACATTACTAACACTCAGCACTTGATACTCAAATATTGAAATTTTTTTATACTGAGCGTTCTTTGTTCTAGATTGCAAATCTATTATATAGTCGGTTCAATAAGTTAAATACTAATGAGGGAAATATCCCATTCTTAAGAATAGCATTGAATACCGTTAACTCAGGTATACCCACTTAAACGTAGATAAAAATAGTTTACCTGCTGGACGACAGTATATTAACAACCATTCTGTTTTACTTTGAAAGGACTGAAAGTGGGGAAAGTGTATAGAATTGTTTTTTTTCGAATCTTCAAAATAACATTTGATACATTTTCTTCGCCATTGTGTAATATTTTTTAAGTAAACATGAATCTGAGTACCACACTCAGCACTCCTACTGATAACTTACATTTGTAGCTTACAAATACATTAAAATACACTATAAATAAGCTATTAATAATATTTAGTACCTTTTCAACATTTTTTTAACTTCTTGCTCTTAAAAATGCTGGCTATGAACCTCAAAATGATGAAAATTCAATATTTAAGAGTTGAGTACTGAGTATAAGTATTGGTTGTCATTTTGGGCCCTCACAAATCTCCATGGAATCACCTAACATAGGACAACTACTTTGAAGCCTGAGATTCTATATTCCCCCCCCCCCCCCTCAGGTCCCAATGACAAAACATCAAGGCCATGTAACAAAATGCAACAGTTATATTATAACAATATATATATATACATATTCCCGTTAACCACAATAACTTTTGTCATATTAATCTACATATTGCCGTTTATAGATATATATTATTGCTGTTCGGACAGGTCAAGGTACTTCATAACACAAACAGACATAACCAAACAATATAACATATATTTATATATATAGAAAAATTGCAACGAAAAATTAGCCACCGCCTCTGCCTGGAATCGGAACCCAGGTGCCTTGGATTACCGGTCCAATATGCTAACCACTAAACCACAAAGACGGACATAATTTGACATTGCTATTTGGACTTATATTTTTATTTAAAAATTATATATATATATACTCCCCTGCCTCCTAATTACACCCCATACATTAACTTTTAAATAATTTAAAATATATTTTTATTACATATCTTATTTATTTCTAATGCGCCCAGTGCCTCCCACTATTTACAAGGCATTACTTTAATTTTTACTTATTTTGCTTTTTTACATTATCTCATCTTTATACAAATAGACATCAAGTACTTGCTCAAAACCCTAAGTGATACACAGTATTGCAGGAGTGAAGCATAGTAAAAACGCGCATGCTAGTTTGTTAGCAAATATAATAGATCTATAGACCCTTTCAATTAAGCGATAATCGTATGTACAGAGTTACCTCCCGTAACCGGATGTGACGTCAAACGAGGGCTCTACAAATTAACGACACTATAAACGCAGTAGCGAAGAAATTATTTAATCGCTTTTTTTCGTTAATTGCATGTTTTGTAGCTGTTGTTTTTTCAATAAAGATGTTTATAATGTACTAACAATGTATGTATAGTATGTTACATGTTATGGATGTGGAGGAAACGTGTGATTTCTCGGATTTTTTTCTATCAACAATGGTCAATTATCGGGCGTTAATTTCCAAAAAGATCTGTAGTTGTATTAATGTTGTTTTGTAATTCGGTTGATTGTCATGCACATTTCGTACATTAAATTGAGCGTTAGTGCTAAGATACAGTGTATATTTGTACTTTGATAAATGTATATTTTGCCGGGAATATAAAGCGCAAGTATTTTTACCTGGTTCTTTCAATACTACATCATTACCGCCATTAGACCTAGTTAACTCTGGATCATTGCAATGTCTCATTTCTTTTTACCAATACAATTCACAAGTTATGTGTTGTTTATTATGGATTGTAATAAAACAAAGACATAATTATTTAGGCCTTTGAATACACGTATATTAGAGCCACAACGATTTATTGGAATGTCCTATCTGGTTACATACGTGCCATTTCGGGCAAATTCGGCTTAAAAAGCTGTATAAATGACGATTATGATAGCAGTTGATTGTTATAAATTAATTTAAAAAATACATTATTTATATACAACTGCTCTTCAAACTAACATCACAATTAACAATATTTTGTTTTTAATATAAGAATTGTACAACATAAATCTTAATTCACAAAAAGTGACCTGAACTGCAATTCGAGTGATGGGAAAAACATAACAAATTAAAGTGAGACAGATACTTAAGAAGTTAAGGTGCTAAAACCCTAATGCATAAATAAATCTTGTCAGATGATGAGGTGCTAAAACCCTAACGCATAAATAATTTCTAGGTGCTGTATAATTATATAATGATTTACACTAAACAGCATAGATCCCCTAATATCAAGATAAGCCACCAAGACCATACACTAAATTAGTTTCACAGCAGGGTACTAATATACAACCAATCAGTACTATGTTGTCACCATCTGTTATCTTAATATACATGTACAGTATATTGATCAGTGTTTTACCTTAAATGATTGACATTGATTGACACTTTTAAATCAACGTTTGGGTTACTTTTATAAAAAAGTATAAATTATGTTTATCCAAACCACAGAGGTCTCTCTAATTCCGTGTCCGAACAAAAAGTGTAAATTAATGGACATGCACCTGTATGACTTGTGCTACAATGCTCATTTTGATGTTTCAAATATAATTTATTGCAATATTTTTACACGTAGACACCATTTAAAATAAATAAAGCACTTTTCTCATTTACTTGTATATGAATTTCAAATGAACAAAGGTTTCATGATGGAAGAGTAAGATTTGAAACAGACTACATTGTATTGCCAAACAATTTAGTTTTACCTACATGCAACAAAATTTTACATAGAATTGATTCTGATTTTAAGTTATTCGTCGTGTGAACTTTACCGGTGATTCCTTACTTTCTTTGATTGTAGTAAACAACACATCAATGTACTCGTGTTAACACTAAACAAGTAAGCACACACGGACATGTAAAATCATGCCGCCCGGATTTTAGTACAAACTATATCTAGAAATAAATTTCCTCCTGTGTAAATTAACGTTTTAATTTCTGGCTGGATAGTCGTACTTTTGAAATGATATAGCTAATATTCTATACTTTATGATGTGTGATGAATTATTAAAATACACAATTTCTTTATGCTAGTATAAAATGTAAGTCAGGTTTCAATGAGTGGATTGTGCGCGCGTGATGCATGGTATTTAGGTTCGAAAAGCATGGCTCTCCTTTTAAAACTTTAATAATATCTTTTAATAATATAATTGTTGGAAAGCTTAGTCTACACAGTTCTTAAAACTGCAAATAATAAACATTTTGAGCAAGTTAAATGCCAATTGTTGAGTATTGAATTCAGTTCTTTATTTTTACATTTTCTTGCCCTTGAAATTTTTGTTCCGAAAACATGGCTTTTTATGTTTTATTATTGAAAATACATTAACAAAAGTTACATTATTAAAAAGTCTATACGATCTTGTTTTCGTAAGTGTTCATCTTTTAAAAATCGACATAGTAAAACGTGGTTTACAGCGGTTTAAAGTTGACACATTTTTTATTTCCTTTACACGCTAACGGTAATCGGCTCGTGTATTCGCTTTGAGCCCTCGTTTGACGTCATCAAAGGGAGACAATTTAATTACGGTCTTAATTGAAAGGGTGTATAGATAGTAACCGCATGACAAGTTATGACAATAGGTATGCATTAATTTGCAGATAGAATAGATGACATAGGACATTATGTGACTATTTGCAAGTTGTTTATGCATTATGTTAGGTTTAACAAGGACAATCGCTGGGAATAAATCTTCACCTATGCATTCAGAACAAGTCATTTTTAAAAGCCTTATGGAAGTTAATCAAGACTGCAGCTTTCAATAAATGCTTATGCACTTTTAACCACCCATCTCAAGAGAGACCCCCTCTAAATTTAACCACACCTGGCAAGAGCAACCACCACACTTTAACTAACCGTCTAAAGATCACCTACTGTACTTTTAACCCCCCATCTTAATAGCACCCCCCCTAATTTAACCACACCTCTGGCAAGAGCAACCACCTCACTTTAACTAACCCTCTAAAGAGCAACTACTGTACTTTTAGCCACCAATCTCAAGAGCAATTATTCAAATTTGTTCAGGAGTTCATTCATCTTCTATAAATTATTTGTTAATAATTGGGAATTTGTGCAACAACAACACGTATTCTGTAGAATTATTATTATTTTAACGTTTCGGCCGAGGCCTTCTTCAGAATAACAATAACAAAACAACGGATGTTTTTTTTTTTATAAATTATTTGTTGTAATAA
Source organism: Spisula subtruncata (assembly GCA_963678985.1). NCBI lineage: Eukaryota > Metazoa > Mollusca > Bivalvia > Venerida > Mactridae > Spisula > Spisula subtruncata. The sequence goes on along the minus strand of OY787676.1, from coordinate 18,071,501 downwards.
TGCAAAATATTTAAATTCTAATTTGTCACTAAGTCAACAATCTACATGCCCTTAGGGTGCTAAAGTTTATATCAGCTTGTGCACACAATCGTGCAGTCAATGAACTTTTGCAGCATATCAAAACTTATTTGTGGTTAAATTAGAAGCACATTCATCATATGATGATCAATCTTAACTTATAACTTAACACTCACAGAATAATGAACAGTTTAATTTGATGCAGCCTATTTAAGTTGAATTTGGTCGTAAGTTCAAGGAAAACAATGCTTTTTGTTGAAGTAAGATCATGGCTTCTTCACTTGGTTTTTCCATTGATTTTGATTGTCCATGGTTGATAAATGTTTTTTTCATGGTATTTGCCGGTCAAATACCATGAAAAAAACATTGATCAACCATGGTTTATGGTTTACCATGGTCAGTCTATCAAAGCTTGATTTGACCATGGTCAACCATGCATACTCTTTCTGTGAGTTTTTTTGTGTGCGTTAGAGCATTTAATAAAACAGTAGTAAAACACTCAACCACTTTTTTTATTGTTTGCTATTCAAACCCTGCATGGCCATTGATAAAAGGAAATGTGACTAAAAAAGCGTGCAAAGGTGAGCGAAAGCACATCAATAATATCAATTAAGCTTACTGGTCAATATGACTTTCTTTCATTGTAAATCAACATAGAGATTTCAGCGCTAAAGTATCGTATTAGTTTCACGCCAAGGAGAGTTACATCAGTACAGTGTCAGCCTGTTTGTCGATATTATAAACAATTCGTATCAATTTTTGAAGGGAAATCACTGTGTCTTTTTTCCAGATCATAACCAAATTATTCAAGACATAAATATAAGATTCGGTCAAAAAACGGAGAACATTGTTCCTGAAGGCTAAACTCTATAGAGAATTTAAATCAAGTTGATGTTATAATTTGTTGACAGATGCCCGAAACAAGACTTCAAAGTGACCGTCAGAAAACACCCAACAAGTGTGGAAATGACCATCAGGCGCCATCCAGAGGAACCGCAATTCCAAACAAATTGACAATGATTGACAGCAGACGGTACAAGTGGTTCAACTTTTTCGACTTTTTTTGTAATATCTGTGTACCCAAGGTGATTTTGTATACATCAGCCTGTCTCTTGGTCAACTATTGTTTCAAATTTCAGTGTCACAAAGACGTATGAGGGCCGCGTTTATTGACACACAGTGCCCTGTAGGCCACGATATATTACAACAATTTGCCTCCAAGGATCACAAATTTGCGACCAAAATTCCCAATTGTATCATGAGTCTACGAAAAGTAACAAATTACATGAAATTTTCTACAGTAATTAAATTTCTACTCTGAGAAATTTAATCAATTATTTGGGGGAAAGTTTTGGATCTTGGCTTTAATTGTTAAAAATATTAAATGTAGGCATCGTACAGAAGTTCAATTGAACAGAATTTGTTCCGTTAAATTTGTTCTAAAAACAAGACTTTGATGACTCTGACTGTACCAAGTACTGGAACCCATTGCCTAAGCAATGTGCTTAGTAACTGATATACCATAGTTTTTGACATAATAGCTCAACATATCAGACTCTTAGAAAAAATCCTCAAAACCTCATGACAGTACTACATAACTCTGTAATGAAAATGCCATGGTAACCATTTGCTGCCATTAATGCAACAAAAACAAATGAGCTCAAAAGTACAAAAAATTTGGCAAAACACACAAAAATATGTTGATCAAACCTAGCATTGTTACATTGTTTTGGAATTTATTAGTCGGAAACAAAAGTACATAGAAACTTAGTTACTCGTATACCATCAAGGATGCAAATTGAGGGCTTTGTGCAAAACTATGGTAACTACATCAATTCATATAGGAATGTATCATACTTTTGCACTGAGTCCTCGAAATGCTTATAGTACAGCTTTTGGCACGTATTTTGCTGTGGGATGCAATAAATAATGATTTTCTTAAAGTGCATGTGCTGCAATAACAACGCTGATTTACTATGTTGTTATGTTGATATACTGTGATATTATAATACTATTTCATTAGCGCATGCTTGCGCACTAGAAAACTGTTATTTATCACAAAGCACAAACATGTGCAAATGTTTTTTATGTGGTCTAACTTGTCATTAGTGCCTGTGCAATGCTAAGGAATTTGTTATTTATCACACAACAAAAATATCAGCAAAAAGTTGCAAGGTTTTGTAATGCTGACATATTAATTGCGGTCTGATTTGTCATTGTGCTTGTGCACTGCTCAGAAACTCAATATTTATTGCAATGCAGAAATATGTGCAAACTGTTGAAAATTGTGGTAATATATCGGCATCATGGATCTAATTGTTAATTAGAGTATGCACTCCGAAGAAAGTGGTATGTGCTAGAGGAAGTGTTAATATATTGATCACACTGCAGATCTACACATGTGCAAAGTGCTGCAAAGAACAGTACTGCTATTTGTAACACACAGGATTCCATTAGCACTCCCACACAGGAATGTGTATACTGCAATACAAATATTGATTCTGTGTTCAAAACATCTGGCGCCAAATTACGTGACCTTGAGGTCGATCTTAGTTAGATCAATAAACTTCCAAGAGAGATAGAAGAGAAACTCTGCTGTGAGTTTTAGGTCAATGCACTGTTGTACATCCACCAGGCGGAATATATTGCTGCTTTTGCAATCGGATTATTTTCAGCCATCTATCAAATATCTGCCACCACTGCTATGATAACGGTTCATTGAACCGCAAGTATCTTCCGAGCATGTATACATGGAATTTCAACATCCACCCCCTCCCCTCTGTGTGTGCTGGCATAATCTTTTTGATGCTCATATGCCACAGGATTACAGCCTCCGTTTATGTTATTAACCTAATGTGAATATTTTTTATTGCCCCCACTTCCCCCCACCCGCCATCATGTGTATATTATTGCACTGCAGCTAATCCTGTGTGCTTGATTCCAACACCATTATGACTGGAACAACGTTCATTATGATACATACGCATGAACCTACCTGTATATATATGTATAGAACTGCATCCATAACATGACATATGCACAACGGCATGCAACCACAAAATCATTTATACACATAATGCGCCACAAAATGCAATCACAATATATATACACATATTATGCACCTTGAAATGCAACTGTAACTACCATCAAAGGTAAAAATGCCATTTTGTCCAGGACACCAAAATCGTAACTTGCCAATGCAGCCGAAAATCTTTACTCATGTAAAATGCATAAAAAACCATTTACTGTCAGATAATATGACATATGGCTTTCAATATTACAACTTTTTTGAAGCAGAACTGGACTGGTGAGTTTGAGGCTCAATGTGGGGAAAAAAGATCCGTCAGAACCTTGAATAACATATAACTAGTACAGAAATTTAATCACACTGTTTTTCTAATACTTATTCGTATCAATTTAATTTTGCATTTTTCCCAAATTTTCTGTGTATCAGTATTTCATTGCATGTTTCAAAACATTTAAAGCCCAAGGTGTTAAGTACCCCCCCCCCCCCCCCAACACACAACATAAAACCGGCACAAAAAAACAGAAACATTTTCATGGCACCATTATCACTGTTGTATCATGTTCTTTCAAAACATACATAAAATACATGTAAAGCAGCTTTATGCTTCAAATTACCATGAACTGACTACTGTACATCTAACCCTTGACCCCAGATGTTTAAGGTCAATGCTATATGAACATTAATATTCAACTTATGTACTGGTACATGTAAAAATACTACATTTATCAGCAAGCCGTGACCATGTGTGTGCTTACTGTACAATGTTATGTACATGGTACATAGATTTATGTAAAAACACTCATTCATATTCTCATACACTAGGCCATCCTTAAAATATTGTTTGTTTGTCCTAGCATGACCCAAGATTTTTTTAGGTGGGTAGGTAGGTCAAATTTTTTTTTTGTATGGAAATAATTTTTGAGGAACCTGTAAAAAAATTCAAGTCAATGTAGTTATATAAGGAAATAGGCTTAAAAGAGTTTGAGTAGGGGCAATTTCAATGGGTAAGTAGCGTTAGGGCAAACATACAATTTTTTTACGGATTGCCTGGTTTATCAGTTTATGAAGAGCTTACTGAGAATTGTAAGTAGGTGAGTGTGAGCTATGCACACAAAGAGAGAGTGAGTGCGTATATCGACTGATAGGTGATTGACCCTATGTCCTCATGTTGCACAGGGGGGCAGTGAACTAATCACCACATGCAGGTGGTTTATGTTGGCAATTTGATTATTTTCTAGTTCTCTGACCCTGTCAGTATCATCCATTAAATACAAATTTAACCCCTTTGTGTATTTATTCTGCATACTTCAAAAGATAAGAGAAAATCGGACATTGATGTCAACAATCAACTTAAAAACAGCATAAATAGAATATCAAACCTTTTTAAACAACTTGATATTTTATTAATCTTATTAAATTTTTTTTTTTTGAAAATTTAGACCCCAAATAAAAGTCCCCGTTTTGGCAAAACGAATGGCCCCAGGCAGCATTTATTCGGTGTGGAGGGTATACATGGGCGTAGGTAGGCCCTTAGCAATGTCGTAAGTATAGACAGGAACTATCTAAAGTTAGATAGTTCCTGGTAAAGATGACATAACTAGGGGGATCAGGGGCATGCTCCCCCGGATTTTTTTTTATTCCTTGAAAGGTACTGGTGCGTTTTGACGTATATTTAGGAGTATTGAAAGTTTAAGGCAAGAGAATCTCATTACATTGTAAATTTTATTCATTCATACTTCAATCCCAAACTTATCTTATAATTAATACGGATCAAATTTGTTTTGTTTTTTTAATGATGTGCAGGCCCGGGCCTAATGGCCTAGCGGCAGCTACGCTACTGGTATATGTAAGTCTCCACTCGAACTAGAACTTTTACTGACATGTTTTCAATTTAATATGAAGTGAATCGCCATGACATAAGTACTACAATTATGTTAGGCTTTGCATAATGTCTTTTATTGTCTTTTAACAACAATCTGTAATATTTAAAGCTTCATAGTAGATAAGATTTTCACATTTCCATAGTTCTGCAGTTGACACGAAGTCGACCAGTCATGGAACTTGTATAACCCTTTGCCACATTGTCCTAGCTTAGCAGTCGCTACACCAAGCAGGCATGGACTACCCTTATAAGCCCAAAGAAGTGATCAAATATGATCCAACAACCAATAGTTACGGAAACTTAGCTCTGGCACTTATGACATGGATCTAGAAGTCAAGCATCTTGTCCAGCAGGCAGAAAGCCAACTTTGCACCTTGCAAGACTTGAAGCTTAATGGGAAGGTCTACCAATTAACTTTTATAAAGGAATGTAATAGCAAACGAGTGCAGAGTAATACTAATTATTGTTTTATGTTGCCATGAAATGAAATATTCATAGAGCTGCATTTGAAAGTGTAACATAAAACATACAAGTACATATCAAGGGCTCAACGCAAAACAATGGTAACTACAACAATTTATAGAGACATATAACATAGTTTTGCACTAAGCCCTTAATAGAGCATCACACACCGTGTTACTTGAAGCACAATTTGTCCCTTTGGCGCAACAAATTGTATCCTACTACATACTGAATCAGTTGGATACAAGCTTGTTGCATAAAAGCGGTTAATTGTAAAATTCCCTTTTGCATTATTTATATTGAGTTTACTGCATACTTCTTGCAATGGTTTCTAGGAAACTAATCTGACCTGGATCTATAAAGATGTAATAGCTTCCAAGAAAAGGAACATATGAAAGGTCATATACATAAATTATAAGTTAATTCCTAGTTCCTACAATACTTTCAAACAGTAACTCAGGAAAATATGACTCACTGAAATGAAAATATTTAAGATTTTGGCTATCTGCCTTCCTTGACCTGCTTAACTCAGAATTCTTTGGCCATTCTTATAAATCACTTATGTAGTATATGTATCAGTATCAAATCCCAGTCCATATAAAGCCAATGGCGCCAAACAATTTTAGACTTGTACCAAATCCTGTTCTGCTGATTTTATGTTGGGAATGACCTAAAATGTCTGCCTGTTGGGAATGACCTAATATGTCTGCCAGAAAGGAATGACCTTAATATGTCTGAAAGTCTACCATTAAAATATGCAGATAATTTTCTAAACTCTTCCGAATGTACTCCAACGATGAGAGTCAATAAACTGCGGTGAATAATCGTACCAAAAGTTGATAATAAATATTATGTAAATTTTTCACAGACAGTCTGCATGGAAGACAATTACAAGACAAGATTTGTAAAGAAAACAATCCTATATTAGGACAATAAATACGTCCCTTTGGTGCAACAAGGTTCTATCTTACAATATACTTTATAAAGAGATAAAATCTTGTCGTGCCAAACAGATGAATGTCAAGGAAGACAAGACATTAGAACTTGTATAAAATGTTTTATTATTCACTTCCAATAGATTATATTGTAGACAAGTTTACTGTTATAGATGCTGATACCAGTATCATTCAGAAACAAAAACAAAAACGTAAAGCCAAAGGCACCAGGCTTTAAAATATGCTTCATGATTATGTCACAATTGCTACTTTGTCAGATGTTCTAATTTCAACATAATTTTTCCAAAAACACCGTTTATTATATAAGCCAAATACAGTACAATCTTAAGATCGAGAAATTGAAAAACATAATAAACAGAAAATATGTTGACTTTAAAGCAAGATCAGTTTTATGTCACTGGTGATCACAGAAAATTCAGTTTTCACTTGTGCAAATGCCTCTGGTAAAAATATTGAATACTGCTATGGTACTCAGCGGAATAAATTCAATTCTTACACCAAAATCAACAAATCAAATAAAAAATCCTTTAAGTATTTCTACCTACTGACTTATATTGGCATGCTGGTACATTATATTCCAAGATTAAAACATACATCGCAAGCACCGTGGTTTACCGTTATGCAACAAGTTGAAATGTGAGCCCATAGTTTTCAATAACGAACAAAATAACTAGTTGTCAGAAGTTCCTGAATAACATGCACTTATATAATATATAATGCCTTAAAGCTGCAAGAGTACATTTAGCTAAAGAGAAACAAAAAGGTCATGAATGACGCCGTTATATTGCTCACCAGAGTAAAAAGGCATGATTTTTGTATAAATCTTTGTACACTGTAGCATTAACAAAAGCACTCTGGTGACTTTGTATTATGTATATTTCTTATGCATCTGTCAGTTGCATCCATGGCCCCCAACCCCAGGGAAAGGTGAAGATTTTTAAATTTGGGTTGTCAAAACCCCCACCATTCCCACACCCTGTGGAGGACAGCTGACGGTAAAATATCCGGCATATCTCTGTCCCTGTCCTCTGAGTATTGGTTTGGAGAAAAAAAAACCCACATGTACCTGGTAGTGCAGGGAAAGCTGGAAGGTAAAAAATATGGCTATCATACCTCCGCCCATCCCCTGCATCATATTAATTATGACATGGCATTGTGGGCCAGATTTTTCACTAGATGACCGAATATCGACCTAGACCTAGATTTCAAAGAGATGATCAGATTGATTTGCAAGTTTCATAAAAATTTGGTTATAATGATCATTGGGACCTCTAGTGTGTTCACAAGCAATTGTGCCATCACAAAAGCTTACCTAGCCATGTAGTGACATTTCCGCGGAAAACAAAATGACCTGGATCACATTTCAGGTGAGCTAGCACTTTTATTTATGGTACATAGTCATCTGGCCTTCAACATATGATAAATATGAGCCTAGTTAGATCTATTTCAGTCATATTATGAGAGAAAACGTCAGATGGAAGTCGCGAGTCATCGAAAATGCCATGTGAGGAACCTGACGAATCATCTGAGATTTCATTAACTGGTATTACAAGATGGATCACACCTGGTCTTGTTGACCTCCTGGTACCATGTATTTGATGATTCCTGTTGTTGTATGTTAAGTGCTGCCTTCCCTGTCCAATTTTTCAATATCTTTTTGCTGATTTTCAATAAAAAAAATAATTTCTTAAACTGGCACCTGAGTCCCTGTGGTTTTAAATTTGGCTGAGACCAAAGTATGCAAAGGACAGTGACCAACAAGACTGCGTTCAATAAACGCTTATGCCCCCGTGGAAGCCATGTCCATAAAAAGCTAAGTCAATCAGGGGCCATTATTCAGTAAAAATGTTTGATAGTAATACATGGCTTTGAACTATAAGGGGCTTATGATGGTAAACGAATAATGCCACATTTGAAAGCAGTGCCTTGATCGACTTCATGTGTGATCTGGTGATACAGATGTTATGGTTCTTTGTCACTACACTTCTCCAAGTTGCCATCTATTCATATACCAAGTTTCAAGTCAATATCTTAAAAACTTTTGAAGATACACTCCTGTCAAAATTTGATTCTGAAAATACTAAAGGGGTAATAATTCAAACTTTAAGACAGACAGAGTTATGGTTCTTGATCATTGCACTTCTCCAAGTTGCCATCTATTTATATTCCAAGTTTCAAGTCAATATGTTAAATAGTTTTGAAGATATACTCAGAGCAAAATTTGACTATAAAAAAAACACTAAAGGGGAGATAATTCAAAATTTAAGACAGACAGAGTTATGGTTCTTTGTCAATGCACTTCTCCAAGTTGCCATCTATTTATATTTCAAGTTTCAAGTCAATACGTTAAATAGTTTTGAAGATAGGCTCCAGACAAAATTTTATTGTAAAAATACTAAAGCGGAGATAAGTCTAAGTCCAAAATTAGGTCAAGGTGAAGGTCAAAATGGAGTCAGGTGATACAGGCGTGTGGAGAGTGGTCATATACAACATCCATGCAAGTATGAAAGCTTTGTAGCAAGCCATTTTAATGCTAGAAGAAACGGTCAATTTGGGTTAACCAAGAATTTTACCTTTCAATAAGTCTAAGTCCAAAATTAGGTCAAGATGAAGGTCAAAATGGAGTCAGGTGATACAGGCGCGTGGAGAGTGGTCATATACAACATCCATGCAAGTTTGAAAACTTTGTAGCAAGCCATTTTAATGCTAGAAGAAACGGTCAATTTGGGTTAACCTGGCCGGACGGACGAACGGACGGAAGGACGGACGGACGGACAGGTGAATTACTATATGCCTCCCGATCTATCGATACGGGGGCATAAAAATAATTAGAGTCAACCCCTGTAAAGAACACTCCTCTTAAAGAGACAATGCATAAGAAGATATCATAATACAAACATAAAAGCATGGAGCCAGACAAGGTGTGTTATAAATACTCGTTAAAAGTGGAATTATTATTATTTTTTAAACTAATTTATTTCAGGTTGATTGTGCAAAAAGTTTTTCCAACTGATATTTATCACTCTCGACACCTCATTTCTGATGTTGCCCACAAGGGTATGAGATAATTTGTAATTAATAACAAGATAGTCATGATGAAGGGTATCCAGGGCCATTGGCACTGAATGACAAGCTCTATAGAAACCTTTCACTCATCGAATACTGCAAATCCCAATTGAAATGGCAGCATTTAATCACATTTTTTTATCACATCATCCACTAGAAGATCTATGTAAAGAATTGGATAAAAGACAAAATAAGGACCAATAGTTTTTATTCTATTTTATTCCATTATATATTCTATAATTGTGTTAAAAATTAAATTTCCTGGACTTTTAAAATACCAAATTTCACTAATATCTAATCGTTACTAGGCAACCAGAGCAATATTTCACACTTTTATGAAACTTCCACAGTCAGCTGTCATTCTGCATGACAGATAATATAAATTTAATGTTTTTATCCAGGAAACCTATATTTTATACATAAGTAATATAGTAGAGAGACTTAGGTTCCCTGAGTTCCGTACTGTATATGTAGAAGAAGAGAATTCAACGGAACCGATCTCCACGACATTTTAATGTGGATCTACGGCTATAAACAGTGTGATTTATACATTGACACTGTCTGAAACTATCTTCTTTATACATTTATACAAGAATCGTAAGAATATTAACTGCTTTAATTCCAACATTTATAACCTTATTTGCCTCCCTTGAAGGAACACAAAGATCATTAAGTAAAACAAAGAGAACCTTGAAGGAACACAAAGATCATAAAGTAAACTTAAGAGGACCTTGAAGGAACAAAAAGATTATTCAGTAAAACAAAGAGGACCTTGAAGGAACCAAAAGATTATTAAGTAAAACTAAGAGGACATTGAAGGAACAAAAAGATAATTCAGTAAAACAAAGAGGACCTTGAAGGAACAAAAAGATTATTCAGTAAAACAAAGAGGACCTTGAAAGGAAAACTAACACACATTTGTACAATAGTTTCAAAATGTTCAACCCGGCAAAGAATATTGCATACTATACAATAACTTTTTATAATGAATGCATGATTTAACGCACGTCCACTCATAAAAATGATACACAATACTATCATTCAGGGATGGTCAGCGGTCATTGAAAGCGGGAGTTCAAGTTTTAAATATGAAACACAGCCAGGTTAGATATGGTTATACTAGATCTTATATGTTTTTATAATGCATATCTAATGACAGAAGGTCAAAAGTACAGTATCCTGAGAGCCATCCAATATGATCCACCAAACAATATGATACACAATGAGCATAAGTAGGACACATCATGTGGTTTCTTATTTCTCTTTTTTTTGTATCATCTAATTGCTCTGTTCATGGTCTCATCTTATCATATATTGACATCAGTACTTATTGAAAAAGTCCTTCACTTGCATTATTTGTACAATTCTTGTCGTAGACTATAGTCCAGTTAGGGTATTCTGACAGTGAAGTCATCGTTAATGTATACACAAACGATTAAAACCATTGCTTAAACAGAGTTCAGTTTGATATTGAACTGTTGGTATAAGCTTTTAATACTTGTTTTACACGGGTACTAGTGGATTGTTCCATTGTGTCACTGTATTTTTATCCTAACTGGACTACAGAGGGGTTCTACAGAAGCATAATGCCTTTGCATGAAAATGAGTCGCAAGTCTGTTCTGAGTGCCATGCAATAACACACATTTGCACACCTTAACTAGGTTTCAAATGTTGTTTTACTGTTGAAGTTTATATTAGATTGAGGAACTTCAAATGACCATAACTTTGTCAATTCTTTGAATATTTGCACCAATCAAGTTTTGTTTTGTTCAGAAAAGATCATTTCCGGATTATTCCAAAATTAAAGAAACCCTGAGACTATAATGGAAATTGGTTGGCCAATTACCGTTATCCAAAGAAAATAAAGATGTTTCATTATTATCATTATTACTACTCCTCATAAATTTTGTTTGTTTTATTTGGGTTAAATTAAATATGTTTCTCAACAATTTTGCAGTTTTAACGACAGTTGGTACACCTAAACAGTTTTCCTGGACTGTATACTAATCAGTAATAATTTTGCATTCCCTTCAACACGGAACCAGCAAATTCTCAAAATCTGTAAGAATGTCAACAGTGTAGTCAAGTGTCCACAGAAGGCTTTGACCTGACCATGGCAACTATTGATGATTTTTTTTTAGTTGCTATGGAGGAAAGGGTTGTGTCAAAATGTGTTGCTATGATGTAAAGTGCTAAGAAAGTCAAACAACAAAAAAAAGCATCACATTCCTTGAAAATGTTCTACAATAAACTCAGGTTTATATAATCACCGCTTCAAAAACAAACCATGTCCAATTAGTGAACAATGTTCACCAAAATGAGCACGTTCATTAACCCCCATTGAATCATCAATTAAGCCAAAGGTAGAGACCCATGTACAGAGCATGTTTTATTAACATGTTTTTGCAACAACATCTGTAGATCTGTAGGTATATATGCTAACAAGGTTGTAATCTGGTAGATTTTCAGAATCCATTCAGAACAGCTTGATTAACTCACCTACACACACTAATTAATAGGTGAGGTGTAATGTAGGTATTGCTAAGGCCAAAATAATTATTTGTTTACTGTAACATGCACTCTCCCTGCTTTCATTCTAAGGCCTAAATAATTGTTTGTTTACCATAACATGCACTCTCTCCTGGCTTCCCCAACTCCTATTGAAACAATTTTTTGTGCACAACCGCAAGTTATTAAGGCCCTATTTATGTTTTTTATATGTCATGTATTGTGAAGCATTGTGCCAATTATGATACAGGGAATGATAAACTGAAACATTGGAAACAGGATACTGAACTGTTGGTTTTTATATGTCATGTTTTTATACAAAGTATTACCTGTACTGTAAAATCATTTAATTTCAACGGGACAGGATTTTTGTAAAAAAGACCATTTCGTGGGGACGTAATTTCAAGGATATTTTATCTACTAAGTCAGATACTATATAATCATTAATATTTGTGTGGATTTAATTTCATGGTTAAAAGGTCATCCAAGAAATCAACGAAACTAAATCCCCCACAAGTATTGATGATTTTACAGTAAAACACCCATGAAACATCAGCTAAGAGTAAATGAACTTCATGCTCCTGATAGTGTATGTTACATGTTGAGCATAATTAGGTTAGTTTCCGTATGTACATTTTGGCACACCCAGAAGAGAGAGGAACTGTTTTGTTTTCTTAACAGAAACCTTGAGAAATAATAATGTATTGAATAAACAAAAACCATACCAAATTACAACTATACAGAAACAATAACATCATGACGGAACAATAAGAAAATGACTGAATTTGATCAAATAATATCTTGTCAGATTTCAATAAATATCATGTTAAAGGATATTAATAGATATCACATCTGACTAGGTTACTAATTGACTATTTCAAATCTTACATATTTTTCTCATGATAAATTTTGAACACATATTGTCTTGCTATATTTGACAATCCACTATAAACAGCATCTATTCACTAGACGTCCTTTGAATTTATTTGAAATATTGACAATAAGCCAGCTAGAAGCGAGCCCAATTTCTTCTTCTTAAATAACATAAATTATGCAGGAAGTTAAACTAATTAAGGGCTGTGAAAGTTCAATTAAAACATGCAACTTGACGGTTCAATTGCTAGGGGGCAGAACTTATATATCAATTGTGAGCAGTAGAGAGCATGGAATACACAGTACATGATCAACAGCTGGCTGTAAGCTTGGCATGACTGAACCAATATGGTTTGTACTTTTTTAAGTTTTATTTTTCATGAAATCTTAGAATACAGCAAGCTTGGCCATTTTCGTTTAGACTAACCATGCAAGACACTGTGATTTTCAATGAATCATATAGAATTCTTTTTAGAATGCATGATGTTTGAAACTGCCTTTTTTGTACAATATAAGACCACAGCTTAAGCAAGACACTGCTAATTTAAGTAAATCTAGAATACAGCAAGACATCACATTTTCCAAAAGTTTATATTTTCGTTTTACATGAAGAACAACTTCCTTTAAGAGAAAACATTTGGGATTCAAAATAATTGTGACGCAGTATAATGTTTTGCTTACAAAGAGGCTGCCTGAAGTGAATGCTTCAATAAATTCTCAGACACCAAACTATTGTAACTCACTATTTTGGTAAATGGCATTGCAATAGTTTCCGCCAAATTTTCCGAATTTAAAAAAAACTCAAAAAAAAAAAGTTTCCGCCAAGCCATTGACGGTGCTACTTTAAGAGAAATAAACAAATTACATTAAGTACAAAAAAATAGTTATCAATCATTTGATGAAGAAATATTGAGACAAACATGCACAATAATAAACAATTTATACATAAAGTACAAAAAAAATGTATATTTTGTTCAAAATAATCATTTATCATTTAATGAAGAATTGAAATATGGAGACGAACATGCACTATGTTATGAACAAAAACATTTATCTTAGACTACATCTTCTAGAAATATGACAACAAATTCCATGTTATGTCTCAGCTACTTTGCATTATTCTATTAAGCGTCTGCTATCCTGAACTACAATACAGATTTTTTATGAAGACAAATGCATTTCCATTTACAAAATTCCTTTGATAAATGTCATATTTTTAAGACAATATCACATTTTTCATGACATTCATGAACATTCTTTCAACAGATCAATTTTAATTTTTTTAAATAAGGACATTGGCCCTGTAGCACTGACAGGACGACATGCAATTTTGGCATAATCATTAAATTGACACAGATTTTAAACCCTATGTGACCCTACAATAATGTTTGTATCTAAATATTATTTAAAATGGCCTATATTTTACAAAAGGCAGTTTGATAGGGCAAGTTTTCATGGTAATAAAGTCAAAACTGTGGCTGAGAGGGCACGAATAAAGTTTTTCTTACTTTTTCATAATTTAATACTGACTAGTTAGTTTTTTACCTCGTTTTTGACCTCAAATGACCCAGTTGCAAATTTGACATTGAATTTTAGAGAGACACAAATTGTGATGCAGTGTAATTTGAGTAATTATTTAAACCTTTTGGTCAAGGATAACCCATAATAGTGCCATAATAGTGCAAGCACTTAGATCTAATGGGGTCATGTGTCTTGCAGAAGGGACAGCAGTGAAGTTACTAAGAACCGACAATGTTGTGAGACAAGGAATCTGGGCGTGCTACCATAGCTCTTACCAAACAAGACTCCTTCAGGCTCTCTGAAAGCGTTTCTGAAAATTATCCAAAGCCCTGGCTGAGATTCAAACCAGGGACTTTCGGATAGGTAGTTTAGAGAGCTATTCACAACTCGGCCACCTTGCCACAATAATGAGGTTCCAAAAGTTTTTCTTGGATTTTGGAACATAAGTTTTTCTTGGATTTTGAAACATAAGTTTTTTCTTGGATTTTGGAACGTAAGTTTCTCTTGGATTTTGGAACATAAGTTTTTCTTGGATTTTGGAACATGAGTTTATCTTGGATTTTGGAACATAAGTATTTCTTGGATTTTGGAACATAAGTTTTTCTTGGATTTTTTATCTTGGATTTTGGAACATAAGTTTATCTTGGATTTTGGAAGATTTTGGAACATGAGTTTGTCTTGAAATTTGGAACATAAGTTTTCTTGAATTTTGGAACGTACGTGTTTCTTGAATTTTGGAACATACGTGTTTCTTGAATTTTGGAACATAAGTGTTTCTTGGATTTTGTAACCAGTTCCAAACTAGGCCAAGATTTGAAAGAGACACACTATGCTATCGACTTGGAGCTAAAAGAATTCCCTGGAAATCTTAAAAAGCTTATTTCTTATTTAAACCAGAAATTTCATTTAAATTCAATACATTTATCCCTTCATTTTAAATCTGAAAGAATGACAAAATGATTAGCATTTTATATGCGTTAGATCCAGACAACATTTATAGGACTGTAATTCCCCCAACAAGAATCTGAAATTTCAAATTGTTGCTTAAAATCAATGAAATTACCCTTCTCCAAAAAGTTCCAAATTCTTTTATTTTACTAATTCAATTGATCACAGAGGTACTGAATAGATTTCAAATTGACTCTCACAGAAATAATGGAATCGATAAGCATTTCTAAAATCACTTAGTGACTGGTAACCCACAGCAACCATGGAAATCAACCAATTACTATTAAACATCCAATTTGGAAATAGACCAACATTAAGGATTCCATTTAAAATCTCTAAATGGTTTTTACCAGAAATCAATTTTATTTTTCAAAGTTTAACTTTAAATCAATAAAATAATCAGGATTCAAATAATTCCCATGGATATAGGGTTGGATTATAAATGTGTCTTCATAGCAGTTTATATTCTTCCTAAGACTGTAGGGATTTCATTTTTGGGAGAGTTTACGATTGTTTTGCAATCATTGAAAATTCACCTTTTGAGGAAATTTGGAGCATGGCAAGAAACTATCATTGCAAGATTTGTTAAAATTTCAAATAAGTTTCACAAAATCTTTGATTTCTGCTGCAAATGTATGTAAGCATTCAAATTTGTTAAGTTTCAATCAAAATTATTAAGTATCTAGGCAGTTTTTTGTCTCTCCTGAAAAGTTTTTGAAAAAGTAAGTTGGACCTGTATTGCGCCGAGCCATCGATATTATGTAACCTTCAAAAAATATATAGGCTTTCACTTAAAAACCTCTGACTAAAGTCACCTCCACTCAATAAATAGGTTTTCACTTGAAAACCTTTCAACAATTTACATTATATATATATAACCTTCAAAATAAATAAGCTGTAAATTGATCTACCCGAGTGCACTCTAGGCCTAATGGTGATCGATTTTATAACATTAGTAAAGTCATAACTACTTTAACCTTCCTCAAAATTTAATATTATTGTACTCTTATTTGAGAGGCTGATTAGGTGATAGCTGCCACCAAGCTTTCTAAGAGGGTAAGACAGAAAGTTACGGTGAAGTTTTCCACTTATCGATAATACTCATGCTGATCAAAAAATCTGGCGAAGGTTCTTGATCACAGCCTATGAACATTTAGGGGTTTGTAACCTACCATGATTTACCCACAATTTTAACTCGCCCTTATTCTAGGAACATGTTTGATTTGAACATGAAATAAATTTCAATTAAAAAACCTAGCCAATATACTACAAAGATTTAGATTTTCGGGCAAAATGTCACCGTTTGTTTTCAATTAGTAACGTCAGCGCCTCAGGAAGACAATAAAAAACCTGCCAGAAGTACTTTGAAAAGAATAAAAAAGAAAAAAATCTGCACACAAGAGTTTTCCACATTTTTGTCAATTTCATTGCACTATTAAACGTTTCCATGGCAACCATTCTAACCTAGACCTAGATACGACATGTCCTCATGTATAAATAGATCTAGATACGACATGTCGGCATCTATAAATAGATCTAGATATGTCTATAAATTATTCATATTTTAAATTGCTTCCTAAACAATTAAGTAACTAAATCATTTATTAAGCAAACACACATAATAACAAATTATAAAGCATTACATTATATAGGAGACTCTATCAATCATTTTAGAAAGTGCAGACAACCAGACATTAAATGTCGTCACATGATTTAGATTTGAACTGGAAAATTAATCAAATCAAGGATTTACTGAATCTATGCTGAGCACATAAAGAAATGCTGATTTGATCCTTTGACCTTCCTTCTAAGGAGAAAGCCATTATGAACCACTCGGCAACGGTCTTGGTATTTATGATAATGTTAGAGTACCAGGAGAAAGCCATTATGAACCACTCGGCAACGGTCTTGGTATTTATGATAATGTTAGAGTACCAGGAGAAAGCCATTATGAACCACTCGGCAACGGTCTTGGTATTTATGATAATGTTAGAGTACCAGGAGAAAGCCATTATGAACCACTCGGCAACGGTCTTGGTATTTATGATAATGTTAGAGTACCAGGAGAAAGCCATTATGAACCACTCGGCAACGGTCTTGGTAATTATGATAATGTTAGAGTACCAGAAGAAAGCCATTATGAACCACTTGGCAACGGTCTTGGTAATTATGATAATGTTAGAGTACCAGAAGAAAGCCATTATGAACCACTCGGCAACGGTCTTGGTATTTATGATAATGTTAGAGTACCAGGAGAAAGCCATTATGAACCACTCGGCAACGGTCTTGGTATTTATGATAATGTTAGAGTACCAGGAGAAAGCCATTATGAACCACTCGGCAACGGTCTTGGTATTTATGATAATGTTAGAGTACCAGGAGAAAGCCATTATGAACCACTCGGCAATGGTCTTGGTATTTATGATAATGTTAGAGTACCAGAAGAAAGCCATTATGAACCACTCGGCAACGGTCTTGGTATTTATGATAATGTTAGAGTACCAGGAGAAAGCCATTATGAACCACTCGGCAATGGTCTTGGTATTTATGATAATGTTAGAGTACCAGGAGAATATAGCGCTCGGACAAAAATGACAGGTTTGACAATGATCATAACATTTTGGAGAAAACGTAACAAGTCTGTTTTCTTTATATACTCATTATAAATCAAAGTACAGCAGCTGATGATATTGTCTTATATCTTAACATTTCCCCCTCCTAGATAAAATAAAAGGATTGATTTATTTATACCTAATTCATTAGCAGTATACTTATTTATGGCAGCATCACACCCACAGGTAACTGTATCATTGAAAACGAAAAGAAAAAAAGATTTAAAAAAAATATATATCACACCCCCACTCGTAGATATATGTATAAACAACCATTGATAAATTATTTGTTGATGGCAGCAATTTATTGTCTCATTTTTATGCCACATGCAAATATGTGAATGCATTTGCTGTGATAAAATGTAATGACCTTTGAAATATTCTTAGCTTTTTTGCTGATGAAGAAGAGGCCGTTATAAAGTGCTGTAACTGTTTCCAGAAAAAAATCTTTATAAACTGTGCAGTTTTTTCCTTAAAATGAAAACTTCTTTGGCAAGTTTTAGTTTAGTCAACATGATCTGTTCCGATTTTCATGAAAATATAGGCTCATAAGAATTTTAAAATGTATGGGTCTTTAAAGTCGTAAATAGCACTTAGTAATTATGCTCTTCACAATCTACGCCAGTGATAATGTATGATGTTACATAAACAAGTAATTAGAAATTGCAAGCAATACAGAAATTCCCTACTTGGTTTTCTGAGTGTTTCTGTTGCCATGGCAGCCACAATTTTTGTCCGAATAAACAAATTGATGTGAATATTCTCCTTATTGGTCCCTCCTATCCACATACCAAGTTTCATAGAACTAGCTTGAAAACTGTTTGAGCTATGACAGGGTCCAGATGTTATTGACAGACGGATGGACTGACTGAAGGAGGGCAAACCTGGTTAGGGACTAAAAAAAGTAAAATAATATATTTACCTGAGACTTGAATAGAATAATAAATGCTCTGAAGAATAATAGTTTAACAAATCATTGCGTCTGTGTCCCCCATGCCCCACCATAGTGTCCAGTATCGACAGCTGGGTGGGGCACTGCAGCGGGCAGCACACCTCAACACAAAACTGAAAGTAGAAAATCAAGAATTAGATAAATAACAGATGTTTATAAAACATGCATGCCGCCATAGCAGCCCAATATTCAAAAAAAAGTCAAGGTCACAAAGACCTTCGACCTAATAACCTCAAAAGCAACAGGAGTCATCTACTGTTGTGACCAATCTCCATGTAAAGTTTGAAGACCCTAGAGCAAAGCAATATACCCCCTCATCAAAGATGGGGGGGATGGCGTAATTAGTTACAGATTTCAGTAAAAAATTATACCAGTTAAACAAAGTAAATTTAAAATTACTACAGTTTAATAAAGTTCAGTATAAAATTATAACAGTTAAATAAATTGTTATCAGTATAAAATTATAACAGATCAAACCGTTTATATATAAATTGGCAATTTTTAATTAATAACGCATAAAATATTTTTCTCTATGTTTGTTTATTTAAAAAAAATCTTAATTTAGATGGACAGTAATGGAACGGGTCAAGCAGCAAATAAAAGAATTGATAGGCAGCGAATTGTCGAATCTAAGAATAAATTAATTATCACCTATTGAAAACAGGGGGCAAATATACATTATATGCCAAGGAGATTTTAAAGTTAATTTTACAACAAATCATAAACAGATACATGCTTGCAGGCACAAATTTCTAATCAATTCCTCATAATTTTGATGTAAAGCTGATAAAATGCACTCATATCCAGTACAACCAATGATGGTTTAATTACCTTTTAACATGTAACCAGTATTAATACCTTCCCTACACATTAAGCCTCGACAGCAGATGGGAAAGACTGTACCAGATGGAAATATTATTATAAAATTATGCAACAGAATCATAAAGAGTGCAGTATTTGGCAAACTATGTGCACTCGAGATAGCGAGGGCATTCAACTGCAATATTTTCTTATTTTCACATAAACATCAAAAAGCTGCATTAAAGTGCAGCGCTTACTAAATAACGTAATAAATACTGACATTTACGCTAACAATAATTACCGTACAAAATATCGCCCCAAGTTACTGACAGAATTTATCGCACAAAAACAATCTATTATAGCAAGCATGAAAACAAAATTACTGGTAAAGACATTTGTACCAAAGGCTGGCAACGCTTTACGTCAGTTGAGCAATAATTACACAGTAAGGTGCATTATGGTAAATTTACAAATAACTCGACAAATTAAAACTACTGGGGCGTACAAATAGCTAAATTGTATGAATGTAAATTGCGCAAATCAGTGAGTAGAAGGTGTGGACGAATTTCTGAAGTTTTGCGTACAAATAGCTAAATTAAATGAATGTAAATTGCGTAATTCAGAGAGTATTTGTGTAGGATGTTTTTTTATCATCCCAAAAAATGCAAAATGTAATTGAGTGCATTGATCATGACGTAGTTACGTAATAACTTGGTAATAACTTGGTAATAACTAAAGGTATGAAACAAATAGCATCCTTGAAACACGTTTCATTTGTTGCACATAAATAACACCTTAGGTCAAAAATAAAATATTGCTGTTTTTCACTTTATGACTCTTGAGGTTATAGGGTTGGTTAGGTAGGAAGGTAAACATTTCTTTGGGGAAAACTATTTTTTAAATATTTGGTACATTGGTCAAGATTGTTTGCTAGTTCTGCTGTTTTGGTTGATACTAAGAGGTTGTTACTCTACAGAGGTACATTTTATGATAAATATCAGCTTATTGAAATTTTGAAGGTGTTGTTATAGAGAGGTTGTTGCTCTACAGAGGTACATTTTATGATAAATACCAGCTTATTGAAATTTTGAAGATCTTGTTATAGAGAGGTTGTTACTGTACAGAGGTACATTTTATGATAAATACCAGCTTATTGAAATTTTGAAGGTGTTGTTATAGAGAGGTTGTTGCGCTACAGAGGTACATTTTATGATAAATACCAGCTTATTGAAATTTTGAAGGTGTTGCTATAGAGAGGTTGTTGCGCTACAGAGGTACATTTTATAGTAAATACCAGCTGATTGAAATTTTGAAGGTGTTGCTATAGAGAGGTTGTTGCGCTACAGAGGTACATTTTATGATAAATACCAGCTTATTGAAATTTTAAAGGTGTTGTCATAGAGAGGTTGTTGCTCTAATGAGGGCTGATCCGGGGAGGTTGTAATGTATAGTATACATCCAAAGGCCTTCGTAGCTCAGTAGGTTAGTGTGCTTGCAGTCAAATCTGGCAACCTGGGTTCAAATCCTAGTTGAGGTACTGACATATGCCTGCTGTGTTTCAGCACAAAGCTGATTGGCTAATTAAGGTTATGCTCAGCATTTTTAAAAATAAAAGAAATGTTGAATTACCTTGAGGTGTCTACACCTAACATCAGCATCCAATATTGGAGCCGACACTGCAGTTGAGGACCACATAGTGTCCCTGCATTACATTAGAACCAACATAGCATTCCCACCTGAAAATACATAAACATATTGTGTAATACAAAAACGACAATATTTAAAGTACATGCATAACAAAATGTCCTGAGCATCTTAAACAGGGTTGTCACAAATATGTTGAAGTTCCTATATTTCTACAAAACCTACTTGGGCATGCTATAGGCATTTCCCTACAGCCTTCAGGTCAAGCATGTCCCCTCCCTTAGTCCTCATTAGTCAAGCATACCCCCTCCCTTGGTCAAGCAAGTCATCTTATTAAGTCCTTTGTCAAGCATGCCCCCTCCCTTAGTCCTTTGTCAAGCAAGTCATCTCCTTACTTCATTGGTCAAGCAAGCCACCTTCCTCAGTCCTTGGTCAAGTGAGCTACCTCTTGGTCCTTGGTGAAGCAAGTCATCTCCTTAAGTCCTAGGTCAAGCAAGCCACCTTCCTCAGTCCTTGGACAAGTGAGTCACCTCTTAGTCCTTGATCAAGCAAGTCACCTCCCTTAGTCCTTGGTCAAGCAAGTCACCTCCCTTAGTCCTTGGTCAAGCAAGCCACCTTCCTCAGTCCTGGGTCAAGTGAGCCACCTCTCAGTCCTAGGTCAAGCAAACCACCTTCCTTAGTCCTTGATCAAGCAAACCACCTCTTAATCCTTGATCAAGCTAGCCACCTCCCTTAGTCCTTCATCAAGCTTAGCCACTTCCCTTAATCCTTGGTTAAGCAAACTACCTCCCTTAGTCCTTGATCAAGCAAGCCACTTTCCTTAATCCTTGTTTAAGCAAACTACCTCCCTTAGTCCTTGATCAAGCAAGCCAGCTCCCTTAGTCCTTGGCCAAGCAAGCCACTTTTCTTAGTCCTTGGTCAAGCATGCCCCCCTACAGACCTGGTCAGGCAAACCATTTAATCTCAAACCATACATATCCTTCCTTTATTATTACACACATACGACATACATACAAACATGCGTACCCCACCCACTTCCTCTAGACCAAGAATTTCTCAAATACCATTGCTAGTTAAAATAATGAACATTGCAATAACAAGACACTAGATCCAAAACTTTGGTAGTAATCAATAGAGAACTAGGATTCTCTAAGACATCTGTCAGAGAACTCCAGTCTTCTTGTATAATAAAATAAATGTTCTGTTTTTTTTCTTTGAACACAAACTTAATAGTAATTGATCTAAATTCTGTTGGAGAAAAAAGCTATCTTATTGGAACGATTTCGCATAAATGCAGGACTGGATTAGATATACACTTGATATATCCAGGAGTTACCGTAAAAATCAAATCGGACGAATTCCTTGAAATCTGAAGCAATATTTACCATAGAACATACAGAGAGAATTAAATAAGTGGTCCATGTAGGAATATCGTTCTCCCCTACTTTGTTCTAGATTCCAATCAAAAATACACAGAACAATGGAACCAAATTTCGTGTAAGGATGTTCTCAAAGGATGATGTACTAAGTGCTGGGTACCACAGAAATACAGAACAGTGACTGTTTGATAACCGAGTTCACAAAACAATTTAAGTAGGAAAATTAGAGAAAATATGAAGTATTGAATTACTCAATTTCGTCAATTCTTATCTTTGATATGTTACATTATATTCATAAAACCATAGTATATAACACAAATAAATATTAGTTTTTTACATTAAAATTACAACCTGTAAAGTTACAGATTTCACCCAATTTGCAACAAGGTATTGAATTTTTAGGAATTGAAAATGACATGCTGCAAAGTTATATATATATATTTTATAGATTCGTACCCTGATTTAGGGATTAATTTTGAAATTAATTGAATCCGTGCAGGTAGTATAATCAAGGATTAAGGTTGTGACAAGGTTATTATTTGGTACAGAATATGTATTCAATCATATTTACTATAAATATCATTTAAGTAGATCAAACGAAGCATAAAATTGATTCGATTAACTTTTTAATACAGATTAATTTTGACATATTTTGAGATGGTCTACTAACTGGACAAAGTTTGATATTAAATCGCTGGGTGAAAATATCTGATCCAGTCTATTGGGGAAAGTAGAACATACACTGAAACCCTGCATACAATCATACAGCTTATAAACTAAATTACTGTATGACTTATTGTGATACTATAAAATTTAACTTGTATGACTTATTGCGATTAAAAGAAGTTCTTCACATATAACTTACAATCACTTATGCCTTATTGCAATAACAAGAAATCAACTCATTTATATATACACTATATATGCAGCAGAAGTTTATTTCAAACAGCTAGCCAGGTGAAACTTTGACTAGACCCCACATAAAATTTGGCCAGATGAGATTTTCACTGGACCTTTTATGATCAGTTCTAAGCATAATGTGGCCATTCAGACCTTATTATTGAAGGCTTGTCTGTCTGTTACTTAAGGCATTAAATATGCTTCCCACCTCTAAAGAATGGCCTTTAATTCATCCATTTAATGTTAATTAATTCAATGCATTTTTCTAGCAGCAGTCAATAAGAATATCAATACAACCAAACCTCATTTATAAATAAGGAAATCCTCCCACCAAATACAAAGTACTGTTATCCAAAATATATGTAAACCGCGCTTGCATGTCTATTTCTTCTATAATATTAAAAGTTTTCCAAATTTCTCCTCAAACTGCAGGTAATCCACATACTGAATACACTTTGTCAAACAACTGGTTTAAATTTAACAACAATACTAAACAATTTGGACCGGACGTGTTCCAAATTAAATACACAACTAGTCCGACAATATTTGTCATATGTTGTACGCAGATATATAACTTTATACTGCTTCATTATAGTGCATTGTTAAAACTAGCGACAAATATCCGTACTATTCAAACTACTAGATCAATATACATGCTGTTCAACGATGACATTAGCGTTGTCACTGTACTGCACTTAAAACTCGTCCATGATTGCTTTCAATAACTATAGATTTTGTTCAAACTCAAGCTATGTCGTTAATAAGTTAAGTTACCAATTTTCAAGGGCTGTTTTCAGCTGTTCAGCTTTGACATTGTAATTTCCCCTGGTCATTGGGCTACCTAATGAAACCTATGTTTGATTTCTATCCTTTGGGTGTGGCAGCCAACATCTGAATCTGCGGCATATACACTGCACTCAAAGGTACCAATTTACACCTTGGTGGAGTGGAGCATGTGGGTTAAAATTATTCTTGCTTGATATAGAAATTAACTGGTGGTCCAGACTAGAGTTTAACCCAGGACTTCTCGATCCCACAGCACGCTCTACCTCTAGGCCACCACTCACAACAATTGAAAACGGCTACTATATATTGCTTTTTGTAAAATATGCATCCACAGACCATATAAGTACAAATTGCACAACTAGCTATGAAACTCTAGCTCCTATCTCTCGAGATATCAGTTTCTTTCCGGGTGATAAAATTAATAATGTGTTCCCTTTGCAAATGACAGGCAAGGCTTTATCAGCCCTATACAAAAGTACACCGCAATAAACCACAGTCAAAAATCAGAGTTGTGCATTAATGATGCTTGAAATGTTATACATACCGTCAACGAAGAAATCATTTCGTGCAGGAGTTTGTGATTGGTAGAAATTACCGAAATTAAGTGTCAAAAACATATTAATATGGAAATTAATAGCTTGCGACATAAAAACAAGAAAATTTGTAGTCGCGAATACGCCAACAATCTTCAAAATGCGAAAGTTAGTAATCGCGAAAGTGAATTTATTTACAGTAATACTTTAGGAAATTATGATAGTTTCTTGGATTTTTATAAAAGTGCAAACATATTAACCTAGTCCCCCCCTCCTCTTTCACCTGACAATAGTAACACTGAAATGACAACAGAACAAACCTTGAATTGATTGTTATTCTGCATCGCATCCAAACTACACATAATGAAGATGAATATGTTTGCGTTATATCACATTATCATTAATTGTCAGAGGCTTTCATCACAATTAAGAAGTTGATTAATTATAAGGAGCGCTACATTAATGAGTGCTACACAACTGCACTATGATTAACCAATCATCCGGTGACCTGATATATATTCTGTCATCAATATTGACAATATTCAGCAACGCAATCAAGTGCAGCCTCATTATTACCAATACATTGCATGTATCTTTCCAATAAAACATGATCATCCCCATGTGGACCCCATTGATTTTTTCTTCATTACTGATGAGGCCAACACAATGATGCTGCGATTCTGGGCCCGTATTTATAAAGCATCTTAAGTGAAAACTTAAATATTTTGACTTAAGTTAAAATATTGACCTGCCCATATTTCACAAGAAACGTAGAATAACCCATGTTTTCTATATAATTACTGTAGCTCTTTACATAACGCTTCTAATCAATGTAAATAATTGTTAACATTGATGGTCCTGTTCAGCTGATACACTTAAGAAAAATTTGAGATTTTGAGAAAATTCTAAGTTTTCACTTAAGATGCTTTATAAATATCGGCCCTGGTAATTTACCCTACTGAACCTAATTTTCCCCCGAAAATCATCACATTACTGTCATTTTGTTTGATCTTTTTATTTTTCAGTGCATACTGGGTAGGTTCAATAAAATAATTGTACAGGAGTGTCTCCACAACTTTCCTACCTACCCTATTTCTTCAGCATATATGTATGGATGGTATCCAATATTGATCTTACATGTATTTAATTGGAGAATAAGGATAGCCAATCATATCACCTGTTACTGATCAAGAGTTTAATATGCTGCCATCTGATTATTTGTCCTTATCCTAAAGGACCCAGTTTGCCCGGATGATCCCGAATGTTCATTAGGTACCCGTTACTGTTGTTGGAGACTCCCCAGTTAGATACGATTCTCCTAGATTGCAAACAAGGATTCACCACGATGCCAAACCAGGACAGAGAGAACGCTGCTTTACTAGTATGTCAAGTAAGATCAATTTCAAATATCACCACAAAACCACAATATGTTTTTATTTTGATCTAACAACTGGTCCATGTAGTGAAAGGAGAATTGTTCACAATATTACATTGGATGAAACACCATAAGAAATATGTGTACCCAGTAATGAAGGTTCTGCAATATTGATTGTTGTTTTGCATGCAATGATGGGATGATTAAATGTACTCTAACCTAGAACTTCTACATGTTTTATAACTATATCAAGCGTAGTTTGTTCGGTTTCGTTTATGTCAGAATCAGGTTCAATTCTCCAAGCTATACAAATCTCATACATGGAAATATAAGCAAAGTGTCGCACAATTAAAGTGGATCTTGATCATTGTTCTTCGCATGGTTTTGTTAATGTGTTGTAAAATTCTTAAATACCAAACCTGATGACCATAGAAGACCTATAAATTCTCATAAGTCCCAGGAAAATAATTTGAGAAAGTTGTAAGTACGACCTTCTCAGTCTAAGCTAGCGATATGTAGGGTGACGAAAAAAGCACAGTTTTCACGGAATGTTTCAGAGTTCCAGTTAAATGTTATGTCACAATTTACAAGAAGTAAATTAAACCATATATACATACCACTGCAATTCAGAAGCTCACACCTGAAAATACACAAAAAGAAAAATTGTTGAGAACGTATGAATCGACAAAACTTAATCAATCACACACAATATTGTAACATATGACCTATAACGCCCACAGCTCCATGTAGAATATATCATTTCCTCATGGTTTTAGATATTTTCATGTCATGTTTTTTGAGGGTTTGATATTTTATTCAATGTCCAGGATAAGACATACAGATTGACGCAGAATATATCATTTACCCTGTGGTTTTAATGTTTACTAGGTTTTTCCAACGAAAAAATCCTGGTTATTAGATAGGGGTATGGTGGGTGGGCTGCGGGTTGAAATTAAGATTGACATATATTCATGAAACTTTGTACACAGCAAGCTTGCATTAAGACCTAGCTTGGGACTGTATATGGGGTCAGTGCGGCCAAGGTCACTGTTACTAAAAATAGACAAAAAGGGTAATGGTGGAAATTGCACAGAAAACATTGTTTTGTAGCAGTGACGACAGTCTCATGTTTTCTTGTCACACAGTTAAGTGATTTGTTATTACTACTGTGTATATATAGTATAATTGTGATGCAAACTGACCAGTTCATGAAATGTCATTGTTTATCTCCCCTATTGTCTCAAGTTGATTAATTAATTTCAAAATATTATGATGTACCATAACAGCTATTTGATGCCTGTAGTTGTCACCAATAGTTGAAGGTGACACCGGCAGCCTATGTGTCGCTTCTAGTCTCCAGTACGTCACTAACAGACATGGCATAAACACAGGAAATACAATACCTCACAGACTTACGACATGTCATATTGTACCTTAATAATATAAGCTGTTATCTAATAGTCGTCACCGACATGTCATAATTCTCGGTTTACACAATACGATCGGGGGTAATGACTGGTCACTTTGCACCTACATGACTGGTCATGCTGCTAGTGTAGTATAAAGTCAATGACATTACGCATAATATGAAGTGCTAGTACAGTATAGCTTGGCTATTTTGACTTGAGCCTGACCTTTATGCAAGAATATATTACTAGGTTCTTGCTTTGAATATATCAATTTCTGCAAGCAAATCGTGCACTATCAGCATTTAAGATTTGTGTTAGTAGTACATCTCAAGCGTCATCTAGATACTCCCCGATTATGAAAACATACAATTGGTGTAGTAAATGTAGACACTATATCGACTGTTAAATTATGGTAATTAATAGGTCAGGCTCATGTCAATGTGACCAAGCTATACAGTATGTCACCAGCTAAAAGGTCATAATAAAAGCTGACTTTAACTGACCAGATAAAACACAACATTGCATGGGATCTACAAAATTGAAACTGAAATTTAATTGGCTCTTATAAAAGCTATCTACACTACATGTACTGAAAATTCGACTCTATCCTTGACCTTCTATAAGATTTATTTAACAGTTGAAATAATGTCTGTATTTATAACCCTTGTGGTAAAATGTTTTCAAAAGTATCAGTAAGATCAGTAGTACAGCTTGACCAGATTAAACTGAGACTCCTTGCATAATTCATTCAAGTCCGGAAAACTCTGAGGTAATAAAAACGTATACCTACAATTATAGCTGGCCTTATACAGAGATAACGGTATACAGGTTATAAACATACCAATCGAATAGAGATGAATATAGGCGAACAGGCTAATAAATGGACTTTGATGAGTCTCAGTTTAATCTGGCCAAGCTTTATCAGGAACACACACATGGTGTAATACAAAACACAATTCTAAAGGACAATTATTGCATGATTTGTTGGAAACGCAAGCACCTTAATTATATATATGAATAATTATGCTGATGGATAAAGGTCAGGATCAATTAAATTTCTCTGCACTAAACAAAATTTTAAACATGTAAATTATTACACAAACTATAAATTAGGAAGAAATATAAACGCCAGATGATGCAACAAAATGCCCTATAGTACATTAGTCATTTTGACAAATAACACTAAATTGGGTACCGTATTTCATAATGAAAACAATTATATCATTTCCACTAAATACCCCTAAGAGCATTAATTGTACCACATTAGCAAATTATAAAATGCTTCGTAAATTGAATGATCATGGTTGAACCTATTATATATAAATATTACTAACAGAAAATTGCATCTAGCATATTCATTCCATGGGAACTCAACCCTGGGAAAAACAACAATAAAGTGCCACAATGGAGCTGATTTTATCTAATGTAGTTGTACAAGTATATCAGTGAAGATATGACATACTGAAAACCCTGGAATCATCAAAAATCAATTTAATAATTGAATTGAATCTCATTAAAATTTTGTGAAATGGTCTTAGTGTAAAGGTTGTCTTTTTATTGAGATGGTCTTTGAGATGGATGTATTATTGAGATAGTCTTATTCTTGAAATGGTCTTATTCTTGAGATGGTCTTATTCTTGAGATGGTCTTATTCTTGAGATGGTCTTATTCTTGAGATGGTCTAATTATTAAGGTAGTCTTTTTATTTAGGTAGTCTTTTTAATTGAGATGGTCTTTGAGAATGTCTCATTATTGAGATGGTCTTATTATAGAGTTAGACTTATCATTAATAATTAAGGTGGCCTTTTTATTGAGATGGTCTTGTAATTGAGACGGTCTTTTTATTGAAATGGTATTAATATTGAGGTTTACATTCTTAAAGACAATTTCAAACTGCAAGCTAGAAATTAAGATGTATGTCTGAGGTCCCAACATTTATCTTGCATGATTTATTATCATAATTATAAAGTTTAATGCATTCTCAAATGATACAAGTGCATTGTCAGTACGCAAGATCTTCATGCATTCATTAAATGTACTTTGTACGCAATTCAATAACATTTATCTTCATATGTTATGTAAGTAATTTGCATTCTCAAACGATACAAAAGTGCATTATTAGTACGCTAGACCGACATTCATAAAATGTACTTTTTACGCAACATAATATGATACACAGTGACCTTATTGCACTCACTGACAACTAAACCATGTCGGTAAACACCTCCTACCTAAACTTACGTAAAGACCGATTCAATGCTTTAATGACATAAAAAATCAAATGTATTTCCCTTGAACATGGAGGTCATTGGCTTTGAATCTGGCACGGGAGAAACTCATTACGTTATATGCACTTAATTATGACTGAATTCGATGAATTGCAAATAAACAGTTTTAGGTCGAGCACTTTAAAGACACTTCAAACTAGTTATTTGTACTGATGTAATAACAACAGTATATTATACAGAATAATTATGACTTGAGCAGTAGAGGAGGATTTGAGGAACACCCTCAAAGAAGGAGCCTGCCAACCATTTTATCAAAGCACTCACGTCAAACTGTACACATTATATAACATTGTGCTATAAAAGTTTTATGACCATGTGTGATGTACACAGCTTGGTTTAAGACAGATATAGACAATGTGATGCACTCTTATAATCTGTTATTGCAGAAACATGTGATGTACTGTTTCCCCATATGAAACAACAATAAAATGACAAAAACTTAAAACGATGACTCTTATTATCTGTTATTGCAGTAACATGTGATGCTGTTTTGCTTAAGGTACTTTTTTCCCATAATTTATGAAACAACAATAAAATGAAAACAATAAACAAAACGTTGACAGTAAACAGGAAATCTTTACGCAACAAATCCTTATAAGGTACATAGGCATACAGTACACAACAGCTGTTTCTTAGTACAAGTCCAACATATCTTACAAAATAATTTAATTGTCCTGAAGAAGACGTAACGGCGATACGTTAATATATTGCGAAAATAGATTTGAAAGATAATATTTTGTGTTGTATTTTATCATTAAATGGCACACATATATAAACAGTTATGTCATACTGAGGTAAACTTGAAACCCCTAATTTACATATATCATAGATGTCTAGAATGGAATGCTCACTTAACATGTGAAATCCAAAGGCTTTGCAAAAAATGATGACCAGCCATTATTTATGAACTACAAAAATTCACAGTGAGATTAAAACTTTACATTTGACACCAAAATTAGCATTCTACATTTGGCACCAAGATTAACATTTTACATTTGGCACTAAGATTAACATTTTACATTTGGCACCAAGATTAACATTTTACATTTGGCACTAAGATTAACATTTTACATTTGGCACCAAGATTAACATTCTACATTTGGCACCAAGATTAACATTTTACATTTGGCACTAAGATTAACATTCTACATTTGGCACCAAGATTAACATTTTACATTTGGCACTAAGATTAACATTTTACATTTGGCACCAAGATTAACATTTTACAATTGGCACCAAGATTAACATTTTACATTTGGCACCAAGATTAACATTTTACATTCGGCACCAAGATTAACATTTTACATTAAAATTTTGGCACCAAGATTAACATTTTACATTTGGCACCAAGATTAACATTTTACATTTGGCACCAATGGCAATGTTGTATATTTACATATAGTGCAAACCTTCCAGAGTGGCGGCCCTCCAAAGAGCAACACCGAACCTCTTTTAAGCAACACAATATGTTTTTTACCATTTACATCAAACTATGACTTTCACCTCACTACAGCAACAACCTTTGTATGACAACCAAATTGTGAAAGCTTGTTAAAGGGTGGTGCTCAAGAGAGGTAACGTAATGTGTAAATGGTTGACTTTCGAAAAATCCATACTAAAATTTGATAACCCTAGTATGCATTGTGTACAATTAGCTAATTTAATTTACAGTCCATTCAAAGTTAAATGATAACGATTGTTAACATAATCTTGTTCATCAGGTAAACTGTGTTTATCTAGGTTTAACTGGGTGTAACTGATTTAACTGTAGTTCCTGCAATTCCTTCAAATGGGATAGTTCCCTCATTTGTATTACTTATTGAATTGACTATGGTACGAATTGTGTACAATTGGCTGATCTTATTTATCAACAGATAGCCTGGACAGTTAATCTACAGAAATAATTCTATAAAACAGAAAACTGGACATTATTATAAAAGTATGTCTAGTTAAGTCAGCAATGTTTTATCAGTAACATAATACAGCTTGATCAATGTTAACGTTAACGTTAAACAACATTAAGTCCAGAACTTTGTCCGATCTTCAACCAAATCTTCAAGCACGAGATCAAAAACCCGGTACAATTTGTCCGAAGAGATAGGAGATGATAAAACAAGTGTATCTATAAGCAAAATCTCGCCAAACACAATTATTGATAATTACGCATTTTAAAATAACGAAGCATTTTTTTTCAAAGAGAGTAAATGTGCCACTGGGAAAATAGAGTGGCAACTGATACTGACTAATTAAGATTAACGAGAAACGGAATCTAATTAGTGTGCAAAAAAGGCGCTCACTTACTGTTTAACAATTTGTGCATGCTAATTACTCATTGGCGATCATTGCTAATCATCTATATCAAGCCAATTAATCACATTTTAATTACATCAATATTCAAATTTATTCAAAATTGACATGACATATAATTCCTAAAATTCGTAATTTAAAATGATTTAACATACAAATTAACATGCTAGCCTCATTTTAAGCTGTATAATACTTGTCACATTTCAGGATTTCAAGGACAATTTATTTTCAAATACTGGTACATTTAATTATTCTCAAGGAGACCAAATTTCTTCTGGTGGCCATGGCACTGTTTTATCAAAGCACTTATGGAATTCTTAAATACATGTCCAAAGTTAAATTCTTATAGATCTACATCAATTTATAAGGGCATGTACCATAGTTTTGCGCCGAGCCCTCAAGCAGGGGCCTTATTCACCAACGTTGTAAGACTGAAATTCAGACTTAAGACTTAAAATTGACTCAATGTGTAATTAATCACTGTCATTTCTTTTGAATTAGATTTAGCCATGTGAAATTTTATCTGATTATTTGCTGTTACCCATTGAACATGTTTACCCATTTATTGCAAAATCGGTACTTTTGTAAGATCATGAGAGTGAACAGAATATTTGGCAATTTAAAGTCTAAGTCTGAATTTTAGACTTAAGATGTTGGTGAATAAGGCCCCTTAAGTTTATGCTTAAACCTGAGCCTGAGTCACTTTGTTGAACTTCTCTTCAAATGCATAAAATAAATGAAATAATAAAACAACTGCCTAATTCCCCCAAAGAATTAGCAACATTGTCAGAAATTAGTTCCATGCATTAAATGCATCATCAGGAGTGCTCTAAATTACAAGAACAGCCAACGTACAGGGAATTTCTTGTTACATAAATCCAATGAAGGAGAGAAAAACTACAAGCAATTTCTCTGCTTAATAGTGCCTAAAAAATCACACAAAAAATGTGTGCACTACACAGAGACTTTAATCATGCACTCTAAGTTTTTTTGTAATTGAAAAACTAGGTCATTGGAACACTACAGCTGGCTTAGAAGCAAGGTTAATTTTGATAATTTTGAAAATCTAGGCATTGCACATCTAAATTCTAGGCATTGGGCATCTAAATTCTAGGCATTGCACATCTAAAATGTAGGCATTGCACATCTAAAATTTAGGCATTGGGCATCTAAATTATAGGCATTGCACATCTTAAATTTAGGCATTGCACATCTAAATTCTAGGCATTGGGCATCTAAATTATAGGCATTGCCCATCTAAATTCTAGGCATTGGGCATCTAAAATCTAGGCATTGCATGTCTAAAACCAGGTGTCACTGAGTAATAACTGCTCATCTAAATTCAAGGCATAACAAACTAACCCTAAAGTGAGTGAGTGTTATACAAACTGGATACGAAGGTTACTTTATAAAAATGTTTTTTAGATTTATGTTCAGTGATAGATTAAAGTCCTAACTCATTTTTAGATAACCCTCCTACACACATATAGTTTATGACAGCAAAGTTTTTTTCACAAAGGCTGTATTTCAATAGTAGATTTTTTCTGCAGCTAGATAGATTTATTTGTATAGCATTAAAGTGGTTAATTCATAAAAGCCAGATACATAACTATTATAAATATTGAGGCCAAAAGAAATGTTTAACTTATTTTTTTTGTTGCTATAACCTCAGTTTTCTTTAATAAGGTTAAGACACCCTAGCAGCCCCTGTAATTTGTCAGGTCCCTTTGGTCTTGCCCTCGTTCAAGGGTTAAACCAGCCGGATTGATTCTCAAAGAAATATACACTGTGCTTATTGAAACAACAATATTTCTCATTAGTGTTTAAATTTTTCTTATTATTGTCAGACATTTACAATATTATTCTATATATTACATAAAGGTGGTGAAACATGTTATTATTTGTGTCACTGTTTGACGGAAAAAGGTCCAAAGCCCCTTCTATTGTCCCCTATATTGCATTGTTATTATTGACTTTCTTCATTGTATCATTGTATTTATTGTTTAATTATGTTGTTGAATATTGTAAGGTTTGTGGGGGATGATTCTCCGACCCCCACAAAACCAACAGACGGGGACAATAAATGGGGTTACCCTTGTGGGCCCGAAACGAAAAAAAAACAAAAAAAAAAGCAAAAAAAAAAACACAATATTATTCTAATATCACTTTAGGTACAAATCGTATCATGATCTGCTTTATGTCACGATACGTATTGTATCGTGGGCTATGTATCGCGATACGATATGATACGATATATCGATATACATGCACCCTTATTATTTGTTCACAAATTTCTATCAAGTCAAGTGGTATTCACAGCTACACCGGGTAATGGCCACCCAATGTTAATGTATTTCATTTATAGTAACATTTTAAAAAATAAATGTGTTCTTAGTTTTTAAGGTGGTTTTATGATGAAGGTAGTCTTTATGCAATGTTATACTGCGATAGTGTTTGTATTAATTAATTCTCTATAAAAGCATTGCAACCAATCCCTTACAGTACTATCAATGACTTTTATAACTTTACAAGGGTTGGTCACAAATTAAATTCACAGTTTTTTTCTGATTTCAATTCTAATCAGATTTTAATTACTGTTATAAATGTCTTTTCAATGATTATTCAAGTCATTCACACACACAAAGTACACTATATCATATACATAAATTATCTTTCATTGACTTTAATGTCCATATATTTATGCATATGAGTCATTTTGGGTTTCATGTATTTTTCTTATTTACTTGGTCCAATCCTTGCATTTTTCTTCCCAGAAGGTCCTACACTTTCAGTCCCTCAGCCCCTTTTCCTAGTTGGTCCCTTCATTTCCCCTCTCTTTCCCCGGGCAAAAGGTCCTAGGGTACTCTTGCACTTCTCTACGTCTCCAGGACCATTTATCCACTAGTCCTTTCACTACCCCCACCACTGTCAAGACCGGGCCAATAGTGTTTTGACCCTGAAGCAGTGTCCCGTGATATCCCAACCCCTAGCAGGGTCCTGTGTCCCGCCCACAGTATCGTGTCCTGGCCACAGAATCGTGTCCCGTCCACAGTATCGTGTCCCGCCCACAGTAGCGTGTCCCACCCACAGTATCGTGTCCTGCCCACAGTAATGTGTCCCGCCCACAGAATCATGTCCCGCCCACAGAATCTTATCCCTAGAACTTACCAAGAAAAACTATGCTATTGATGCATGACAAATAGCACTACATCCCCCCATACTATCTTCCATTCAATTAAAATCAATACATTCATGAGTACTGCCAATGCTTTTAGAAAGCAAATATGTTGTAACCATGGAAACGAAAAACAGAACTTGTTACATTTCTAGAGCTCTTAAATGCAAATAAAACATATCTGGTTGATCAACACACAATTCTAGTACAGTAGAAACTCGAATTTCTGGATTGTTTTGTCGTCAGAGCCTAAAGTCTCCAAAGGTTTACGTTAACAGACAATATGGCTTATCCATGGACCAAAGTACAGGCATTTCATCGGCATTTCACCGATGTTTCAAACCAGCTTATGGCAATGGAGACGGTGGTATTAAATTTTCAAGCATGCACAATCTAAATTCTGTTTTACTCGTTAAATGCTGACATGCATGATTCACATTAATTTTATTTCCGCAGAAAAACTCTCAAAATAAGGAAGTTATCGCCCAACATATCAAATAAATGTACATTATATACATGAGTCACTTTGTCACTTTATTATTAATTCATGCTCAAGTTTTCATAAAAATATTTTATTTACTGGTTCGTTGACCTGAACTGCAGGTTTAAAGTTTAGGTTATTTACCTATAGTTCAACTTCACATTCACAAGTTGTAAATATGTCAGGCGCATGAGAGAATTATAATTATCCCCCCCCCCCAAATATTTGAGGAACATCCTGGTGAAACATTTTGCACACTGATGATGATGTAGTGTGTACAATATTTTACTTTGATTCCATTTCTTTTTAAAACAGTTAATAATAAAAATTAAGCCCAGTACACTAAGACTCAAATGTCGTTAAAATGCAATTAACAAATACACAAATAACAAACCACTTGATAAACAAACCTGACCTACTTAATTCAAAGTTTTAACCAATAGAACGACAGAAACTGTTTTCATATATATAGTAGGCAGGGCTGGACACTCACACTGCGGTATGCCCAGGCCCTGAGGCTAGTGAAATACCAAAGGGCCAGTGAAAGTCTTAAAGGATCAGTAACTGTTTTATTTACAAATTTTATGCTTCTTTTCTGTCGTACCAGTGACCGAATTAGTTCTAAGTGTCAAGCCAGCCCTGGTAGGTCACAAACATTTATATCCCAACATTTGATCGCCCAAAAAAATCCAACTCAAGCATTTACTTCAAAGTTTGACTGTATTCCCCTTTCCCCAAATATGGTCGAAAAACATGAAATATTTATATTTTCTCATAGCAGATAATACTGATGCATGCTATCTTGAATTTCAGCATCATGAAATCGAGCAGTCCTTTTAGCATATAATTACCATCTTCACAAATTGCTTCATGAATGAGAGTACAACATGCAAACATCTCATTATTGCAGCTTCAATTAGCTTTCAAAATGAAATCTAAAACCGAAAAACATATGGTGTGGGGGTCTAAGAGCAAAACATGGCAACTGTACAAAAGGCTACTCGACATTTAAGGCTGTTTCACATCTTGTTGAATACATCAAGAAACAGCCAAGAGGGACATGAAAATTAACCTATTTACAACATTTTGATAACTCGGCTTTTACTATAATTGGATGATTTTGATATTTGAACACCACCTTATCTTATTATGGATTCAATAACTAACACAGAAATATTTCCGTCTACATGATTTCCAGAAATGAGCAACATCATCAAAAGCAATTCAACTGGCCTTGAAATTGAAATACATTGTGGCGGGTTGCCTGAAAGGCATCTTGTTTGGCCTTGAAATTTAACCTATAATATATTCAAATATCTAAGAAACATTATATTCCTGTCTACATTTCTAAAATAGCAACATCATCACAAGAAGTAACTGGCCTTGAAATTAATTATGTGTTAGACTTAGGGTACCAGAAAGGTTTGTGTCCCAATGTGAAATTCTCGACTGGAAACCGGGACCAGGAATATTTTAAGTCCATGATTAAGCTTTGGTTATTTCAAGGGGAGTAACTCTGGTGTTACTAAGGAGTGAACTTGGTCATCAATCCTGTAATGTTTGATGAAAATTGCAATGAAAATAATTTTTCAACAGCATAAAGGTGAATTTTTAATTTTCATTTGTTTGTAAAAAATTCAAATTTTTCACGACTTTTTTTTAGACTCAGGTCATGAAATTTTTATTTTCATCACTGATTATTTCTTGCAGATTGAGATCTGATTTAATGAATAATTGTTTACGGCTATTGTACTTTAACATCAACAACACAATTAGTGTTACATTCAAAGTGACACCAAATTGAGGCTGCTAAGTTGTTTGGCAATCTGCCAGTTTATATTCGCAATCAACAAATCAAATTTGCACTTTCAGTACAGTTTTTCTTGTATCGCTGAATCAAGCTCGGTGAAAACACTTCAATAATGTTGTCTGGACACCACATTTGTCAATGAAAATTAGACCAAGTTTCCACTAAGAAAACAACACAAGATATAAATGATTATAGAAACACAAGTCTGGTTATGTGTCAAGGCTTTCATGCTTTCATTCGGTCTGAAAGTACAACTTAGTCTATTGTATTACCATCAGCTCTTGAAAGCAACACCCCAAGCCATTTACTCAAGCAATATTACACCCCTTAGATGCCAACCCCTTCACAGGGTAGAACCCGAAACCTATCCATAGACCCCATATAACCTGTCAGCCCCTTTATATACTATGTAGACCATTAACTGTATCTAATCCTTAGTATAATACTCCAAAGACCCTAACCCCTTTAATTTATAGACCCCCTAATCCCCATATAATACAATAGATATGTGATCCCTTCAACCTTTAAATATGTTAACCCAGGGTGGATATACCACATGGCTTTCTGGCTAAGACTGCAAGTAAACATAGTTGAGCTCATTCTTGGTTTGAGCATAGAACATGTCTTGTTAAAATTGATCAAAGAATAAAATATTTAGGACCAATTTTAACTCTTTTTTTATATTTTTTTTACTTGCAGCCTTAGCGAAAAAGTAATGTGGTATGCCAGCCCTGAATAATATACACCCAGATGTTGTCGCTGGCATAAAACACACAACAATTAATTAATTTGCTGTATAAGTTTATTTTTTTGTGCCAATTTGACATCCACAACAGAATGTTTATTTCAGTGCACTAATTGAGTCAGGCATTTCGGACTTAAAAATAATTCCAACAATTTAAGAGCCTAAAAAATTGCCAATTGTCCAGTTTATGATGATGACAGCATTTTTAAAGATGCCTCATAGTTAATTTTTTTTTTTTTTTCGAAAAACAGTTAAAATTATCAAATTAGTTTGTTGATGTGCTTCCCTAAAAATAATGAAGTTTTTATGTTAAATTTTAGGACATTACAACAACAGAACAGAAACAAAAGTTTACAAACCAACAGTTAGGCCAATGAAACCAGTCCTTGTTTTATGTTTAAGTGAGTATTTAGAGTAAAATACTCCTCTATGCTGGTTAAACTAACTGGGAGAAAATTGCAGGTTATCAGGTCAGTATCTACGGTAAAATGTCCAATATCTTATCATTGGTCAGTTGGCCTAGTATCGGCTTGTGGTCAGTGCAGAATTAGACCAGGGGTATAGACATGTATATGCAAGCATCTGCAGAGCAGTGATGCAAGTCTGCGTCACACAGGTGTTTGACCTTAGCTACAGGTATTCATGGAGAGGTCAATGGTTCAGAGAGGCGACAAGTGGGGGCAATGTACAAGCGGAGATGGTGCATCATCGTATGGTGGTTTTACTGGCTGGTTTTACATGTTTCTCGGTTTTACATGTTTTTCGCAGCTGGGTAATTTATCAGTACTGGTACATACATTCTATCATTTAATGCAATGAACCTAGGCTTGTTTAATGAACGCACAATGAAGTACATGTACCTTTGCCAAGAGAAAAAAAGGGCATTAGTTGAATTAATTTCTCAAATCTTTTGATGTAATAACATGCTTAGGATCTGGATAATTAAAAGTGCCATAAATTAATTGGCCTCCAAAAAGCCAAATAATGCCATGAGTATGTTTATCAGGTAATAAAAACTCAGAAAGTCATTAATCAGAACAAGCTGTATTTTGGGGTAGGAGTGGAGGGGGGGGGTGTAATAACACCTAAAGGGGTCTGTTGGCATTGACCAGCTATGGTTATAGTGAGCAGTATTTGTAACCTGACAGTCCAGGTTAGATGCCTAGTGGCGGCAGATCATACCAGAATTAAAGAATTTTGGATTTGAGGGCCCAACAACAATGTGGATTTTCTTCCACATGGGGAGAAGTTGCTGGTTACATGCTGAAGGACATGTTTTGGCACTGATTACACAGTGTATAATGGAGTCAACTTCCTGTTATTGCAATAAGTCATACAAATTGAATTTTATAGTCTCTCAATAAGTCATACAGTGAATAGTTTCATACACTGTGGGTTAGGACATAAATTGATTATCCAGGAAAATAGGTCAGTTGAATGGACCACCTCATATAGCTTGACCAGATTTAGTAGGCACTCATTAAACTTCGGAAGAGTGTATTATTTTCCGTAAGCGTAGTCGGTACTTATCGAAAATATGTGTTTATTTATGCACCGACTTTGTCCGAAATATGCACGGAATATGTCCGGAGTGCCTACTAAATCTGGTCAAGCAATACAACTGAAAAATTGTTGAAAAACACTGAAACAGCATTACAGTCCATTCAAAGTCAAATGAGAACGGTTGTAAATATTCTATCGTCCGGCAAGTAAACTATGTTTATCTAGGTTAAACAGAGTATACCTGAGTGAAGGGTATTCACCACTAATCTTTCGAATGGGATAGTTCCCTTATTAGTATTACTTATTGAATCAACTGTAGATTGAATATATTAATTAATAATTGAATTTGTTAATCATGAACCTACCTCAAATTCTTTATACTAATCTTAACAAACACCAAACCACCAACACTAGATCCATCAGTATGCATAAAACAATGACTTTTATATCCAGCTTAATTCACTTTTCTTTATAATGTATAATAGATCACATCAGTTTGCTTAATTCACTTTCATGATTTTTCTACAAAGTACAAGTTTGAATGATTCAAATCCACAATTGATCCACGATCCACAGATTCCAAATTCTCTCCTAATTGAAGTAAGTAAATATTATACTTTACACAGAACCCTATATATGTATATGCACTCCTTAATCCCAACTTAATAATCTGTATTTACAAAATAACAACAGTAATTTTACAGATTTACATCAGATGGTCAGCGTTACAAAAGAACATTTTAAAGTTCCATTCCATTAGACTTTTCAACGTTAACTACTGCAGCCTTTACGTCATTTTCTGAAACAGGTCTAACTTCACAAAAAAACATCCGGCAAAAAATCCTGCTGGTGAAAGAATACAGAAGTCCTATGAAAACCTAACAGTATGTGTATGTATTATATTATATTCATTGAGCTATTCTCATACAAAATGCATACACCACTTAGAAGAGGAATGTCAATGTTGTATATAGCATAAAGCATATAGCGTATACCAGCATAACATCGAAAACATCGGATGTTACTATAAGTACATAAGATAAATATACACTGCTCTACTACTTGCTCTAACTGCTCCGCATCACTGGGAAGCATGAAACATATGAGCAGCAGTTTGTTCTAGTTTGTAACTTAACTACTACACTATACACTTGGGCATGATCTGTCGAGTGTAACAATCCCTTTCTAATTAAAAAAAAGAACTAACACGCAATAAAGCATGAAATATAATGACGAGCAATTGCTGAATTAATGTTTCAAAACATGTTTTTTATAGGCTGAGTAATCGGAAGGATGAATACGAATACCTTCTATCAGTAAAACACAGTGAATTGATGTTAATGGGTGCAAGCAAAATGTGGGTATGGCCAAGGGCAAAGAAATGTGCAGGGAAAGGCCAAACCATAAAAATAATTTGTTTGTTTGGGTGTTTAAAATAAAGCCAAGTTTGAACAATTTGTGGGTATTGGGGCTGCAAAACTAATAAAAATTGTTTGTTTATTAATAGTTCCACATATTTATTTAGTGTATTAATAGTTCCACATATTTATTTAGTGTATTTTAATGCTTAATTTCTAAACAAATTTTCAAATATAAACGACATGCAATTTACTTAATCATTTTTAGTGGACTGTATCCCAACAATTTAGCACTGACTTATTCTTCCACATTGAACTGACAACCTCTCCACAAGTGGAAGAAAATCAACATTGTTATCAAACTGCCACGGAACCGAGAGGTTGACACTCTACCCAGGTGAGATTTGACCCAATCAGCTCAAGAATCAAAAATGCTTTTCCAAGGAGACTATAAACATTGGCGAGCACTATGTAGCACTTTCAATAGGGCATTATCTTTGCTTTTCATGTTTGTTTGAGCAGGAAGCAACAGAATGAAAGTGCTCGGTAGCACTCTGCTTTTAAAGTTAAAGAGATCCTGACTCCCCCATCCTGGATTATATCTACTATGAGAGGGACAATAACCAAACTATAGCATAAGCTTGGCCTTGTGTACACATGTGCATGAATTTGCATCATAAATATTTAATTTATCAACAGAAAAGGGAAGAGTGTGGTTAATCTGATGATGAAATCTTTCAAAACATCTATAAAAGAAAAGTATAAATGCCCTTAAAACATCCTCACTCTTAAAATGTCAGCATATTTAAAGAAATTCAAATTTGGCAAGAGGCCTTAATTTCAACTCTCAGAAAATTGTCAATCTTGCAAATGAAGAAATCTCGCTTCAATATTCAATACAAGAATACCGTTTTATATTCAAACAAATTACTTCTCTTGACGCAAGGCAATCAGGCTCATTTAATTTAATCAAAAAGACACCGTAAAATTGCGAAAATTTTCCCTGCTTGATTAAGCCAGGGCGAAGATGGATATATAAAAGTGCATATTTAAGATTTCATTGCGTTGGCAATCAATCAACATGCGGCAGGCATCCAGGTTAATTATTTAAGCAACAGGCCGTACAAACACAAGTTCAATATTCTCTCAATAAATTTCCCCGATGCAAGAGATGATGCATTATGGGATTATGGGAAAAGCATTCAAGCGCGCAAACTTGTTGGAAGCATCGATACACATATACAACAGTTTAACGCCAAAGTATATTAACTCGATTTCAACAACCAGCCTGAGTTACATTATTTTTTTCGTTGAAACTATAATTACGAGACCCCGTATTCCTGATCATCAGTATGCTGTGGTTTATGGACAATTATTAGTTGCAACTTGAATATTTTTAGCAAAGTTTGTACGCAAATGAAGAGTTCATATTTCTCATAACTTAATTGCATGAATTATTTATAAAAAATGTGTCGTTTATTGATGTCAACATTCGATAGTTTTTTTCACTCCCCATTCATTCTCAATAAATAAGAAAATGTTGATTTAATTAAGTTAAAGAAAAGAAAATGACTAAAAAATTTAGCCCGATTTTTTCTGATAAGCCATTATCGATTTAAATTTGTCTACAGTGGTCAATTGTGTACACTGGTCAATTGTCAACACTGATAAATTGTGTACACTGATCAATTGTGTACAGTGGTCAATTGTGTACACTGGTCAGTTGTGTACACTGGTCGATTGTGTACAGCGGTCAATTGTTTACACCGGACAATTGTGTACAGTGGTCAGTTGTGTACACTGATCGATTGTGTACAGCGGTCAAATGTTTACACCGGACAATTGTGTACACTGGTCAATTGTGTACAGCGGTCAATTGTTTACACCGGACAATTGTGTACACTGGTCAATTGTGTACACCGGTCAATTGTGTACACTGGTCAATTGTGTTCAGTGGTCAGTTATGTACACTGGTCAATTGTGTACACTGGTCAATTGTGTACAGCGGTCAATTGTTTACACCGGACAATTGTGTACACTGGTCAATTGTGTACACCGGTCAATTGTGTACACCGGTCAATTGTGTACACTGGTCAATTGTGTTCAGTGGTCAGTTGTGTACACTGATCAATTGTGTACACTGGTCAATTGTGTACAGTGGTCAATTGTGTACACCCAGTCAATTGTGTACACTGGTCAATTGTGAACACTGGGCAGTTTTGTAAAGTAGTCATGCAGTCATTTTTACCAGTAAAAGTCAACATACTGTAGGCCTACGTCCTATGACTAAAATAAACATTTTTTTATAAAGTGCTATAAAAACTTGATGACAACAATTTTAAGTTAACAAATGCAACAAAATACTGAATCATGCCACAGGTTATTTAACATGTGGTAGTAAAAACACTAATTTCTCTGAACATTGCTGTTGTTTGCCTTGGAGCAAGATTGACATGTTTCAAAAACATCGCTGAAGTACAACTGAACTGTTTAAAGCATGCAACGCAATCAGCTATTAACACAAAACAACACCAAAACACGTCATACATCATGATTCAACGAAAGAGGATTAATCAATGTTACA
This sequence comes from Spisula subtruncata, assembly GCA_963678985.1. NCBI lineage: Eukaryota > Metazoa > Mollusca > Bivalvia > Venerida > Mactridae > Spisula > Spisula subtruncata. The sequence continues at coordinate 18,027,596 of OY787676.1, read as the reverse complement.
TGGCATGAAAATTTCAACATGCTGTAGCTAGCGACATTACAGAGAAAATATCAAGGATGCAGTTTGACAAAATTGTTAACAACTTTTTTACCGGATCAAAGTTTAAAACAGTTTTGCAGCAAACTACACCATTGCATTGATTTAGATACTCTATTACCTACCCTATTTTTTCTCAAGAATTTTATCAGAATGCAAATATTAATTTCTTTTGGCCTAAACCAAACCCACACATTTATCATCTATATCATGAATTTAATTAGTATATTATATAGATATTGAAATAAAATGATGAGTTTTGAAGAGGCAAGCTACAATGTGTAAGTGTAGGATCTATTATACCGATTGAAAGATGTGGTGATTTTCAAGCATTTCGTAAAACCAGATGTTTTTGCAACTGATTAATTTTAACTATATATACTATTTGCGAAATTTGTAAATGTACAGAAATACAAGTTCCCAAACTTAAGAGCTGTAAAATCGTAGTTCATTCTGAATTTTTGAAATTACTAACGTTTAACCTAGTGAGCAGGAGGCTCTTAAGAATACCTAATTCTAGTAAAAAAATACAAAATACCAATTTTGCGAAATCTCTGATTTTGACAGTAATTATAGAAAGTAGCAAGCTACAGTCATATAAATATAGAAATTAAGGCATCACATCCTTATACACTCTCAACAAAAAGCAATCAGATAAAGCTCTAGAAGTTTACATTTTTAATTGACTTTTAGTAGGTTGTGACCTCAGGAGTTTAAACTGTGGCATATTCCTGATTCCTGAGAGGGAATCTTCAACCACTTCAGGTATCCACAAAACAATTCCCTACAGGAGGATCAGGCAGTTCAATTAAAAAGATGAAATTTAGTTCGGATAACAAAATATTAGTTTTAAAAAACAAAAACAGCAAAAGATGGAGTTGCTTCCCTTTATAATCACAATAGAACACAGAAGTCATGTCCCTTACCTAAGAAGGGGCCAATCTGAGTAGGGACCCTTAGTTTTGTCCCTTAACTGTGAAACATGTGTGGGTTGTGTCCCTTTAACTGTGTATGGACCAAAGTTGTGTCGCTGATATGAGAAGGGACATTGGTTGTGTCCCTTTAACTCAGCAGGGGCCTTAATCAGTCATTTAACTGAGAAGGAACATAAGGTATGTCCCCTAGCTGAGTATGGGCCCAAGTTGTGTCCCTTAACTGTATGAACACTGACCAGAGTCATGCTCTTTAAATTAGAAGAGACTTGAATTATGTCCCTTTAACTGAGTAGGACCCGAGTGGTGTCCTTTAAACAAAGTAGGGATTTGAGCCTTTTTTGTCCTTTAACTGAGTTCAGACACTGAGTTGTATCCCTTTAACTGAGAAAAGGGACCTGAATTGTTCCCCTTAACCAAGAAGGGACCCCAAATTTTGTCCCTTACCTTAGAAGGGACCCTGAGTTGAGCCCCTTTTCGGAGTGTGGCCATAAAATTTGAAAGGGATTGGTGCAATAATTGATACAGCATGCTAGTGTTATAAGTCATAAATTACGTAGAAGCTTTCAAGGTTAAAGGAGAACAAATTAACTGCATTTTTCTCATACACAACACTGTAATTAGATAAGGTTTTGAGTAGGTAGCATAGAGGCAAGGCTGAATCAACAACTCATTGTGGTTCTCAGGAAGATATGACAAAACAAAACTGTGTTCCAATCTCCATTGTATTTCTTTTGCAATAATGCCCAAGAGTGTGGGCCCTGCAAATTAATCCGAAGAAGAAGAAGAAGTATAACTCTAAATGCGTAACATTTGAACAAAATTTCATATTATATATGCATCCTGTGATACACAGTTATGAAGTATGAACGGCTTGAGCACTAAGACTCTTCTTTTTCATGGATAACATATTTATTTTCCAAACCTTTTGCTGTAGAACACACTGCTAAATCAGCATTTAACCCCAGCTGGCCCTAAACCATATTGAGGGCTCAGTGCAAAACTACAGTATGTGTCTATATAAAATGATGTAGCTACCGTCCTTTGAAAGTCAAATGAGAACAGTTTGTAAACATTAGCCCATCCATAAGGAAAACTATGTTTATATAGGTGTAACTGGGTATACCAGAATTAACGGTAATCCCGCTATTCTTTCAAATGGGATAGTATTACTATTACATAATATTGTATCGACTATACCACAGTTTTGTACTAAGCCCACAGTATATTTTATGTAACAGCCTAAATCAGTGTACTTTAGTGATGCAAGGGCAAAAACTAAGTCAATCACGTTTACAGGTTATTCAAGTACTGCCTTTTAATTTACATGTTGAAAGTTTGTAACGAGATAATTGACGAGATAATTGACGAGATAATTGACAACATGATAATCATCCATTTACATCATTCTACATCAATCTGAAGTGATCCAGTGATTTTGTGTAATTCAAATATTGTAAGTATATTAAATTGAATGTAAAATTATGAATATTCTCGATGGATTAATTTTCGATAATTTGGTAGATGAATTTGATCATGAAATTAAAATTCTTTAGAACTATTGACCGCATACATACATTACAGGTGATTTTTCGTTCCAAATAAAAAAAATTAATCGACAAAGTGAAGACACCATCAAATAAACTTTGTTACCATTTTACCAAAACCCAGGAAATTTAAAACCGGAGGGAGAAAACGATTTTGCGTGCTTGTATCTGTGTACAGTACATATATGAATTTATGCATTATCTGACATTCCATCTGCAAGTGATGGATGAGGAATAATTATTGATATCTTCCGAATCAACTTTCATAATACAAGTAATTACAGCAACAATATGCATCAACAGGCTAGCTGAGTTGGTAAGTTAAGCTGAGTTGGTTTGTTTAGCCGAGTTGGTAAGCTCAGTTAGTAAACTCCGTTTGTTAGCGGGCAGGAAGAGGATAAACAAGTAAGTAAGTAAGTTAGTAAACTCCAGTTTGTAAGCTCAGTTTGTAAACTCAGTTAGCTTACTCAGTTGTAAGCTCAGTTTGTAAGCTTCGTTCGTAAACTCAGTTTGTAAGCTCAGTTGTAAGTTCAGTTTGTAAGCTTTAAGTTAGTAAACTCAGTTTGTAAGCTCAGTTTGTAAGCTTAGTTAGCAAGCTCAGTTTGTAAGCTCAGTTTGTAAGCTCAGTTAGCAAACTCAGTTGCAATGGTTGACTTAAGCTCAAACATTGAATATCTTTTATTATCTATTGAGCATACTTTTCAAATAAATGCTAAGCTAACCTCATAGTTTATAAACCAAATCACTGTATGGCTTATTAGGGTACTATACAATTCAACTTGTATGACTAATTGCAATTAAAAGCACATGTAAAATTTTTTTGCTGTATGACTTATTGTCATACTATTTTATGATAAAATTCAATGTGTATGCCTTATTGCAAGCGCCCGAAATCAACTTGTTCATACACTGTGTAACCTTACGTCTTTAAACATTTCACAAGAAGGCATACAGTCATATCATCACCATGTCGATTGCTGACATACTAATGTACAGTAGGTGTTTATTTTACTGCATAAAATATTCAAGGTCTAAATTTATCAACATCATGTAATCTTTTCTCTACTCAAGGCCACTTTACTGTGAATACAAAACAAGTCTGACAAGGTCACCCACATAACCTAAATGAAAACGTGATCTGGTGCACCCACACCAATTTCTTACATACGTTATAACCCCTGTGTAGAATCACTGATCAAATGAATACCGTTTTACACTCAAAACTATTGTGATTTAGCGGACAAAAATCTCAAATGTTTCCAATGTAGAACGATATTCATTTCAAATAATTTGATCATGTGATTCTACACACTGTATAATTTGTTCCAAAAATTTAAATATTGCTTAATCCATTCTGGTCAAACATAATTTCTTTCACCCTTCAACCCAAGTCATGCATGTAGTGCAAGGAGCTGTAGCTCAACTTGGGTCAAAGATACATCTAAATGGAAGTTAGGGTAGGACATTAGGGGCAGAATCAATACTTGGGTCAAACATACATTTTAGTGAGCAGTGAACCGAAGTAAGGGTAGCACAAGGGGTAGAATCCATTTCAGTTTAAGGTAGCATCAAGTGCAGAATCCATACCTTGGTCAAACATACATTTATAAGTACCCTTGAACGCAAAAGTCAGTGTTACAAAGCGCAATTAGTTGCATAGGGTATGGGACGATCAGTTCAATAAATTGACTGCACTAAAGCTTCATTTTTTACGCAGCTATGTTAGTTTCGCAATCGAATGATCAAATTAAATTGAAACATCAGTATTCAACATCATTTTTTCACCCATGCTACTCTTCAGGGAATAAGATAGAATAAAGGCAACATTCTTAAACTGTACACGCGAGATCTATAAGATCTACATACTCATGTTATTAACCATACATAAATCTAATAATTTTGGTTTTCGGAGAAAAAATATCTGGGTTGTGTTTTTTTCTGACCTCAAAGTAAGTAAACCCCATATATCTGAATAAAACAGGCATCATATTACCAGAAGACCTCTAGCAATGTGGAGTAATGTGGCATGTACTGTTAAATTCATTCTGCTTTTTATAGCCTACATACATCTGCAAATAATAACCATTTAACCCTCCGAGAAAAAAATGATTCCATCTAATTTCACTTGGAATGCTCCGATTTTGCAGATTCCTGAACAAAAATTATGGATATTACAATTACACCAAAATCTGGCATGATTTTATCTACATCACACAAGAGCTTGAATATAAGGCAAGCAAGCTTGCTCCTGACCCAGATTCCAATATTATTAAGTGCTTCATGTAGTAGAGAGGAAAAAACGCAAGCTGTTTCTCAGATATTGACAAGCCCTGATATGCAAGATTTTATTGCCACTGGTAGAGAAATGATGTATTTGCTTGTAACCACTAGTAAAGTGGCGTCATGACGACGACCCGAGTTTCTGCAGCTACGTAGAGAAGTGCATTCAAGCAATTGGATGAATAGCTATCAAATCAATACTCCATCAGAAAATTGGTCCCGATAACATATCTCTCGATGCTGTAGTAATGATTTCTGATGCACTGGGATGGTGTATGGTTTTATTTCATCAAGGGGGGATGTACTTTCCCTGCACATTCAAGGTCATTTCTCAATGGACAAGGACACTTTAAATTGCATACTCACTGCTGGAACAGATATCAGGGCAGTGAGAGCAGCATATGGTTGGGGAGGGGGAATGGGCCTGGGGGAGGGGGAATGGGCCTGGGGAGGAAGAGAAGGGAAGAGTAGCATCAGGGCCGGGAAGGGGAGTGGCATGGTGGTGGGTGGGGATTGAGAGGGGAGTGCATCATGCAGGGTCGGGAGGGAGTGGCATCATGCAGGGTTGGGAGGGAGTGGCATTATGCAGGGTGGGGAGGGAGTTGCATCATGCAGGGTCGGGAGGGAGTGGCATTATGCAGGGTGGGGAGGGAGTGGCATCATGCAGGGTCGGGAGGGAGTGGCATTATGCAGGGTCGGGAGGGAGTGGCATCATGCAGGGTTGGGAGGGAGTGGCATCATGCAGGGTTGGGAGGGAGTGGCATCATGCAGGGTTGGGAGGGAGTGGCATCATGCAGGGTTGGGAGGGAGTGGCATCATGCAGGGTGGGGAGGGAGTTGCATTATGTGGGGTCGGGAGGGAGTGGCATCAGGATGAGGATCGATAGGGAGTTGGCATCATAATTTAATCGGCATTATTGCACAGCAGAAGTCTGCTCCATGAATGATACAACTAGCATTATAAATATTATGGTTACTCAGGAAATCATCCTGCATTCTGGGTCAAGTGCTAATATAATGTGCAGTTTGTGTTGTGTTCCAGCGTAGTAAAACATACTTCATTCACAGCAGTAATGATAACAACTAGAAGGAGGTACTGATTCACATATTGAGGGGTGCCCGCAAGACTGTAGTAACTACATATGATTATAGAAGGACTTACTACAGTTTGCAGGCAGCCCTCGATATACATAAGTAACCGTGTACACATTTCATTGCCTCTAGGGTTCATGATAATGAGATCAACAGCCTTTGTACGTACATAACATATGTATGAACTTTCAATGTATTTTCATGGATTCCTTATCAGAAAGAATAAAACTGTAAATAACATTCCAATCTTAAAAGAAAAATCTCAAAGCACTTATAGTAAATAAAGGTTCTTAATCAATCATAAGTTGTCAAATGATACAAACTTGTATTAAATGAGTAATAAGTGCTGCAGAGCCTTTGGTGAGCTATAACGTCACATAAATTCATGAACTCATGAGTTATATCATGTGTTCATCGAATTTTCAAACTATAATGAACTGATTAAAGTAACTATGTTTACTGTCCCATATAAACATATAATATTCTGCGCAGGTGCATATTTATAGTAGTTGCCGTTGTATACGGTGAGTAGAACAATCAATTTTTTCACCATATTAATCACTGCCCCAGTATAGTAACAATGCAATGTTGGGCCTAGCTGCTTGTTAATCAATCTACCGTGAGTTGGGATCAATACTAGGTTTGAAATATTGCATTGTATCGGAGTGACGACTCATGTTGCACGATTAACGATAAATACTAGCAGGACAAATATTGTAATTAACAAATGGTTGTTATAATTGAAAATCATATTCAAGCGAGGGACAAGAGATTACCGGTAAATGTGATGGAGACACAAAAGAGTTGTTGAATGTTTTTTTTTTAAAATGTCAGGTTTGGTCCGTAGGAGCTGGTCTTACCATGGGGTTGTCAAACTATAGGAGCGAATAGGGCTGTCAGGTCCTGTCATAGGGACTTAGGACTGTAGGCGATGCATGGTCTCACCTTTGACATTATGCAAGTGTAGAGATCGCTTCACCTGGTTGTTTGTTGAAGGCTGCTTGGTGAAGGTTTTCAAATTAATTCATTGGATCATGTGATGATATTTTACTGTTAAAATTGATTTAAAGTGTATACATTGTAGATTGACAACTGGCGTAATGTCAATTATGACTTGTCTTGTCATAGGGGCTTAGGACAATAGGGGCTGGTCTCACCTTAGGGGCTTTGATTTGACTAAGGTCTAACTCATGGACTTTGTCTTACTTTAGGGGTTTTATTAGGTCTTGAACAACGTAGGGGCTTATCTATTATGTAACCTGCCAAGGAAATAACATAACCTACATCTAGAGATCATAAAGTCCTCTCACTACTATACAATAAGTAGAGTAAAATAATAATGCTGTTACTTACACATCCAAGGTTATTCTGACATAACCTGTTTAAATTTGACACAGTTTTACCTCATTATCATAAATTTATCATCGTAATCAAATGCACACATCATAAACACATGAAGAATACACACTGATACAACACCCATGTACTTTACAAGTGCAGGACATGATTTTTCAACTGAAACTGTCACAAGACAATCGCCATCCCTTTAGTGCAACAAGGTTGTATTGTACTATATATATATGTTGTTTAGTGAGAAACAACAATGTTGCACAAAAGGGACAATTAGTGCATGCAGGTCATTCGTTTTTATTCCCTGCTAAATTGGCTTCATTGACCTGCCCTACTTCAGCAAGGGACACAAGTGTATGAACGAGTCGACTTCCGGTAATAGCAATAAGGCATAAACATTGAAATAATATAGTATCACAATAAGTCATACAGTGATTGGATCAAGTTACATGTGCTTTTAATCGCAATAAGTTATACAATTTGAACTTTATTAGTATCTGCTTTAATTCATACAGTGAATAGGTTTATATGCTGTGAGGGATTTAAATCAAATTACCCATCAGAACCTTTGACCTCGAACCGTCGGCCACTCCTAACCTGCCCCTCTTGTACTGTAATAGTATGCTTTACCATAAAAGGGCAATATAAAAATTAAATCGCACATCGTAAGCATTTCAATGGCCATTCATTCAGTCATCTAGCTAGTCGTGTAAATCTCAACCTTTACGAAGATCGTGTGTTCGGGATGATAATTAATGGCGATTGAATACCGTGACCTCTGACCCCGAAAGCAAATTGAGATTTTAAATTGGTGTAAGAGATCATTTGCGGTAAATTTGAACATTTTAATTTACACATTAAAAACCATAAAATAGTGTTGGGTAAATATCCCCTTGCAATTTCACTTCAACCCCATACATCTTATTTTACCCCCAACATGTTTGTCGCGCGTCTTTTAAATAACAACTCTCACGTTTAAAACAGACAATAGCATCAATTTGCAAGCTGCATTGTGTGGAAATGGAGTAGTTACGCCACTGACATTTGGAGCGTGGAATTTAAACGCACCCACTTTGCATTCATTCACTTTCGGTTAAAAGTTTTCGTCATTTTTTATAATGGAGACAATTTGTACATAATCGCTCAATAGTTGATGAAAACATTGAGATCGGTAACAGAGCATTCATAGTGGGAGGGGGGAGTGGATTAAAGTGGAAGGGGGAGGGAATTCAGCATGTTTACAAGATGGTGAAATGGTGCACACGACCATTCATTATAAATATGTATTTAGACAGGCATTTTGTGAAAGCTTTCCAGAAAATGACGTTCGGCTTCTTTACCCTATCAAGCAGCAAAAAGTGCATTTTATTGTTAAAACTAAATTTTTTATTTTTGCCTATAATCATATTTTGAGTGAATACGTACGACACTTTTTATTATTGGGAATGCACTTGGCTGTCAGTCCCGAGGTTGTGGGTTGAATCCTGGTCATGGGAACTGGACATTCTTTAATTCTATCAGCAAAGACCTGGTGAGCAGTAATGTACCCCCTATCAAACCATTTTCAATGAAACCTGGTTATAAAGGCCACCTGCTAAATATAGACCACCATTAACCAGACCAATAGTTTATTTCCCACCTGACATTATTCAACGAAACCTGTTTTTAAGACCACTTTTCTCTATTCACAGTTTTACAGTTTATAAAATATAACTATGCATGCAACACATACATTCACATGAGCGGTCTAAATAATTTACAGCAAAGTTGGACTGTTTTACGCAATATGGTGTGGTTAAGGATTGGTTTTTCTAACCTCAATACTGATGAATATTAAGATAAACAAATGTTGTATAGCTAGCTTATTATTATACAACAAGTTTTACTCACATAGTGCAAGAAAGTTAAATATCCTGCACTAAGAGGGCAAAAGTAAGTCAAATATCATAAAAGAAAGTTAAATATCCTGCACTAAGAGGACAAAAGTAAGTCAAATATCCTGCACTAAGAGGGCAAAAGTAAGTCAAATATCCTGCACTAAGAGGACAAAAGTAAGTCAAATATCCTGCACTAAGAGGACAAAAGTAAGTCAAATATCCTACACTAAGAGGACAAAGTAAGTCAAATATCCTGCACTAAGAAGGAAAAGGTAAGTCAAATATCCTGCACTAAGAGGGCAAAGTAAGTCAAATATCCTACACTAAGAGGACAAAGTAAGTCAAACATCATGCACTAAGAGGACAAAGTAAGTCAAATATCCTGCACTAAGAGGACAAAGTAAGTCAAACATCATGCACTAAGAGGGCAAAGTAAGTCAAATATCCTGCACTAAGAGGACAAAGTAAGTCAAACATCATGCACTAAGAGGGCAAAGTAAGTCAAATATCCTGCACTAAGAGGACAAAGTAAGTCAAACATCATGCACTAAGAGGGCAAAGTAAGTCAAACATCATGCACTAAGAGGACAAAGTAAGTCAAACATCATGCACTAAGAGGGCAAAGTAAGTCAAATATCCTGCACTAAGAGGACAAAGTAAGTCAAATATCCTGCACTAAGAGGGCAAAGTAAGTAAAATATCCTGCACTAAGAGGACAAAGTAAGTCAAATATCCTGCACTAAGAGGGCAAAGTAAGTAAAATATCATGCACTAAGAGGACAAAAATAACGCAGATATCATAAGTACCTGTCACTTATAAGTACAAAAGTTTGCAAAGTATTTGAAATGTTATGCAAGGTTAATCAAGCAATCTTGAAATTTATATGTGAATATATAGTATTACTGAACTTTTAGCACTGATCAATTATGAAACTTTTTTATCTCGCTCTGATTAATCATAAACAGCAATCTGAACAAAGTTAAACTTATGTAAGTCCTTGAGAGAATTTATCACAAATTACTAAGGAACCCAAAAAGTGATTTGCAATAGGGACCCAAGGAGTCAGTTTGGAATAGGAACACAACAAAGCCACTTTCAGGGATTGGAATTAACACAAAGAAGCCGGATGGCATTATGAACCCAGATTGGGCAGCAAGGGAAAGGGACCCAAAGAGGACAGCTAGACATAGAATATCCAGGGATAGCAACCCAAAGAAGCCATTCAGGGATAAGAATCAAAGTCTAAGGAAAGATAAGTATTCATTTCTTTGAATTAAAGCCTTAAGGCATCTGATGATACATACATAACAATTTTCTATTCTTTTTTTTATAATGTTGAGCATAGCCTTTTTATACCAGTCAGCTTTCTGCTGAAATATTGCAGGCATACAAGAGCCTCCATCCTGTTTTGAACCTGGTGTGCAGGATCAGGCAGCAAGCACATAAACCACTGAACTACGGAGGCATAGTTACGGTATACAAAGTAACATTCAAATGATATTTTGCTAACCAACCAAACCTATTTACCATAAAACCTATACATGTACACATTATCAAGTTCGTACTTTGTCCATTGAACATCAATAAGAACTAGTTATAGCTATGCTATTTTGACCTTAGCCTGACGTTTATGCAAGAATATATTACATGGTTCTTACTTTGAATATATCAATTTCCGCAAGCAAATTGCGCGATATCGGTATTTCAGTTTTGTGTTTGTATTACATCTCGAGCGTCTTCTTGATACTCCCTGATTATGAAAACATACAATCGGGGTTGTATCGTAAGTAAAATATCGACTGTTAAATTATGTTTATCAAAAGGTCAGGCTCATGTCAAATAAGCCAAGCTATAAACACTATCTAGAATATAATTGGATTATAAACAGGTCAATTAACCAATGAATATAATGAATCAAGTTGATGCATAACACATTAAATATACACCATCCATCAACATTTACATTAACCTTAAATGACCTACTCACTTAATGACTGCATGAAACATACACCTGAATGTGTGGTGCTTTTACAGGCCAATATCCTAACAATATCCTAACGTTACTCTACCAAACATACACACAGTATGTTCAAAGTTAAATGAGAATGGTGATAAACATAAGCTCTTCCATCGGGTTAACTATTTTTATCTAGGTTTAACTGGGTGTTCCTGAGTTGGCTATTCTTTCCAATGGGATAGTTACTCAATAGTATAACTTATTGAATTGACAGTACATCATATCATGACTAATAATGATTATAAATCAGATTCATCGGAAAAATCCTATCATAAATGACATACCAGCTAACGATATGTACCACAAAGCATAAAACAAAAAATCATGAAAAATATGAAAATTAAAAAAAAAAAATACTATACCTTGCTCATTCCAATTCTTATACCATGTACAGAAGTTCGAAATTAACACACAAATCTAATTAACACATCACTTTCTTCATAATTCCGTCCATGAAGTGAAAAACTATGTCAACTTAAAAATGTATAAAATTCATTCAACCCAAGTAGTAGTAGGAGCATATTTACATTAGAGTGGTAACAGGACACCTTAAGTTAGTTGTAAAATGTTCTCAAAGTTGTAAAAACTTAAAACGCATTAAACAAATCTTTTCCGCTGGTATAAACAACCATTCACTTCTGTACACGAACAAGACAGCTTGCTGTATCATAAATGCTCGCGTAAATTGTCGTCACTTGACAAGCTTTTATGATTTTCTATTCTTCATGCATAAATTTTTAATAGTGACAATAATGCTACGCAACAATACACAACCGTATACGCCATCAGCCTAGGAGCGAGGAACCATCAACGGCTTTTATATGAAATCAATAACTTTTTTTTGTAATTCCGTTGAAAACCCATTAATATCGAAATGTTGGAAATGTTCGCACGTTGACATACTTTGTGACCACCGAAGTACAATATGAAATTACTATCAGACAATAACTTAAGAATTATTGGGCTTCATTCATTATTTACATGCAAATCAATCGGTACAATACGTGCCAATTTATCATTGCCGGAGCAGCGAGTTTAAAATTGCAGGGAACGGTTATTTGTTCAAATACTATAGATCAATGCACACATGAAATATATGAAATATTAACATAGCAATGTGAGCTAGTTTCGATCGTTAAAAACATGACATGAGCGAACTTGAATTGAAAAAAATATAGAGTGATAATAAGTCCTAATTTACACTAACAAACCATCAAAATCAATATATTGTGCATGTTTAACAAATATGGGCAAAAGTAAACTTGAAGTAAAAAAAAACGCCATGGGGTGCTTTGATTATATTAATAATTTACACAAATAGGCCATCAACAAGTGAAATAAAATCAATATGGCACATTTAAAAAATATTGGCAAGAGAAAAACTTGAAGCATAATAAAATATTGAGTGATTTTATTCGTAATTTATGCTATAACAGATCATCAATAATTGGAATAAAATCAATATTGCACGTTTAAGCTCGTTTTGATCATTTGAGCGCTTGACACGTAAATTTATAATGAATTAAACATTATCTGAGTTGTAATCACAACCATATTCATGTAAAAGTGCATGTGATAGTAAATTACATTAAATAAACATTGGGTCGTTTTAGATTTCATTTCAAAACAAATAGTTTAAACAAAACGTATGCTATTCATTATTGCAATATTCATGTTATATTTTTTTATTGAATCAATTATGCAACTTTATCATAACGATTATAAATGACACAAAAACCTATTTGTCCTTATATGAAAGAATTGAGACTACCAGTACAAATAGGACAACTATTTTTGTAATATGAGAAGTTAATCCATACAATATGTACATTTTTCAAACTGTTTGATATATACCAGATAATTCAACCAAAACGTCATGACAAGACTTAGTATGCAGTTGAACATATCTAAGGTTAAATTATATAGGATCAATGTCCGATCGTGAATGATAGGTCCTTGTCCTTTAACACACACACAAATTTTTGAAGCTTAGTTTCGACAATTAATCAGACATATATGCAGTGGTCAATTGACCTGTTAACTGTTTTTTTTGGACATAATTATAAGCAACTGGTAACTTAAATCATCTTTCGCAAGGCAACACTGGCATCTTTTTATCTACTTTTAGCATCAAGGTCCCATTTCATTTTCAAATTACACTAACACAGACCCCAGTGCTTACGCACCCAGAATGTTCAATAAAATTGCTTTAGGATTATATATATAATACTTGTACACAATGAAATGAATTATTATGAAACTAGGAACACATGTTGCTATCTATTCTGATCTAAATAACAGCATCATTTTGTTAACAATAACACACAAAACGGATAATTAATTAATTATCTATGTAGCAATGGCTTCCGTTTTATTGTGATAAAAAACAAACAAGAGCATAAAACATTGCCCACAATGCATCCAGATTCATAATTAAATTCATTGCCTCAAGGGAAGTTAGTCAGCTTGTATTCTCTTTCCACTTTTTTATGAATATGCAAGTAACTCTCACAGTGTGTTATTATTATGCAGATATTTTTATAACCCATTCTCATAAAACACTAGAAGAAACATAATTATTTCATCAGCGAAAACACATACCTAGTATAATAATAACAGTACCTCCAGATATATTGGCCTCATAGAGCTGAGAAGTTTTGGAAGGATGCCAACTAATTTATGTACTACCCTGCACTATTAACAAATAAAACATACATACAAGCTTTCATGCCTTGATATATTAACCTAGATTTACTGGCTCTCCTTACTCAAGTATTATGAACCTAAGAATACAGTGGAACAATTGCCTCTTTAATTGCCTATTTACAATCACCTTTGACTATATAAAATGAACTTTGCATTGCACTCAGGTGAAGTATGTTAAATTCAGATTTAAGACTACAGCTTCTCAATCTTCTGATCCAAGGGAAGCTCAAGTAAAATATGTTCAATCTGTAGAACCTAAGAGCCATCAACAATAACAAGTTTCAAGCCAAGAACTTATACACAAGCTACATGAGCACTCCCAAGCTTTGAGCAAACAGCATACACAAGTTTCGGGCCAACAGAATACACAAGCTTCGGGGCCAACAGCACACACAAGTTTCTGGCCAACGGAATAAACAAGCTTCTGGCGAACAGCATACACAAGTTTTGAGCCAACGGAATACACAAGCTGCGAGCCAACAGCATACACAAGGTTCGGGCCAACAACATACACAAGTTTCAGGCCAACAGCATACAGAGGTTTTGACCAACAGCATACACAAGCTTCGGGCCAACAGCATACAGAGGTTTTGACCAACAGCATACACAAGCTTCGGGTCAACAGAATGCACAAGCTTTGTGCCAAGAGCATGTTCTCTACAAGTCAAGAGCACACAAAGCTTTGAGCCAATAGTGTATTCTTCAAACTAAGAGCAACACCATAAATGGTCGTTACAATGATTTGTAATTTATCAATGAAAAAAATTGTTGCTGAGTAACATACAAAAGCAGATCAATTTATTGCTTTAAATGGTGTATATAGCAAATATTTACCACGTTTTTGCCATTATCAGCTACATTCCGAACCATTAGCACGTTTCAAGTACAGTGTAGCTGACTTCAAGCATTGTACAATGTTTCTGTTGGGTGTTGGTTCATGAGTTGTGCCATTGCTCCCTTATTGTCTGCTAGCTCTAACCTGTACTTCAGTTATAATTGACAAACTGACAGTAGGTCAGGGTTATCAATAAGTTTTAACCTAGCAGGCCAAAATGCTCAACCAACATGCTTGTTAAGGTCCTTTGAATGGAACTATTTTCTTCAAATTGAGTATAAATTTCACATTTTCAGCGGCCATAAATGGCTTTTAAGCCGGCCAAAAATGGCCATTAAGCCAGCCAAAAATGGCTATTCAGCTGGCCAAAAATGGCTTTTAAGCTGTCAATTTGGCCTGCAGTCTGCTGTTATTGGTAGTTGTGTTTTTGAAGCTGTTCATTTATGTCTTTTTAGTGTTCATTTGTTTAATTGACCTTTTTTCTTTTACTTGTTACAATTCAGTTATTTGATCTTTTTCAAATTTTCTTTCTTGTATAGCTGTATCATTAAATATTCTACGTTTTATAATAGTATGAACATCATAGCATGCCTAACAGAAATATACAAACGCCAGATTTTCGCATTTTTATTGTTCATGATGAATACAATATGGTACAACTTTACTACCTGACCTAGTTTAACATTTACACCAAGTGTAAGATAAGATTGACAAGTTTTAATGCAACAAATGACCTTCAGATTTTAAGTTAACATAACTGGAGTGTATGTTCATGTTAAACATAGCAATGTTGTAAATTGTCCTCTCTAGTCATTGAGCTACACCATGGTGAGGCTACCCATCCATATGAACAATCATTGACCATATTTCTTAAACAGGTTGACAGATTAAATGTGGCCTGGGTTATATTCATTATGGATCTTACTTGACTTAAGGAAAAGGACAACCAATCAGATCGCACTGTATTAAACTCTTTGTCAGTAACAGGCGATATAATTGGCTATCCTTATGCTCAAATTAAATAATATCAATATTGAATACCACCCCAGGCCACATTTATGTTTATGCACATTCTTAAGTTTGAAGTATACATTTTATACCTTAAAGAACCTTGAACTATATATAGGCCTTTAATGAGAAGAACATGATACAGCACTTGGAATGCCTGCCTCTGATAAGAATGATTACACCTGTCATTATGTTTGCAGCAAGGAGTAAGGCCAAAACAAAACAACACTGGTTACAGCAGGGAGTTAGGCCAAAACAAAACAACACTGTTTTTGCAGCAGGGAGTAAGGCCAAAATAAAACAACACTGTTTTTGCAGCAGGGAGTAAGGACAAAACAAAACAACACTGAGGTTACAGCAGAGAGTAAGGCAAAAACAAAACAACACTATGGTTACAGCAGGGAGTAAGGCCAAAACGAAACAACACTGTGGTTACAGCAGAGAGTAAGGCAAAAACAAAACAACACTATGCTTGCAGCAGGAGTAAGGCCAAAACAAAACAACACTGTGGTTACAGCAGAGAGTAAGGCAAAAACAAAACAACACTATGCTTGCAGCAGGAGTAAGGCCAAAACAAAACAACACTGTTTGTAGCAGAGATTAAGGCCAAAACAAAACAACACTGTGGTTGCAGCAGAGAGTAGCAGAGATTAAGGCCAAAACAAAACTGTGGTTGAAGCAGAGAGGAGGATCAAAACAAAACAACACTGTGGTTGCAGCAAAGAGTAAGGCCAAAACAGAACAACACTATGCTTGCAGCAGAGAGGAGGATCAAAACAAAACAACACTGTGGTTGCAGCAGAGAGTAAGGCCAAAACAAAACAACACTGGTTACAGCTAGAGTAAGGTCAAAACAAAACAACACTGTTTTTGCAGCAGGGAGTAAGGCCAAAATAAAACAACACTGTGTTTGCAGCAGGGAGTAATGCCAAAACAAAACAGCACCATGGTTCAACTTTTTTCAGGGGGGGTAGAAATGTGGAAAAATTCACTGGCTACTTGAACATGTTTGCCGGCTACTTTTTGTCATTTTCTGCTTTGTTACTTATGTGAGATATCAAATTAACTGTCTAATTTCGAAGATAAACTGGCTACATGAAAACATTTCTACCCCCTGTATGTTAACATGCTGAAACAAAACATTGGCTGCAATAGAATGAAAAGCACTTTAGTACAAAATTGATATTTTGAGAAAACAAGAAAAACTGTCCAAACTTTACTCACCTTTGGAAAAACAAGCTTTTACACCTTCATTTTCGTCAACATAACAAGTTACGATTTTAATAAAGAAAATAAGTCTCAAAAGAAGCACATTGTGATGCTGATTTTAAATATGTGTATCGGTCTTATAAGGTAAAGGTCATGTACTTATGAACTTCTCATTCTAAGCCAGCCATATGTTTTTGTTATCATTATGCAAAATAAAGTTATACATTATGTTATTATTTCCAGCATAGGTTTACAAACCAGGTTAATTGGTTTGCATTATACATTCAAAGGAGGCTTGCACATGTGTTGCAAGCATGGTAAGTTATCAAACAACAGTATAAATGAAGTCTTAAGAAATCAGCTGTTGCAAGAGCTATGAGGTCTTTAGAAATGGCTATTGCAGGCCAGCTGGTACAAATGTAGCATAAACAAACTAGAAAACAGAGATGAAGCCATAGCATAGCCTTAATTGATTTCTGAAAGGCTGTAACTGCATATTAAGCACTGACTGTAAGCATACACAGTATCCAATCAAGTAGTTTTTGCATACAAAATGTCAATTCAGGAGAAATTAATTTCCTACTACCCAGATGGTTAAAGTCTATAGTAATTCAATAGTAATGAACCAAGAAATCCACCCTTTACAAACTACCAGTAACACAGAAACGTTGCCTGAATTTCAAGGCAACAGAATTTATGGGTATTTAAAGCAAAATTTGCTTTCAATGACAAGATATAACATTTGACCCAAAAACTGTATTTTGTTTCACAATATCAAGGGCCAAAGTCCACACCCAGGCTAAAACCCAGACCAAACTGCATAAAAATATTTTGGTGTAAAACTGTACTTAAGGCTGACTAATATTCACACTAAATTTGACAACTTATGCCCAAATACAAATATAGTTACGAGCAGCATCAGTTAAATTACATCAATGCATTCAAGGTCCACAACTCTTAATTCTTATTTTTAAACAAGTCAGTAACTCTAGTGAAGGCAAGTTTATTATTCTGGTGAAAGCAAGTTTATCATTTCGGTGAAAGCAAGTTTATCATTTCGGTGAAAGCAAGTTTATCATTTCGGTGAAAGCAAGTTTATTATTCTGGTGAAAGCAAGTTTATCATTTCGGTGAAAGCAAGTTGATTATTCTGGTGAAAGCAAGTTTATCATTTCGGTGAAAGCAAGTTGGTTATTCTGACTCAGATTCACAGCACATATATAATGATGAATTATTAAGTATTTTCAAAATTAGCTAAATATAATGTATGGTTATTAAAATGCCAAGGTCACGTGCACATAATATATAACTCTGCAATACATTTCCTTATTTCATATAAATGTCAAGACATTCCCTAAGATATTAACTGTCTTTTTCCTAGAACATTTTAAATCCTTCACACTTTTCTTAGAATATTTCCTTCCAAGGGAAAATAAATATTAGATTACTTTTTAATACCATTAAGTAAGCCTCACTTTACAACCTTTCGATTTTGTTTGTTTTTGACAGAGATAGTATAGTAACATGGTGGTTGAGTCTATTAAGCACTTTTAACTCCCTAGACTATGGATTGAGAAGTGACTGGTTTGAATCTCGGCTGGGGAACTTGGGTCAATTTTGAAATCCATTTGAGAGTTTCTTACCCTAACACTGGAAAACAACCAAGGCTTTTGATCAAAACATGCATACATAAGTTCTAACAAGTTACAAACAGACATGTGACCCTTAACTTCAACTGAAATCAAATTTCTCAAAATACTCTAATCTTAATATTTGGCTTAAAGCTAATTTCCGAAAGTATGCCAAAGGTGTAAACTTTTCCAGAGAAAAGGCAATAGTGGTATTTTATTAAGAACTGAAATATTAATATTTATTTTTATTTCCCATTCGTATCAATTTGACGAAAAACATTTTTTCCCCGTTTTTTTCCATGAGAAATCTTAAAACAATTTCTCTGTTAAATTTATGGCATTTACGTCATAAGTCATAATCCTCGTTCTTGATCAGTTAATCTATCTGATATATATACACATATTTTTTTTGTTAAAAAAACGAACAGTGAGTGGTACACACAGTTAAACCAAAATCCAGGGCCAGTGGTAGCTGATTGTTTTATGATAAGCCCTATAAAATTACTCAAATATAAGTCAAGCATAAATAGTTGGCGATTGGTGCAGGCTACAATTTTAAAAGTTTACCAATCAGGCATCTGAGCGCGATAAGACGATGCTAGCCACGACTCGATGCTATTTTTAGAAACCCAAGAACACCCAATGCCTAATATATACGTCCACTCGGGGAGGGGGGGGACTTATTTCTTCAAGAACTGTCGGAATGTCTATTTTAATGATAGGCTTCCATTACATTCAAATAACAAGAGGGCCATGATGGCCCTATATCGCTCACCTGATTATAAATGAAGCCCTGCACAATTTAGACTAACAAAGGTAGAGCGTAAATATAGAAACTGGTGACCCCCGTGGCGGGGTCAATTTTGACCTCAGGGGCATAATTTGAACAATCTTGGTAGGGGACCACTAGATGGTGCTACATACCATATATCAAAGCTCTAGGCATTGTAGTTATAGAGAAGAAGATTTTTATATGCTTTCCCTATATAAGTCTATGTAAAACGGTGACCCCCGGGGCGGGGCCATTTTGACCTCAGGGGCATAATATGAACAATCTTTGTAGGGGACCACTAGATGATGCTACATACCAAATATCAAAGCTCTAGGCATTGTAGTTTTAGAGAAGAAGATTTTTATATGTTTTCCCTATATAAGTCTATGTAAAACGGTAACCCCCGGGGCGGGGCCAATTTTGACCTCAGGGGCATAATATGAACAATCTTGGTAGGGGACCACTAGATGATGCTACATACCAAATATCAAAGCTCTAGGCATTGTAGTTTTAGAGTAGAAGATTTTTATATGTTTTCCCTATATAAGTCAATGTAAAACGGTGACCCCCGGGGCGGGGCCAATTTTGACCCCAGGGGCATAATATGAACAATCTTGGTAGGGGACCACTAGATGATGCTACATACCAAATATCAAAGCTCTAGGCATTGTAGTTTTAGAGAAGAAGATTTTTATATGTTTTCCCTATATAAGTCTAGTTAAAACGGTGACCCCCGGGCCGGGGCCAATTTTGACCCCAGGGCCATAATTTGAGCAATCTTGGTAGGGGACCACTAGATGATGCTACATACCAAATATCAAAGCTGTAGGCATTGTAGTTTTAGAGGAAAAGATTTTTATATGTTTTCCCTATATAAGTCTATGTAAAACGGTGACCCCCGGGGCGGAGCCAATTTTGACCCCAGAGCCATAATTTGAACAATCTTGGTAGGGGACCACTAGATGATGCTACATACCAAATATCAAAGCTCTAGGCATTGTAGTTTTAGAGAAGAAGATTTTTATATGTTTTCCCTATATAAGTCTATGTAAAACGATTAGTAAGGTTGCATAAGACTATAATTACAGCTTAATAATTGTTTAATAGTTTGTAAACATACAATCACTGTAAACGATGATAACCATAATATCCACATTCTGCATTTAATTTAAATTAAAGCCTCAAAGCTGCTTACAAGTACACATTTCGTAGTTCTACAACTAAAATATAGTAAGAGAGACAACTCTTACATGATCACAACCAGTATAATTACAGAGTACACTCCCTTTGATAGAATGAAAAACAAGGTTTTTCTATTACTTGACCTAGTAGCCTAATTTTTGACCTCAGATGACCCAATATCGAACTTGACCTAGATTTTGTTAAGATGATCATTGTGACCAAGTTTCATAAAGATTAGGCCAAAATTGTGACCGCTAGAGAGGACACAACCCAATTGTTGACGGACAGACGGACGGACGGACGGACGACGGACGAAGAGTGATCACAAAAGCTCACTCTGTCACTTTGTGACAGGTGAGCTAAAAATGGACTAACCCAACTTACAAAAACAGGATGAGTCCATTATCATTATATAAACATTAAGAGGAAAATTTGAAGAAATTAAAAAGCCTGCTTGACTGTGTACTGGTAAAATACAATATGGATTTTCTCTCTCTTCTTCTAAATTGAAAACCACAAGAACAGCATTATTCTGTTGAACGACCTTGAAGGGAAAATTTTAAATTAACCCACTTTAGAACGATTCCAGTAAAAAAAAATCCCCCAAGAAAATCATAGAATTAAATTATTCAAAACTCTTTTTTGAAGAACACATGCTACATTACAGTTGCCACATGTTTAATTCGAATCCATTACTCCCATTTTAAAGACACATTTTAACGCATCTACCTTAAATACTTTGACGTGCAGATGCATTTCAAATTCAATAAATAATCAACTGATGGAATTTGTAACCCATTTAGGAGGAAGTGAAACACTAGAGGGGTGTTCCACCATTAATACATATCTGCTGACATGCTTTATATCAATTTGAAAAGTAAATAAATTAGTTAGCCGCAAATGTTGCATTAAAGTCAAAAGCTTACGATGTTGGTAGTCCCATAATGTATCAAAAAATCAAGATTTCATAATGCCTGAATCTCTGCTGGTAATTACAGTCATAATTTTTATTTGTAGCTTGACCACTTTAATTTTTTTTTTAGTCTTGTGTGTGTTACTTCCATATTCAAGTCTCACTAAGTATATAATATTGTTGCCATGATGATTCATTTCCTTGGTCCTACCCGCTAATTGGAATACTCGGAATCAGAAGTGCCGCCAAAGTTGATCACACCTTCCTTTTAGTGACAGGTGAATATGTACATCGTCATCACCGTGTGTGCATCTGTCGGTGCAGAGGATGTCTGTGATATCTCGTTCTCACATTGTATGAGCTACTACGTAAGTTTACTATTATACATATACCGGCACATTGACATGTAATTAACACCAAATTAGCAACCATTCTGGAAACTGTTCTGTTCTGTTCCGTTCCTATTCTACAATTTCTCACATTTTTTCCGTAGATTCTCTATCGTAATACCCCTTCAAACCCTATAAAGGGCTCAATAATCTGGACCCTTTTAATTTCTGCTTTTTAACATTTTTATTTTTCATAAGACACACATAAATATGAACAAGAGGGCCATGATGGCCCTATATCGCTCACCTGATTATAAATGAAGCCCTGCACAATTTAGACTAACAAAGGTAGAGCGTAAATATAGAATCTGGTGACCCCCGGGGCGGGGTAAATTTTGATCCCAGGGGCATAATTTGAACAATCTTGGTAGAGGACCACTAGATAATGCTACATACCATATATCAAAGCTCTAGGCATTGTAGTTTTAGAGAAGAAGATTTTTATATGTCTTCCCTATATAAGTCTATGTAAAACTGGTGACCCCCAGGGCGGGGCCAATTTTGACCCCAGGGGCATAATTTGAACAATCTTGGTAGGGGACCACTAGATGATGCTACATACCAAATATCAAAGCTCTAGGCATTGTAGTTTTAGAGTAGAAGATTTTTATATGTTTTCCCTATATAAGTCTATATAAAACGGTGACCCCGGGGCGGGGCCAATTTTGACCCCAGTGGCATAATTTATAGAATCTTGGTAGGGGACCACTAGATGATGCTACATACCAAATATCAAAGCTGTAGGCATTGTAGTTTTAGAGAAGAAGATTTTTATATGTTTTCCCTATATAAGTCTATGTAAAACGGTGACCCCCGGGGCGGGGCCAATTTTGACCCCAGGGCCATAATTTGAACGGCCATAATTTGAACAATCTTGGTAGGGGACCACTAGATGATGCTACATACCAAATATCAAAGCTCTAGGCATTGTAGTTTTAGAGAAGAAGATTTTTATATGTTTTCCCTATATAAGTCTATGTAAAACGGTGACCCCCAGGCGGGGCCAATTTTGACCCCAGGGGCATAATTTGAACAATCTTGGTAGGGGACCACTAGATGATGCTACATACCAAATATCAAAGCTGTAGGCATTGTAGTTTTAGAGAAGAAGATTTTTATATGTTTTCCCTATATAAGTCTATGTAAAACGGTGACCCCCGGGGCGGGGCCAATTTTGACCCCAGGGCCATAATTTGACCAATTACTAAATCCCCCAATGCCACATACATCCTGGCAAAATTTCATCAAAATTGGCCAAATGGTTTCAGAGGAGATGTCGTTTGAAAGTGTGGACGGACGGACGGACATACAGACGGACGGACGGACGGACGACGGACGGTGAGTGATCACAATAACTCACCTTGAGCACTTTGTGCTCAGGTGAGCTAAAAATCATACAAGCAAATCATACTTTCCCTCATATAACACATGGACACTTTTTCTGTCCCTTAAGCCTATCCCACTAAAACTGTTTCCTCAATAATAGGGCAATAACAGAAACATTCTCCTAGCAACAGAAGGCAGCCCCTAAAATAAAACCCATTAATTAATCCCTAAAGAGGACCTTTTCAAGCCAAGCCTTCTAAGCCAATCCTGTCTTCAATTTTATAGTTCCCAACAATACTTGGCATGCAATTGCTACAGAGACCCTGCACGAATGCAATAAAATTTCAGTTTCACTGCAGTTCCAATTAAATATTAAAACGCTCAGTGACGAGGTTTTTTGTTACATAAAACAGCACGCTCGCAGAAAATTCTCCCCACCAGCAACGGGTAACAAGGTGCACTAACTTAATCAATGTTAGTTACTTCAAGTTACCAGCATAAACAATTATTTCACACCAACGTGACCTCTTAATCCTCCTATGACTCAACACGTTACATCACCATGCAGCCTCACCACGCAGCCTCACCACGCAGCCTCACCATGTAACCTCAAGAGTAATTGTGCATCATCATACCCATGATTGCATTGCTATCAATAAATTGATGGCTTAGAATTAGAAGGTCATAAGTGCCACTTACGACCTTTTAAGATTCTTCACATTTAGAATAAGTATCACAAGGCGCTTCTTATGAGCCCATTTTCATAAAATCTGAACTTGTCATGTTGACCAAAATGAAGTTGTAAAAGTTTGTTTTACCATAAGTAAAGAGTAAATGTCAGACAGTTTTTCCATGTTTTCTCAAAATATCGATTTGATAGTTACGACCTTCTAATTCTAAGCCATCCAAATGATTCTAAATCGTTAATTATTGCATAATTATAGCTGCTCCAATAAAAGCATATAATTTCCACATAACCATTATTAATTCCATAGTCATAAATAAATGAGTAATTTCAGGACTGTTTTAATTATGACATATCATTATAATTAAGGTCAAAACAAACAAGAACATTTTTTTTAGAATTTTAAATCGTTGTATTGATTTTATTCTTCCGGGAAAATGCAATAAAACATTTTTGTAAAATAAATTTGTTTTAATATTCTTTATATTGATTTTTAAATTTATAGATATGCGCAATTTTTTTTTAAGAATAATTTTATTTATATAACTAATTTTTAAATATTTGTTCCACAGTTCAAGCGGACACTCCATGACACTATTTGAGCAACATTTCACCTTATTTTCATATTCCCTTTTTATTTAAATGTGGTATATCAGCAGGTCCATATATCGCTTCACTTCAGACCATATACCATTCCAGCATAAGATTGGGCAGTCCACAAACTTACATATTGACCTAAAAGCCATATGTATCAACTCAATGGAACGGTTAGCAGTATTAGTAAGAATGTGCTCTGTAATATATGCGATCCTACTTAACTCTCTGAGGCAGCTGTAAATACAGCAAGTTAAATACAGCAAGTATACAGCATATTTACTGCAAGTATATACACCGTGAGTATGCTGTTCCTGAGCTATCTAGTGCAATATTCATGTGATATTAGATCAAAATAACACATATATATTCCGCCCGTTCTCCAATATTTCTGGCATGAAAATAACAAACATGACGTAGATCTGGAAAGATACTAGAACTGTTTTGTTCAATACATGCTAATATGAGTTAAGCAAATATATCTCCTTGTACCTAGAGAACATTTCACACTTTTAGAATACAGTTCAACCTCAGCTCAACAACACATGTATGCCCTTTGGGAGCTGCAAATATAATTTTATATTGGCCGTTTTTCAGAGGTTTTTCTGCAGAGGTAACATTTATTGAATAAACTGGTGGTCATGAAAAGCAGGTTTTATAATAACGGCCGTTCTCCACAGGAGGTCTGTATGAAAGACCACAAGCACCCTGTGGTCTATGTCATTTAATACATCCAAATAATGTACAATGTAGAACAGCCTTTAATATCAACAGCACAAAATCTTGTGAAATACAAATGACAAATTCACATACATTTAACAGTGTTATGTAACCAAATATTTCTTTCGCAGAAAAACAACAATGAACACCAGAGCAGGAGATATGTCACAACTCATAACAACAACAGTGCTTACGTCATACCGTACCATTATATATACACCAGTAATTTGTTTTGATAAATCACCAAGTTTGCTAATGGGGAAAAAACGCATACAAAGACACACACATAAATGTTAACGAAACATTATAATGAATTATTAGTTAATCAATTAGAATAAATTTTATCTTTAAGAGCAGACATTTTGTAATTCTGATCCGAATGAAAT
This sequence comes from Spisula subtruncata, assembly GCA_963678985.1. NCBI lineage: Eukaryota > Metazoa > Mollusca > Bivalvia > Venerida > Mactridae > Spisula > Spisula subtruncata. The sequence goes on along the minus strand of OY787676.1, from coordinate 18,002,110 downwards.
TATTAAGTATGTATATATGTTATAAACAGCGAGTTACCAATAAAAAATATATAAACAAGATGATTTCGTGAAATTCCCTGTCCACCATAGTTCACCTTGTCCCCTTCTTGATTATACCGAGGCAGGAGCCCCATCATGATTTTTATACCACAGGACCAATGTAGAATCCCAGTGACACCCAAGAAACTACCTTGGTCCTAAACCCTGAGGACCCAACCTCCAATCTACCCTGGGACCCAAGGAATTTTTCTTTTCCCGGGACCCCACCTTAGTTCTACGGCGGGGCACCGCATATAAATAGATACATTAGTTAAGCCATTATAATGCAACTTAAAAGATATCATTTTAACCAAAAAAAAATCTACTAAAAAAAAACAAGATTAAAAAAATTCAAACGTACTTTAAAAACACATTGCCCTCAAAAGACAAAGTGAAGCAAATGTCTGTCAAAAATCTAAAAATAGAAACATTAATACATGTACAATGTATGTGTATAAACAATACCTTGATTATCCGATGTTGTTTTACGTATCCTTTAGATAATACTTTCTTTTATCACGGCAAATTATACCAGCACATATCCCCAGTAAAACTTTTCTCTGCTTCTGGCCGACTTCAAACTTGCCGGTGATCAATAAGTTTTGTTTTTCCCAAAAGCAATTATCGTCGTAAGCATGCACACAACTGGATAATAGCTAATCAATGAAAAGACATGTTGCAGAATTCTAGGCCGAGGCCGAATACACGAATACGCACCGCAAAAAACCAATGGCTCACATCTTTACTGTAGGATAAAAGTACACTTAAGTATATACCAATCAAAACTACGGAACGGAACCAGTACGAACAGTGCACTGCTACACTGCTGTAACATGGAACAACATCACACTGGAAAATAGTACTTGAAGCTCCCCTCTCTAGCATATTACATGAACTTCGTTTTCACTACAATTCAATACATTTTTTTCCAATATTCCAAAAAATTCCATATCTGGGAAGCTTTAGAGTGATGCCCCGAAATTATACGAGTTTGAGAGTGGATATTATTGAATTTTAGGAAGAATAAAACAGACATGTTTCCACCAAGAAACTGAATAAAAAATCCATATCAGCTACTTGTAGAGCAATTTTAAGCACAAATCATTTAATGGCAAGGCCAAGCATAAAACCCAGTGTTTCTTCTGTTTTTGTTCAAACGCGTGTAATTAGCTTCAAAACTAATATTATGAAAAACCTGTGGCCTTCTTATCGTATATTATGTTTGCATTTACTTGAGATGAAGAAAACAAGCAATGAAAATATGCCAAGAAGTCAATTGCTCATAAAGTTCAACAAAATGATAAAATAGCTAGGTGACATTTCATAACTCCATGGGAACAACAGGGTTAGCATTATATTTCTGCAAAATAGTCCAGATCTCCCAAACAGTTCTCAAATTAAAGTCATACGAACATTGAAAATTTGAAATATGTTTAATTTTCACTGGTTTATAATGAGAAGGACTTACAACCTTATAAGACTGATACATATTTCAAATTAGCACCATAAAGTGCTTTTTATGAGCCTATTTTCATTAAAATCAGAACTTGTAATGTTGGTTGACCTAACTGAAGTTGAAACAGCTCAATGTTTTACCACAAGTAAAGAGTTATTTTCAGACAGTTGTTTCTTGTTATCTCAAAATATCAATTTTGTTTTAACAACCTTCTCATTCTATGCAAGCAACTTACAAAGTGAAGTAACCCAGAAACTTAGTTTAAGGAATTTCTATATATATATATATGTATAACCAATAATGATACTTCCTTTTTGCATCACAAATTGTTACAGTCTTTTTTCAAAATAATAAACTGAACAATATTATTTGCAGTTTATGAAAATCTTACCATGCAGTGTTGAAGCACATATATCCACACAAGATCAAATATTCAATGCAAATTATTAAAACAGAATCAATATTCACGTAATTAGTAATTTTTTGCCAAAAATTACACCAAGTTGCAATTTACATATCACTTTGCAGAACGCTCTTCAGTTACAACGCAGCTGCTGTTTTGTGAAACATTTGCCGCTAACAATTACATCCAATCAATGTTAAATTTTTAAACCCAATGCATACGAGTGTATGTACATGTATGTACGCATATGTACACGTATAAACCTCAAAGACGCACACACTCCCATTGACAAAAACTGTTTATTCTTAAAGTCAACAATTTAAAGTACATGTGCGCCTTGAATTTTGGAGATAACAATTAACACCGACAATCTAAAAATCACAACAAGGGAAACACTTCAACCTGGTTTTATCATTTTCATGATAAACTTAAAACTTTGTATGATACATATATGTATAGCTTGGCTATTTTGACCTTAGCCTGACCTTTATGCAAGAATATATTACAAGGTTCTTGCTTTGAATATATCAATTTCCGCAAGCAAATCATGCAAGATTTGTGATTGTATTACATCTTGAGCGTCATCGTGATACTCCCTGATTATGAAAACATACAATCGGTCTTGTAAGCGTAGACAATATATCAACTGTTAATTATGGTAATCAATAGGTCAGGCTCATGTCAATGGGGCCAAGCTTTACATACTTACTGTCATCGGTAGAAGAAGAAATTAGGGCATTAACCTTAAGGTTTATAAGTATTATTAAAGATTAAAGATATACTTTGCCCAACTGAAAAAAATTCTGAACATTTTTTAAAATCGTTTTTGTGTCACCACACTTGCTGAAACATTTCACTATTTAATCATGATATTGAAAATATACAATATATTGTTTTAAAAAAAGAAAATGCTACAGTGGCAAAGAATATCTTGGTTTTTAATGCATATTTTTCAAAAAAAAATCTTCAAAACAATGATAATCATATGGCATTTATAGTTAGATATCTTGGCATTGTATATCTTTAAAGAGGCATTCCCTATAACTTAAGCATATTTTTCTCTACTATCACATTAAATGAGCTAAATGTACAAAGCACTATCAATTATCATAATTTGTCAGAAGAAAGTATGCTAAAATGTCTTTATAATGTCAAAAATTTATTCAAATCACCAATAATAATTTTTTGCTTCCAGCGATTTATTATTATGTGGTCAAAGGGAAACAACTCATGACTATTTTGGCTTGTTACAAGAATATTATTTTCGGTTTTTTAGTAATTGGTTGGAGCTTTTAGTTGAAGATTTGTGGAATTTTAAGCAATACTGATTCTCATTTAATGTATAATATTCCTGACTTGATTGTAAACGGTCAAAGTTATAGGGAACGCCTCTTTAAACACAGTACTTTGTATTAAGCGTACAATGTGTACCTATTACAAACACTTTTACGAGCTCAGTACTATACTAAATTATACATAACAGAGTGCAACAACCATGAAATAAATACACATGGTGTTCACTGTACAACTAGATCTATACACATGTACAAACCTTCGGGAGGTCATTGAACAGGAAACACTATTCGCAGGTGAAATTAACATTTTGTAAAACAAAGGGCGTTTGGCTGGTTAATCACTCTTAACGCTGTCACATAACTTACATGTACACTACCTTAAACTTATATCACAGTGTTTACACAAGTCCACTTCCAGTTTATTGCAATAAGGCATACATATTGAATTGTATAGCATCACAATAAGTCATACAGTGATCAGAAGTTAAATACTGTGCAATTAATCACAATAAGCAGTATAAGTTGAATTTGCATGATATTTTCCCAATAAGTCATATAGTGATCAGAAGTTACATGTGCTTATAATCGCAAAAAGTCATATAAGTTGAAATTACTAGCATCCCAATAAGTCATACAGTGATAGGAAGTTACATGATTGTGCTTTTAATCCCAATAATTCATACAAGTTGAAATTTATATATAGTATCCCGATAAGTCATTCAGTAATCTGGTTTACTAAAATTAACAAACATTCTTCCAAGTAAAGTGATGTAATTATTTAACCAATATAATTTAAAACTGATTTTAATGCGACCATATAATATATTCAAATCAGCCTAAATGTTACAGTTTAAGGCTTTTGTTGAAACTCACATGGTCCTTGCTTATAACCATGCAGTTGAGTTAGTTGAGGGCAAAAAGTTGAACTGTTTCACATAAGTATTAAGTTGCATGGGTATATTGAGAGGAGAGCATAGCTCATTACAATCAGTCATAGAATAAGAACCATACATATTTCTAAATTTTTTGTTGACATTTTTTTACTTGCAGTCTTAGCCAATAAGTCATGTGGTATGTCCACCCTGTTTAAATGTCAGCAAAATTTTCTGACATTGCGTCCTAATAAGGTCGTATTAAATTTACACAAAAACCTTTCAACTTGACATAATTTTCCAATACAGCTTTAAATATATTGTCCAAATAAATCCACATTGTACTTACGTTTAAATTGAACTGAAATATTGCATAACAAAGTGACCATATAAATGTACCGGAACAAGAAAACTTAAATGTGTGTTAAATTTCAAACCACAATTTCATAAGCTTAAACTCGCGCTCATGCAGGTCGAACGGTTTTTAAAACATCTTTTTTTGGAATCATGATATTTATAATTGAAGAGCTTGCATAGTCATTGCTGAATGCATTTGAACTTCAAATTGGTGCACTTGATTGGACGATGGATGAACATTGTGTACATGTCTATTTCCTGTCATTTGACGCAATGTATCAGGAAAAACAAACAAGGACAATGGCAAACAATGGATATGTCATACTTCATAGGAAATTTCGATGTAACCTTATTTCGAAAAAAGAAAAAAAAATCAACAATGCATTAACATTAACCGCAAGGCTCTTGTCTAAGCATAATGCAATAGGATAGTCTAACCACTTAAAAGGTGCAATTAAGACAAGAAAAAAACAGATTTTTCTAAGAAAAATATTTCTCTCAGCGCTGACAGGAAATTAATGTAAAACAATGGATTAAAACAAGGGTCATTTTGAGTTCATGTCACTAAATGTATGTACAGTTACACAAAGTCAATTATTTTTAGTGTTTATTTAACCAATGCAGAATATTTCAAATAATTCATTACCAGGCCACAACCAGACGAGGCACATTCTGCAGAGGGAGACATACTGAGGCAAAGGCTTTTGGTGAATGTTTTAGAAATTATCAATTACCAAAATCGGCCATGTTTTGTGGAGAAAGAAGCACCTAAAAATACCATAGAATAACATTAAACTTTGCCTCTGTGTAATTTTGTCTGAAATTGTGTCTCTGGACATGGCCTAGATTGATCAAACTATATTTGTCGAGGCCTTTAAACATGCATATTGTACCATGAAGCGATGGAAATGAGCCCTTGCTCAAAAACACTTCCAGGGTGGTCAGAATAGAATGCATTACAAACATATAATGACCTTCTAGTTTAAAATATGACAAAAACTGGTATAAAATGTCCATAGCGCATAGCGCACAGAAGACCCGATGCCATTTGGTCCTAGTAATTTTAATGGCAAATTGAATTTGGTCAACTCCAAGCTATAGAAGATAATATACAACTCAAAATTTGACAAGGGTTAAGAAATCAATATTCCTATTCTTATGTGGTTGCCTGAACAAATCAATCAATAAAAATGTGGAAATATTAGAACAAGAGCTTTAAATATCTGATGATAAATTTTTAAAATTTTATATGTTACATTTGACAGCCATTGCCAAAATGATGTCACTTTTCCTGGTAACTAATAAACCTTATTGGCAGGGGCCAACGTTGCATGTATGACTTGAATTTTTTGTCCTGTTTTATTCCTGTATTGTGTAAGACACAAAATGCCAAGAAAATACGTAGTCATATTCTTTAATCACAATTTGGCTTGAAAGCAACACAAACTTTTTTTTAATGACATTAATTGGGCTTATCAGCATTTAGGCATCAAATTAAGAAGCAATCTTTTTTGTTTACAAACTACAGATGAAGTAATGTGTCTCTGAAAATTCCATAATTCCATCTCATTCAGTTTGTAAAATATTCTCAAAGAAAATTTCAATTTTGTTACGATCAGAAACCCCCTACCTTCCCATTTGCTGGGCTCTTCTAACTGCTTGCATAACATTGACACCAGCTTTCCATACAAACATTGCTAGATTTTGTCCAAAAGCTTCACAAAACACCTTTTAAGGATATTGTGCATGCCTTTAAACCCTAGTTCCCATGGAAACGTCACAGAGTGAATGTCATAAAGTTCACTTTTATCAACATATTCCAAGATTTTAATGAAGTGCTAAAATCAGTCGCAGAAATCTCACAGTTTGTTTTTAAGGTAAGGGCGTATAATTTATAGTGAAATAGTGCAGTTTTCTTTCGAAAACGTGTTTTGTCGTCAAATTGATTTTGATGGATAAAATAGACATTGCATTATGTTTATACTAAATTTACTCTTGAGGTTAGACACCAATAAATTTCAAAAAAGCAAATTTGTTGAAGCATGACAGTAATTTCAATGCAAATCTTGCTCATTTGCAAACAAAGTCAACATGTCATTTGAAGCCTATGTGTCTTGTTGGAGACAAAGCCAATAGTATAAGGAACAAACTCTTACAAAGAAATCATTATGAAACATATTTATGAACTTGTACCATGCAAAACTTCAATGACCTTGCAAACCGAAAGTAGAAAAAGGGTAATGTTTCATGAATATCTTTTAAAGCATACTTTCTTCAGTGAAAAACTAAATAAAAGTTTGTAATCTGGAGTTATAACATAAATCTGGTTTTCGTTTTGACTCGTGATATTTGCCCATTTGTGCGTTTGTTAACGAGTACTAAAGACATGCATATTCTTTCAAACACACTGTTTAAGAAAGGTGCCCTGTATTTTAACAAGACGTTGGTATTCCGTTAGAGTGAAAGTTTATACACAATACAAGTATATCTGCTTCAGTCCTTTATTTTCTTGAATAAACTGAATTCTTGTTCCCCCCTCCCCTTTTGTTCTCCAAACCGTCCCCTTCAAAATTACCGGTAAAGAAAAGGAAACAGAGAGACTGTGATCGTTTCATAAGCAAATAATGTTTTTTCCTGTTTTTCTGGTCAATTATATTACCTTTTAGGGAGCACACATGCAGGGCCCTAACAATATTCACATATTATGTTCAACAAAAAAATGTCTAATACTTTTTCCTTCAATTTCACAATTCAGATTTTTTCTAAAAAACTATATTTAAAACTGTGTATGTCAAATTCAAGTATTTCCCTAAAAACTGCTTCATGAATCTTCCATTGTATGAATATTATTTTATTACTTCAAAATCCCCTACAACAGTTATGATACTGGTTATATTATTGTCAAATTGTATCAACGTATGCACCAACTCACCTAAAAGCACCTTATAAACGCATGTTTCTAAACAAACAAACAAACAAATAAATAAAACCACATTGACATACTGTATTCAAGCATAGCCGTAGGGTTAAATTTGTTTCAGTATCGATTAACATCAAAATATTTTTAATCCATATGTAGGACTTTCACTTCCATATATGATATATAAATACTATCATTAACAATGCTAACAGAAAACATGGATAATATTCAAATATTTTCTAAAAAAAAAAAGAGAAATAAATAAAAGCCACTTACTGAGTATAGCCAGGAGGGTCACCTAACAGATTTTCAGGAATCAGTTCACATTAAAAAGATTAGTCCAACACTGCTACAGCTAGTATAGTTCCCCATGTATCTGTACCTATACTCTAGCTCTATAACTGTGAAATCCCTCCTGCCATTGATTTACTGCAGTCTATAAAATTTTCAAACCCTGAGCTGATTTTAAACACAAACACACTGCATTGATCTACCATACAGTATGCTGTAGTAAAGATTTCATTTCTGTTATCAATTTTAGCACACTACACTTCCCCAATACAAACAGAAAACTTATAAATTACAGTATAATTTCACAAATGTCGATTTCACAAATGTCCTTATTTCGTTCACATACAACTTAATCACACATGCTGGAACATAATGTTGTTGCCCACTATTCAAAATCCATGCAATAAAACATTGCATTATCTATATCTAGTATACCGCTACTAACCTAAATAATGTTCTATTAAAGATCAGTTCTGTTCGCTTTACAATATGATCACTTCAAATACGAAGCTATACAGTATACACTATACGGTACACCAATTCGAAATATGCAATTGTTCCAATGCAGTATTCGATATAGATCAGCTCATGATCAGTACGGGTATGGTTTAAAACTTAAACCTATTCATAAAGTTTAACCACGTTATGTTATGGTGCGTTAAATTTTTTAGAGTTGTACTCTACGATAACTCCAGGGTGTACATGTGTACACTTTGAACGCTGTTGCACAAATTTACCATAACCGATAAAATTACCTTGATCCATTATGTTAATTCGACAATAGGGGACAGGATCCATATACCACGCCTCTGTAGTCAGATTTTCTACTCTCTTGACCAATCAGGAGATTGTTGCAGGCAGATTAGGGGCCATTAGGGGCCAAGTTGGGGTCAAGAAGATGGTGATTGGGATCACTATTGGCTGATGAAAAGCAGTCATCAATGAAATGGCCACCAACCACAGGGTACTGATGCAGGCCCCTTTTGTCCCCTAAATTTGTTAACATTAAGGGTTCCACCCCCTTTTCAGTGAATCAATGAAGAGATCCTACAAACATCTTCAGAAACCTGTAAAACTGTCTTCACATTAATGTTTAGTTACATTGGACTTTGTAAGTCTAGCAACATGCAGATAGATTATAATAATTATATTGTTTCAATCAATCGTCATAATTTTTTTCTCAATTTTAGTTATATTATATGTTGGGCTTGACTACATAAATATATCTTTAGTTTATAAGAAACATCAGAATGGCACCAACAATTTATATAACTGCGCTGATCTACTCAGGGCACTGTTTTATCAAACAACTTATGGAAATCGGAAATCGTAAACTTACGTTCAAGTTTAAATTCTTTATAATTTTGTAAAAACTGTAAACTGAGGACAGATATTATTTGTAGGGGTTCATTACCTGATTCTTGCTTGGTATTGAAGTTACATTTACTGCACTTTATAGATGTAAAAGTTATATTAAGAATATAAATATGACCATAAGTCTAGAGTTTCGTAAATGCTTTGATAAAACAGTACCCTGGTCCCTCTAGACAAACAGAACTGCCAACAAGAATAAATTTAAATTTACATCAGACATAATACTATAACTAGAAAATTGAAATTACAGTAAATTGAAATATACAACATCTGTACACATTATGAGTATTCCAAAATCTTTTTACATAATACCCATGAGGAAATATTCTCAGAAAAAAATCTTGAAAATTTCATATTATGACGAAAGCAGCCATTCAGATATTTGACTTGTATCGAACGACAACAATAGATATGCAATAATATTAATAAGTAAATTCCTATTCAGATGCCAAAATACTCAACTGTACCAAAGTCAAACAGCACAATAAACTTTACTGGTGTCAAACTGCAAAACTTTTAACTATATAGTGACAATTAATCTGCACAAATGCCCTGATGTCAAACTGCACAAATTTCCAACCGTAATTCAAAAGTTCCTAACAGTAAAATTAACGTAACTGAGGCGAAAAACTGTGGATTTTTACTGATGCCAAACAGCAATACTTTTCTGATGCCAAACAGCAATACTTTACTGATGCCAAACAGCAATACTTTACTGATGCCAAACAGCAATACTTTTCTGATGCCAAACAGCAATACTTTTCTGATGCCAAACAGCAATACTTTTCTGATGCCAAACAGCAATACTTTTCTGATGCCAAACAGCAATACTTTTCTGATGCCAAACAGCAATACTTTTCTGATGCCAAACAGCAATACTTTTCTGATGCCAAACAGCAATACTTTTCTGATGCCAGACTACACAATTTTACTGATGATAATTTCATTTAGCTTATTTTCATGAAGAAGAAACAATAACTTTTATTGGAGGGATGGGGGGGGTTAAGGATCACATCACCACCCTACAAAACCCTATTGCACAGTATCAAACAAAAGTCATGATATTTTCTTCAATTTTCTGTGAAGTTTAAATTCCTTTAAAATTGGTTTCTTTTGAACAAAAATATTGATTTTCATTTTTAAAATTTCTCAAGTTTTAAAATTTTACAAACATTGATCAGCACTTGAAAGGTGAGGAGAGTGGCGAAACATGTGAGACATGAAATTGTCGTGAACATGATAAACATTTGTTATTTGACAGCAAAGTTGCAATAAAAAAGCACATTTCTGACATTATGTGTAAAACTAACATTTGCCATGCTAAATAACAGCTCAAATGTCATGTTAAAGTAAGGCACAATAGTCATGTAAAAGCACAATTGTCATGTAAAAAAAATGCAACTGTTATGTTAAGTACAGCACAGTTATGTAAAAGCACAATTGTTATGTAAAAGCACAATTGTTATGTAAAAGCATAATTGTTACGTAAAATCAAAATTGTCATGTAAAATCCAAATGTCATGTGAAAGCACAATTGTCATGATTGTAAAATGCAATTTTTATGTTTAAGTACAGCGCAGTTGTTATGTATTAAAAAGCACATTTTTTATGTAAAAGCACAAAATTAATGATATGTAAAAGTACAGCACAATAATTAAGAAAATTTCGAGAAAAAAAAATGTAGATATAAACAATACTGTGTTCAATAAACTTGTACGCCCAGGTGGAAGCCTTGTCCATAACAAATAGCTATTAAGTCATTCAGGGGCCATAATTTTGTTGAAATGTTGGATAGTGTTACATGGCTTTTATATTAAAATGTATTGTGTTTAGGATGGCAAACAAGTATTGCAACTTTGAAAGCTGCGTAAAGGCATGGACAGGTGCATGACTATAAGTATGTCTTTGCATAAAAAATCCAGGGCTCGACAAATCCACTCGTCCGCTCGTAATTACGAGTAGAAATTCACATCGGACGACTCAACATCCAGCAACGCTCGTCCTGCAGGACGAGTGCAATTTCTGGCAGAAAACAATCAAGTTTCAATAATTAATCCTGCATTAATCAACATAATTCGATAAAAAACCCATCTCGTATTCGATACAAACGCCAGATCATCTGGCAGTCATAAACAAAAGTTGGAAGAGTGCGCTGTGACGTCACAGGAATTCCCGGGTTATGCTCGATTGATGAATGACACTATTCTTAGTTTAATCGACTGAAACATAATTTTTATAGCGTTAAAGCGACGTTTTATGTTCGTCGCAGTGCGCAAAATGAATGTAATGTATGAATGTATGGACTAACAAACAAACTCCTTTCATCGGTTTGCGTAATTAAGGACAAAATTTGATGCCAACATAGTGGTCATCACGTGAAGAATAAAGTTCGTATAGACACAGTGTATTTACCAATCAAGCTGATCAAAAGTTGTCTGCTTCAGAATGGAAAGGAGCGAAAATGCGGAACACGTTTATATTTTCACAATTTTATTGACAGTTTGAGACGAGAATCACATCGTTCAAAAACAGATTTCCAGATTTTTCTTTTACTGAAACATACAGGCGAGTTGATTTTGCTGCTGGACGAGTGGTTTTTTGGCACCGCTCGTCCGGTAGGAGGAGTCGCTTTTGAAAAATTTGTCGAGGCCTGAAATCTCAATAAGACGAAAATCCTAGTAACGCAAGTACAAACAAGTTTACAGCGCATGATTATTTTTTAAATATAAAAATATATCAATGAAATAGGATAGGATTACAAGTTAATTCATGCATATTTCAAAAATTGCAAAATAGCCATGTGTTTATTCAAGTTTGTTTATCTTGTAGAGCACTGGGGAGATCCAAGGTTGCACTTACTATACATTGTAGATATATTTACCCACTTCAATGTTTGACTGCATGCCAAATCAATATGGAGATCTAATGTAAAATACAGATACCTCGAGACCATTAGTCAAACATTTACCAAGACAGATTTAGTGTTCGTTAAAAGAGTTTAAAACAGCATAAACCGAATAAACAAGAAACTAAATCAGATCAATTTTTGGGTCAAAGATTAACGCACTTTTAAATTCAGTGCCCATTGCCTAAGCAAAGCACTTAATTACTTAGCGCTTTCCAGAGGAGGTAATCCGTGTCTTCTATATTTAATTAAGTGTGGGGGGTAGTTGAATGAAGGAACTAGGTATAGTGCATTTCTTAGGCAATGGACACCAGTTTTTCATGGTTCTTGTAGACAATGATTGTGGTCCATGGTAAAACTTTATCAAAGCACTGATGGAACTCGTATTTAACTCGGGATCCTAACAAAAACTCCAAACTATAACAACCTCAAGTAATTTAGGACTACTCAATAGGAGCACCTCCAAATCACATCTGAATTTCATGAACTGACCTCATTGGATTTCGGTTCATGAAATTGCCTCCCATTATGACCTATGGTAATGTTTTCATGAACTTGCTAGGCACTATTTTTTCATGAACAATGCTTATAACATCTGATTTTCATGAAGTTACCAAGTTTTCATTAATTTTTCATTAATTTATGTTCATGAAAACTGAGAAAATTGAATATGAACAAAGTTCATGAAAATGGTGTTAAATTTAGTACAATCTTTTATCCAAATATTAGATGCACTAAAAATCTCAGTATAGTTGAAAGCTTTAAGGCTTATGTTAAAGTACAGGTAAAGGGTTATAACCAAATAAAGAAGATAAGGGAAGGGTGCAAACAGAGCAGTTAGTGGGCAAACATCTGGATACCCCACAACCTTCTAACAGCTGATAACTGTATGAGAACAGTTGAGAAGGGTAAAACTCTTGCATAAACTAGGAGTGGGTGGTATGCTGTGTACCTGTGTAGGTAAGGCCATGCATACAATATTTGTTGGGTTTTGTACATGATCACTCTATAGACCAAAAACAAGTAATATGTTGTGACTTGCACTTTCAGCAGCATGGATCCACCATTACCTCAAAGTATTGCCCCCCCCCCCCCCCCCCTTTAGATACATAGAATACAAAGTACTTGCTACTGCCAATTCAATAAGTAATACTAATGAGGGAACTATACCATTCAAAAGAATAGCAGGAAATACTGTATTCGAAAGAATAGCAGGAAATACTGTTAACTCAGGTATACCTATTTATAAATAACTTCAAGACTTTCACTGGTCCTTCTTGATTTTCACTGGCCTCGGACCAGTGGGCCAGTGTTTAAAAGTGTTGAGCCCTGGGCCACAGCTTATTCATGAGTCACTATGATCACTGCATATCCTCCATTTGTAAGTTATGCTCTGCTCTGCATATCAGAAGCCAAGGAAGCTATATCTGTATATATTAAGGTTAGTTCAGTATGAGTGTACAAAATTTTACAGATGGCCTAAACCTCAGTGTGAGTGAATTCTTCATGTAAACAAAACATAGAAAAACGATTTTAGGTTACAAGTACCGTAATCTTATCGTACCCTGATCTGGAGGTACTATGCTTGAATTAAAATTTAACCAAACAGAAGCACATGCTCAGATAAGTTCATAACGCTGAGAAAAAAAGCTGCAACCAAAAAATCTAAAACATAGGGTAAAAAAAATTCCTGCGATAAAACTGGGAAATTTGACCTGGAAATGAAATCTGTTCTTAGATTATGCAAAACATTCTTTCATTTATATAAATTATGTATAAAATTCACACTGTACACACGCATTTTTGTAATCTATTTATAAATGCCGATTGAAAACAATGATTGAAACAGATTCCTTCATGGAATGACTAAACCCGAGTACTAGTGTATTTTGTATGAGCCAGCTCATGGCAATCGACCAATAGCTTTGTATGTAGTATTTTGATTCAAGTCATGATGGAACACAAACTCTTACCTTTCTCATGTTTACGTAAAGTGCAACCGATTTAGAAACAACCGATTTAGAAACACTGAAGGTTTTTTACAGGTTAAACATGAAACATCTTTATCATATACTGTAAATTGTAAATGATCATAAATTTCATCATTCAGTATTAAAACCTTAAACTGATTTATGTATCCTTCACACTCTGGAGACCCAAACGGGCGATGAAGACCCAAACGTGTGATGGAGATACAAATGGGTGATGGAGAGCCAAATGGGCGATGAAGACTAGAGCGGGCAATGGAGACCCAAATGGGCGATGGAGACTTAAACCAGCGATGGAGACCCAAATGGGCGATGAAGACTAGAGCAGGCAATGGAGACCCAAATGGGCGATGGAGACTTAAACCAGCGATGGAGACCTTAACAGTCAATGAAGGCCCAAACAGTAGATAAATTACCTTCAATCTGTGTCTTCATATTAAAGTGGAAAGTTTGAGGGCTAGTTTAAGCACTACTGTAAAATCATTAATATTTGAGTTGGAGTTAATTTTGTGGATGACTTTACCACAAAATGAAATCATGATTCTATAGTTATCTGACTTGTGGACATTGTATCCTTGAAATTACTTCTTCACGAAATGGTCTTTTGAACAAAAACCACGAGGTTTTGTCCCATTGTAATTAAATCATTTTACAGTAATCTAAATGTTTCGCAACTTTCTCATAGAATACAGGGGACCGTTGCCTAAGCCCAAGCGCTTTCATTCAGTTATCTCCTATTCAGTTAAATATAGAAGGCAAGGATTACCTCCCATGGAAAGCACTACATAGTGCTTTGCTTGGGACACGGGCACCAGTCCTTGCAAAAAGCTTGCAGCAACAAGTCATACTAGTGCATAAAGGTTCTGGGTACTGTTTTATCAACATACTTACGGAAATCGTAAACATACTTACAAATTTAAATGCAGTTTAATTTTTTAACAACTACAATTTGGGAACAGAAATTGTTTGTAGGAATTCATTAGCTGAATCTTGATTAGTATTACAGCTCCATTTACCACATTTTATATTTGTTAACATAGTATTAAGAATTTAAATTTGAGCATAAGTTTAAGATTTCCGTAAATGCTTTGATAAAACAGTACCCTGGACATTGTTAATTGATTTGCACCATAATATAACCAAAAACAGCAGCTGTGTTTTATTGAATACACTGTGTACACAAATTAATGAAGAAGCTTATAGAATATTTATTATTGACTGATGGTTATCAGCACATCCTGATGTCAACCCTTCAAACTGACCTTTCACTATCTATCCGCATTACTTCAACAAGCAATTAAGAAATCTTACATGAATGGTAGAAAACAGGATAAATGGGGGCTGTATCTCTACAAAAATCTAACCAATTTGTCACGAAAAAGGAGTAAGATTTTTAGTCCAACTTAAAATGCGAATTGTGAATTTATTATGACGTGGACTTCTTCTGAAGATGACGTATTATACCGGGGTAGTTAAGGACCCTAAACTCAATGGATAATACTTATTAGATAATAATTCAATGCTGTTCAGTGTAAAAACATTGTGATTATAATAATCATTCAATAAATAAATGCTTTTCATTTCCACACAAGATCTCCCTTCCCCCCCCCCTTCCCGTCCTTTACTGCTCGCCTTTTTAAAGTTTTAAAATGTGCAACAAACAGTAAATGATGAATCATATTAAAAAGACAGCCTCTCATTAAGTAACTTAAGTTACTAAATGACATACTATACTCCCCATCTGTCATGATATCTGAGGCCAACAGAAAAACCACTCTGTCACTCTTATTCTATGCAAATTAAATTATTCACAAAGACATTTGCAAAACACATAAAAAATACTACGCTCCAATTGAAATGATTACGGTATGTTGAAAACATATTGTACAGCATAGCATTATAACCTTGTTTTAATATGTACGCCTTAAAGCCTTAAGGGAGAAAGAGAAAGAGTATATGATCGATAGGACCAAAGTATAAATATTACCAAAGAATTATGCGACATAACATCAAAGAATTTCATCATCAAAAATACAATTAAAGCATAAAAAAACATAATTGTAGTATAAAATTATCTTTATGCATAAAAATCATGTAATCATAAATATTTAAACAACTAGTACACACTGGTTTTAATTTATGTCCAACTAGATGTATGGTAGAAATCTGTCTGCTTAATGGGCTGCATGAGTGTATTTGAAGTATTACAACTGTTACATAGCTGCATATTGTTTAGTTGGTTGGCTAGGTTGAATACTACTTTTAACTGAAGCAAAATACGTACTTAGGTACACAGGTAACTGTATCATTTAAAATAAAAAAAAAACAAAAAAAAAATAAAAAAATATATATAAATTTTTGAAAAAATTTTTTTTCAATGATACAGTTACCTTAGACATTCATCCACAATGAGTGTATTTGAAGTATTACAACTGTTCCAAGTTGGTTGGTTAGGTTGAAAACTAACTCAAGCAAAATATGTACTCGGGTATAGAAGTAATTCATCCACAATGAATTTAAAATACTAATTAAATGTACCAGTAACTGTTATTTACAGTTTAATAAAATTACATTGAAAAAAAATACAAGATTAATTAATATAAAAAATAGCCCTACCTTAAGAACGGAATTCCTTTGTCTTTTTGTATGTATTTTTCTTACACTAAGGTAACAGATCAGAACAGTTCTAAATTTCAACAGTTAACTCAGATCCAACATGTTATTTTTCTGATCTATTTTAGGCTTATTTCAAATATATGCTCCCAGAACACTTACTGGTCTGTTTAAATTGCTCCCAGAACACTCACTGGCCTGTTTTAATCTTATACACCATTTCATTCCATCATACTAGTTGATGTTATATGCTGCTCTGTAACCACAAACAGTTTAGTTAGTATACATCTGCTATGCCCAGTACATGATTATATACATATTACAGACCTACACTGGCTACACACAATCTCCCCCCCCCTTGTACCACTACTGCTATAGCTTGGCCAATTTGACATGAGCCTGACCTATTGATTAGCATAATTTAACAGTCGATATATTATCTACGTTTACAACACCGAGTGTATGTTTTCATAATCGGGGAGTATCACGAAGACATTTGAGATGCAATACAAACACAAATCTGTAATACCGAAATTGCACGATTTGCTTGCGGAAATTGATATATTCAAAGCAAGAACCTTGTAATATATTCTTGCATAAAGGCCAGGCTCAGGTCAAAATAGCCAAGCTATACAAACTTCAATGAGCATGCCAGTACACCATACGTACATCATTCACCATTCGCACACCAACTACAGCATGGGCAGATTTTTAAATTAACTAGAGCAGAGCACAGCACAGCGCACGTGGGCGAAAGAAAATATATACTTATGTATATACTATACTCCAGAGAGTGAGTTGTGTGTATAATAAATGTAATGGTTTAAAGTACTTGTACATGTACAAAGTATATCCTACCAGGGCAGATTTTAAATTAGGTCAATGTACTGTTTTCTGTAGGGTTATGCGTTTTATTTATTCGGTATCTAGTAGTTAAAATCTTAACTCAATCCAGAGCAGAGCGGATATGGGATTATTTTACAAAGTATTGAGTTTAAGGTGTTTAAGATTAAGGTGTTTAAGATAGTTGTTGTTTGTTGTAGGTTCTATTTACCATGAATGGAGAACCATTAAAGTGGGCAGTTTTCTTTACTGAAAATATCTACTGTATGCTCACTGCTCAGTATGGGAGTTCATTCTGGTATCATGTAAAAACACTCTGGCACATAAATTTTAACAAAAATCTATATCTTAGTATACTGTAGAGGGGAAAGAGAATGTGCCAGTACAAAACATGTGTAGTAATGCAATACCCAATGCTGAGCTTATT
The DNA here is from genome assembly GCA_963678985.1 of Spisula subtruncata. Lineage (NCBI taxonomy): Eukaryota > Metazoa > Mollusca > Bivalvia > Venerida > Mactridae > Spisula > Spisula subtruncata. The sequence continues at coordinate 17,984,327 of OY787676.1, read as the reverse complement.
ACATAGAATATTTTACATAGAATTAACCCAAGGTTTACATGTAGATTATATGAACTTGGCTTGTTTTATCAAAAAAATCTGAGTCATGCTTCACTCAAGATTGTGCTGTGTATAAAATAGATTTACTTCACAAGTCAGATCAGGTTTAAACAGCCAAGGTAAAGTATAGTATATACATACTCCAGTAGTTTTCGTTTGGCCTGAAATCGACCTAGATTAGCAATGCATAATTAGATCAACCATGCAGTGCCTTGTGCTAAATATAGATGTAGCAGTGCATTACATACATCAGGCCAAACCTATTACCAATGTGTGGTTAACTGGCCTTTGGTTGGATTTTTTTCATTTCAGCATTTTAAAACAGATTTTGTGTCAATTTAAAGCTTCCTCATACTGCCACAATATTTTTATAATAATTGTAAATTCTAACTTATAATAAAACAGATTTGAATTAATGTACAAAGGCTATACTAATAAGGGATTACTGTGTATAGCTTTGAATTCGAAAAATGTGGGGCCTTGAAATCATTTGAGTGGGCATTGAGATCATTATGGAGCTTTGGGATCTTTGTGGGGGCTTGGAATTTTTATGGAACCTTCATATTATTGTGGGGCCTTGGAATTTTTTTATGGAACCTTCATATTATTGTGGGGCTTGTATTTTTTTTTATGGAACCTTCAAATTATTGTGGGGCCTTGGAATTTTTTTATGGAACCTCATATTATTGTGGGGCCTTGGAATTTTTTTATGGAACCTTCATATTATTGTGGGGCCTTGGAATTTTTTTATGGAACCTTCATATTATTGTGGGGCCTTGGAATTTTTTTATGGAACCTTCATATTATTGTGGGGCTTGGAATCAGATCATTGTGGGGCCTTGTGATTTTTTATGGCATTTTCACCATTCCTTTGAAACCTTGACATTTTGGGGGGGCAATTGGGATCACTTGGGACCTTGTGATCATTTGGGGCATTGGGGTCAATTTGGGGCATCAAATTTATTTAGTTTCTTAACTATTATATATGTAGGCATCACGATTAATGCATGGCTTATAAAGATTGGTTACATGCATTGACAGTCCTTTTTGATCATTATAGGGGCTTTGGTATCATTTAGGGGTATGTACTTCATCTTGGTGCAAAATAACACAAATAACCGTGTTCTGGGCCTTGTAATTAATTATTATTTCATTAAGGGTTCATAGTTGGGACTTTTAATTTTAATGCTTTATACGGGTTCATGGTCACATTTTAGGGGTCACAAAAATGCTCTAAAACTGCTGTACCTTTATCATTAGTTACTGTCCCCTAAAAAATTTAATATCACCTGACCATGGGGTCAGTAGACCCATAATGTAGGGGCCATGTACTGGCTATAAATGTTATACACACAAAAATATGCATAATTCACCAGGAAGAGACTTTATAATATGAATTACAATGAGTATAACCCGTCAAACAAAATTTAATACCTACAATTTAGTGTTTTAAAGCCAATGTTTATGACATTTAACACTTCTATAAAAACTTTGTAGGACAAACTTATAATTCACAACTAAGTCATCTGCAAAGACATATATTGTTGTTGGTTTTTAAAAAAAAAAAATTAAAAATGGTACAAGTGAATACATTAATGTGTACTGAATCTTGCAGATAATACTCCGCTTTTACAAGTATAATTATAAAGTGAAAAACTATTTCAAACTTGAATTGTGTTCAAAGTTAGGACAATGGGTGTCCCCCCATTATAGCGCATATTCTTATGACATATAGGGATATTTAGTAAAAGTAACAAACTTGTCAAAGGGGCCATTACTGTGGGGTAAAAAAGAAACAGCAAAATGTCCATCCTTCATAGCCTTCAAATATTGAGGTTCGTCCTCGAGTTGGGAGAATTGATGCTCCACGAGTTAGTGAGAAGTTCAACACACAAGATCTGACATACTTTTGTCCGGATCAATCGGATCGACATACTTTAGCACCAATTCTATATGCCCCCACATAAATAACTGTAGGGGAACAACAGTATAAATATAATTGACTCTTGTAGTAGTAATGTCAAACTCATTAAATAAACTTTTTAGTTCTGTCAAGGTTTTTGACAGTCCCGTAATTTTATTTTGCTTCACTTATTTGGGTTCAGCTGTTTCCCAACTATTTTTCAGTCATATATGCCGTGTATAAACCAAATCACTGTATTACTTATTGGGGGTACTACGAGGGTATATCCAAAAGTAATGTCACTCCTCCCGTGGTTTATTTGTTTATAGGCCGATATGCATAAATATGATATCAAAATGTTCAGCAATTCAATTCTGATTAATAAACAACGTGCCCCATTATTCCATTTTCACAATTGGATTATATGTACATTTGAAATATACCTGTGACGTCAGATCGCCGCACACGAAAATTACGATATTTTTTCATTATCATAACGATTTTCTTTTATGCGTTTTTATAAAAAATAATTCTCGAAAGCAGACGATACTTTCGTGACGTGATGAAACCAATGTGTTGCGCCTGTTGCTAAAAATTCATTGACGCCATTCTATTTTGAAACTCGCAATATATTTTCAACGCACTGATTACTTAACGAAAGCACGGCATATTTGTGACAAAAAGACGCTGCGCGTAATAATGATCTTATCCTAAAAGTTATGAAAGTCACCTACTGAAACTTTAGTTACACACGGCGGCAACATAGTCTCGTGTACCTGTAGTATAAGCTTTTAAGGGGGCATGGATCAACAAACCATTATCGATAGAGAGTCATATGAACGGTTTGTAGTAGATCCGAAAAGAACACCAAGAGTATTTTAACGCCGTCAATTCAATTCGACGTTCAAAACTGCGATCATTATGTGGTGAGTTAATTTTTTGGCTGTGGGACTATCTAGGGGACACTTAAAAATTATTTGATTTTGCAGAGAGTAAGTGTCGGGTGGGTTGCACATTTTTTAAGGTCGTGAAAATGACTGCATGTTTTATGAGTCGTTAGAAATTACTAGGGATGAACTCTTGCTGGATGAGTAGGTGCCAACAAGTAACGTCATTGTGACGTCGTTGACGTCGGACTTGCGGCGATGTTCGAAAGTATGTCTCATATAAATATTCATATCTCAAGAACTATTCTGTGCATTGTTGTGAAATTTAGTCATCATATTCAAATTAGACTGAAGGTACGGTGTGAAAAAAGTCGTGGTTTTACTTGCATTATACACGATTTTACAGCATCAGTGACATTACTTTTGGATATACCCACGTATAAAATTCAACTTGTATACCACTTATTGCAAGTGAAAGCACATGTAAATTCTAATCACAGTAATGTTGTTCGATTTATTTGACGTCAATTATATGACTTATTGCCATACTTTGGGATATATTGGTGTGGTCATATTTTCACCACTTTCCTCAACAATGTATTATGTTGTTTTATTTTGGTGCGTCAAATTTTCACCACTTACCAAAGGTGACAAAAATTTAACGAATTTTGAAAAAATACAGCATCCATTATTTTCGTTCTATGAACGTTCAAGAACTGTTGTAGAGAAGTTTACAAGAAGCAGGTTATCTCCAAGTTTAATTAACACAGCCTTTTTTATCATTGAAAGGTTAAATTCTAGAAGAAAGTCATTACACAAGATAAAACTAAAAGCTTTGAATTGCAAAAAAAACATTGTAAACATACTTCATATATCACATACACTGTGTGGCTTTTATTGGCAAAATCAAAATGCATTCCAAAATGCTTTGTAATAGTAAATGATGCAGTTACACTAAACAATTCTTTGATTGAAAATTTTATCCTAATACAACATAGGTCGATTTTGATTTTCTTCCAGATTTAAGGCTGTTTCTCAAACATATCTCATTACAACCTTAAGAACCTTTTTGCACCAAAGGGACCGGACCTACTTTCAATATTTTGAATTTTTTTAAAAATGTACATATAACTAAAATATATAAAGTTTATATAAAATGTATAATAATACTGAACAAATAATTGCTAATTAATACTAATTAAAACCAACTTAACATTACTAGTTTATTTAAATACCATTGAAACATATTTTATACAAAAGAGTTTTTTGCGAAACTAGGGCCTAGCCCTTCCCCTCCCTAAACTATCTAACCACATGGTTGTCATATGTTTTGACATAATAAATTTTGATCATAAATATTTCATATAAGAGACAGTTCAACTGTTTAACATGTACATAAAGTATGACACAACTCAATCAAGATATGCACTATTTAATCTGTACTTTTAACAATTGTGACGTCAGTTATCTACATTCCTCAGCCCATGTACGTTTTACAAAACGTTTAACAAAACTTTTCACTACATACTTATACAATGCAACATAACATGTTATATTCTTGTTTTTCAAAAGATCAAAAGTAAAGCGCACGTTTAAACACACATTTTACTAGTTCATAATATACAGCCGTTTACCACATGTTTAAACATAAAACTACACATTTTTACGTTAAATTGTACATGTATGTATACGCAGTATATATTATAAATTTTTAAACAAAGAATTTTAAAAACTTACCATATGCGGTCCCCCGAGTGAAATTCCTTAATGAAGAATGTATTTTATAAATACTACGAAAATACGGATAACCTTATAACACTGAACAGGGTTACACTACAGTATACCTTACACAGTATTAAGTGCAACTATGAAAAACATGTTTATACGTTTGTTCCTTCCGCAGTGTTCTGCACTAATGCACAGCAAACTCAAATCGTGTATACCACAACCCAACTGGGGCTCTTTTTATCTTACCGCTCCGTATGTAATACAAGCAGAATCAATATAACAACTATTCAACATTTCAGCCATGTTAATGTTAGCGTGAAAACAAGATATAATCATCGCCTACTGCACACTCATGAAACATGACCAATCTACGCAGTGAGAAATTTTAAGGGGTTAAGAGGCTTTAAGGTGAAAGGTCAATTTTTGTATGTTTGTAAGTGTTGTAAAGCTTGCTAACATTCATTACTAAAAGCATGACAAGATTCATAGCAGAGGACCCTGGCATTTTTATGAATTTTTTTATGAAATTAAAGGGAATGCATCAGCATTTTTTTTTTAATTAAAGGGGATGCATCACCATTTTTTCATGTTGTTAAATTACCCAAACAATTAATGTAACATATATATATCACATGAATTTCCTTGTATCCGGGTAAGTATAACCAGAACGTATAACTCTATACGTAACGAGTGTAGTATAACGTTTAAATGACGCCATTTTGTGCTGAAAATGACATTGCGTATGGCATCGTTTATATAGCGGAGTCGGTTTTTGAGCTGAAAGATATGCTTTTCCCATGTTATTAGAGTCCTGTGATATAAAGAATCTAATACTCGTTGTCAATTAATAAAATTTCCCAAACGCGTTTAATATAAGTTTAATCAATTGACAACTGGTGATAGATCCTCTAGGTCAAAAACCACCAAATAGAATTATTCTTTAACACAATGTAAAGTGACCTAGTTCAGTTACAAAAAATGTCATTTTTTTGTCCATGTGGCCCTCTCAAAATCTTTTAATCAATAGAAATAGCATCCAGCTTCAAGAAAATGAAAAAAAGTAGGGGGTCATGTATGATATAAGAAAAATTTGGTTTGTCAAATGCGGTGAACAGATTTTCTCACATGTACCGATTTACTCACTGTCCGTTAGCCCCAATTTAAGCCATAATACAAAATATTTCTGAATAAAACCATTTCACTACATCACATACATGCATAAAAAGCATTTAACACAAATTTCATGATTCTGATTTGTCAAGACATGCCCCCATTTCCAGTTGCTTTAAAAAAATTTACCGGACTATTTGACTGTATCTGAGTTTGGTCTGCGTAGGCATTTAGTGGTTATTTACCTCTATATATGTTGTAAATCTCACCAAACATTCATCACTTAAAACCCTTTATATGAACTAAAAGAGAATGCACGATCATTTTTTCCTTTTATCAAAATTACAATTTCATGGCATAGTAATTAATAGTTTCTTTTTTTTATAAATAAATCAATAAAATGCAGAAGATTCTTTAGCTAAACATTACAGATCTTTTTGATTCCAAATATTTTTTAATCAAGAAAAATGCAGGAGCGTTAAGCCAGCAATATGGACGTATGGACATGCATTACATTTAATTGACTAGAGTACACACAAACAAATTGTTGGTGGACAGACAACGGACAGACAACAAACAGAGAGAGAGAGAGAGAGAGATCACAAAAGCTCACCTTGTAACCATTTGACAAATGAGTTAAAACATGAATAAGCTAACACGGCATTAGTTTTTTTCATTAAAAATTTTCAACAATTATGAGGACCAAAGCCATAGCCACAAACTTTAAGACTTGTGTGAGGGGTAACATCAATTCATGCCTTAAGCTGCGTGCCCCTGGAATGTAGGAATTAAATACTGGTTAACAAATGCAAAACGTAACATTCAGGCCTTGACAATGTCCCGGGATCCTGAGGACCCCAGACTTTAGAGAGGAACACCCAGTCAGGAACATTTTTTCCAGAGAAACAATATAGGCATTAATAATCTTTAAACCTTTTTTTTCAAATAAAACTACCAAAGCCTAAATAATCTTGATGAATTTACAGTAAAACCTTGAGAGAATAAAACTGTAATAGAGTAATTCGACGGTGCCGAACCAAAACCCCGTAACTCAATTTTGGCGCGAAAACTTCAATTGCAGCATCCGCATCTGCTAGACGTCCCTCGCATTTCTGTCTTGTCGCCATTTAAATAGCCAATCGCGTTACTTAGATGGCGACAAGACAGAAATGAGCGGGACGTCTAGCAGATGCGGATGCTGCAAAAAAACTTTTTGCGCCAAAATTGAGTTACAGGGTTTTGGTTCGGCACCGTCAAATTGTAGCATATTTCAGTCCATTTGAATGTAGGAATCTTGAGATCCCAGTTATTTAAGAGGGACACCAACTTTTGCAAGTAGGGATCCCTCTGGGATACCAGTCAAAAAAGTTTAGTATCTAGGCCCAACATTATGTGCTCATGCCAAAATTATTTAAAGCATTAATTTTTTTGTAGCATTACGTGGGTAATTGAATAAATACCCCATACATTTTTAAAAGAAGGATCTTCTTTTTTCATATTAAGAATATAAAACCGTAATTTAATTCTATAATACAATTATAAGATTAAATCATAATTATAATATTTGTAAAGAAATTTGATATGTTAATCTATAATAGGAATAGTCAAATATATGACTTAAAATAGAACAAATATCAATAAATTAAATTTTGATATCCATTATTTTTTTTTATGTACAGTGCAACCTCTCAAGGACGTCCCTCCAAAGAGCAGCAACCTCCCTTAACTAACTAAATAATCATGTAGAGCAGCAACCTCCCTTAACTAACTACATAATCATGTAATCATTATTTCCACTGTAAATTTTACCTCTCCAAAGAATGAACCTCTGCATAACAAATGTCGTCCTCATTGAACTGCCCCCAATATGTGACTCAACGAAATATGAATTTGATGCACATCAAATTATTTTATCCACTCAGCCGACCATTTTTACACAATTTGTCACAATGTCCGATAAAAAACATGAAAAAACAAACAAAAGACAATTTGGTTTAAATTTTGATTTTTCAAGAGATGCTTAATGTTGCAATTAAGCATTTCAGCTGAACTTCCCTGGTCATTGGGCTATAGTTTTGTTACTTCCCCTGGTCATTGGGCTAACTTCCTGTGGTCATTAGGCTAACTTCCCCTGGTCATTGGGCTAACTTCCTCTGGTCATAGGGCTAACTTCCCCTGATTATTGGGCTAACTTCCCCTGGTCATTGAGCTAACTTCCCATGGTCATTGGGCTAACTTCCCATGGTCATTGGGCTAACTTCCCATGGTCATTGGGATTTACATGAATATGAAAAATAAGAAGTATTCATTTTAGCCTTAGACAGGTGAATCACGTGTGGGTTACGGTCACTCAGGAGAAATTAAGCCTTTGCACAGACATGGATTTAGCCTGGGACCTCTTGATTCCAAAGCGTGCACCCTATGTGGGACTTCTTGAACCCTACCAGGGACCTTTTGAAAGTAACAGAATTTCTTAAGAGACATATTTTTTATTATTTTTTTATAACATGTGACAAACATGATTTGACGCCCATGTGGATGAAGTAAATTGAGTTTTCACAAACATTTCACCAATGGCACAATTTTTGTTATAACATGTGAAATTAACTTCCACGTTTTTAATTTCCACTTGATGAATTTCTAAGTTATCAAATTTTATCGACTTATAGGTTTGTCTTTATTAACACGATGCATCCTGTGAATTGCTAGTGGAAGTAGAATTTTTTAAGCCTTGTCCATAATAACTAGCTGAGACAATCAGGGGCTATAATGCTGTTGAAAAGTTGGATTGTGTTACATGGCTTTGATAATGTACTATATAGATATCGATGAGGTTGTAAGTGCCACTTACGACCTTTTAAGATTCATACATATTTAGAATAAGCATCACAAGGCGCTTCTTATGAGCACATTTTCATGAAAATCTGAAATTGTCATGTTGGCCAAAATGAAGTTTTAAAAACGTGTTTTCCCAAAGGTAAAGACTAAATTTCAGACAGTTTTCTCTTGTTTTCTCAATATATCGATTTCGTAGTTACGACCTTCTTGTTCTAAGCCAGCGATATAGTATGATGGCAAAAAGTATATCATATTAAGCTGTACATAGCTTTTTGTGTTTTCTCTCAATTGCGTATACATTGTATTAAAGCAATACCTTGATCGACTTGAATTTTTGTTTTGTTTAATATTTTGTAACAGACGGACGGACATGCCTCCGCATCCAAAGATACAGGTGGATAATAAGCGCTTTGCTACATACTATTTAAAATCTGCACAAGATGCCCAAACTGTAAACATGCTTAATTTAGCTCATTAAATTCCAAGTAACTGAATAAAAGCACCAATATAGTTTAATCGAATCACAAAATCCTCAGTAGATCCACAGTAGTCATTGTGCAAAAGTTTCATTAAAATCCGCTCAAAAATGTTGGAAGTTGTACACAGAAGCTTGAACGGACAGATGGACGAGAATGAAGCCTACCATTACCATACCCCCTTCGTCTTTGACACTGGGGATAATAAACAAACCATACAAGTAAGAATGAACATGTCTACATATACAAAATGTACTTAATAGTTGTATAGGAACCCCCACCAGATGGCTAGGATTCGAACCCACTACCCTGACAGTGCTTGTAGCACTGGCTTATCAATAGTTTAAGATTATCTTAGACTACATAAACTGTAAAAATCTGGAAAATTTATAGGATTAAACCAATACTTGATAAACAAAATACTCCTTATTTTACAAAAAGAATCCAGACCAATTTTCTCTGTTTAAATATTACAATTCCCACATTTAAAATGTTGTTAATTTTATGTATTACAAAAGTACCAATCCTACTAACCCATAGCTAGAAACAAACCCCTTACTAAGCTGTACACAAAACAGACGGTTTTTTTCTCAGATAGGAAATTCAAAATCTTGTTTCAATTGCTACTAATCCGGAAACATGTTTATGCTATATAATAATTAACTACATTCTACGATAAAAACACAGAATCTGAGAAAACATAACTTACCTTTTACTTGTATACCATGTATGAAAATTGTATTTACATAAATTCTGGCACTCTCGAAAGAAACGTTTCCGCTGCTACTCTTAGAAAATGAATAAAAACTACTAGATTCAATATTTCACTTGAAACTTAGTTTCTCAGAGAAATAAACCAATAGGCATTAGCTTACATTGATGTTTTGTAAAAAAAATGCAATAATGTTTACACAGAGCAAAGTGGGCGAGCTATTTGGTTGGTTGAATGAAACTTTTCCCAGAACACGTGTAGTGCCAATTAATGACCCGGGTCCTTGATCCGTATTTGATACACACTCTTAACTCAAGGTTATTACACTAGGATCTTTATAGATAGATATGAACATACACCTATGCAGATGTTTTGAAGCATGCCTGCAATCAGATCTCGACATGCAATATGGCATGCCTCTACCTGTTTATATAAGTAAAGAGAGAGCTTCTAGTATTGGCTCCTAAATAGCCAAATTGAGCCTGCCGGATCATGATTTCATTAAAGGAAAAATATTGAAGAAATTAGGTAGGTTTGGTATTTGAATAGGAGAAATAAGTAATAGATAATCCGACCATCTTCTCATTAAATACTTGAATCATTTTATGATTGAATAGTTCAGTAATTTAGCGTTGTTCTTGTACGTTCTTCCGATCAAGTCCTTGTGCATTATTCCCATAAAGTACTTGTGCATTATTCCCATAAAGTCCTTGTGCATTATTCCCATAAAGTACTTGTGCATTCTTCCCAGAAAAGTATTTGCACATTTTTCCTATTAAGTAATTGTGTATTATTTCCATTAAGTACTTGTGCATTCTTCCCATTAGATACTTGTGTATTCTTCCAATAAAATAATTTTGTATTCTTCCCATAAAGTCCTTGTGTATTCTTACCATGAAGTACTTGTGCGTTCTTCCCATAAAGAAATTGTGTATTACTCCCATAAAGTCCTAGTGTATTCTTCCCATAAAGTCCTTGTGTATTCTTACCATAAAGTACTTGTGCATTCTTCCCATAAAGAACTTGTGTATTCTTCCCATAGAGAACTTGTGCAATCTTCACATAAAGTCCTTGTGCATTCTTCCCATAAACAATTTGTGTGTTCTTCCCATAAAGTAATTTTGTATTCTTTCCATTAAGTAATTTTGTGCATTTTTCCCATAAAGTACTGGTGCATTCTTCCCATAAAGTACTTGTGCATTCTACACATAAAGTCCTTGGGCATTCTTCCCATAAAGAATTTGTGCATTCCTCCAATAAAGCAATTTTGCATTTTTCCCATAAAGAACTTGTGTATTCTTCCCATAAAGTAATTTTGTGCATTTTCCCCATAAAGTACTTGTGCATTCTTACCATAAAGTACATGTGCATTCTTTCCATTAAGTACTTGTGCGTTCTTCTCCATAAAGTGCTTGTGTATTCTTCCCATAAAGTACTTGTGCATTCTTCCCGTAAAGTACTTGTGCATTCTTTCCATAAACTTGTTGATTTTTCCCATAAAGTACTTGTGGAGTATTTCCATAAAGTACTTGTGCATTCTTCCCATAAAGTCCTTGTGCATTCTTTCCATAAACTACTTGTGCATTCTTCCCATAAAGAACTTGTGCATTCTTCCTATTAAGAACTTGTGTATTCTTCCCATAAAGTCCTTTTTGCGTTCTTCCCATAAAGTACTTGTGCGCTCTTCCCAGAAAGTACTTGTGCATTCTTCCCATAAAGTACTTGTGTGTTCTTCCCATAAAGTACTTGTGCGTTCTTCCCATAAAGTACTTGTGCGTTCTTCCCATAAAGTACTTGTGCATTCTTCCCATAAAGTACTTGTGCGTTCTTCCCATAAAGTACTTGTACATTCTTCCCATAAAGTCCTTGTGCATTCTACACATAAAGTACTTGTGCATTCTTCCCATAAAGTACTTGTGCGTTCTTCCCATAAAGTACTTGTACATTCTTCCCATAAAGTCCTTGTGCATTCTTCCCATAAAGTACTTGTGCGTTCTTCCCATAAAGTACTTGTACATTCTTCCCATAAAGTCCTTGTGCATTCTACACATAAAGTACTTGTGCATTCTTCCCATAAAGTACTTGTGCGTTCTTCCCATAAAGTCCTTGTGCATTCTACACATAAAGTCCTTGGGCATTCTTCCCATAAAAAATTTGTGCGTTCCTCCCATAAAGTAATTTTGTATTCTTCCCATAAAGAACTTGTGTATTCTTCCCATAAAGTAATTTTGTGCATTTTCCCCATAAAGTACTTGTGTATTCTTTCCATAAAGTACATGTGCATTCTTTCCATTAAGTACTTGTGCGTTCTTCCCATAAAGAACTTGTGCGTTCTTCCCATAAAGTACTTGTGTATTTTTCCTATTAAGAAACGTGCATTATTTGTATCATTGCATTATTTTATTTCTTCAATTACAATGTCTGAAATCTGTATGAGATATTACCCTTGAGTTGTTAAATATGGAACCAACCAGATCAGGGTCTAGTGGGTTATTTATAATGTTCAAACGGTGACAAAGAATGCCCAAACTGTGCCATTCTATATACTTTAAATGGAGAATAAATGCCATGCAATTACACAAAAGTAGATCCAACCTTTCACTTACAGACATCAAAAATAATAGTTAAATACTTACCCTTTACTCCTTTGTTTTAATATCCTAAAACCCTTATTTAATTTTATGTCTGTTACCTTTTCGTTGTCATGTGTCCTCAGCACCTTGTTTGTCCTGTTTTGCCAGAACCCCATAGTTTGTAAGATTTTGTACCAAGCCTCTTTTTATGTCCCATGTCCTGTGTTTGTCATGTATTGTCCTTAACCCCTAGTTTGTCCTGTGTTGTCCTTAAACCTCTTGTTTGTGCTACGTTGTCCTTAACCTTTTGTTTGTCCTGTATTGTCCTTAACCTTTTGTCTGTCCTGTGTTGTCCTTAACCCATTGTTTGTCCTGTGTTGTCCTTAACCCCTTGTTTGTCATGTGTTGTCCTCGACCCCTTGTTTGTCCTGTATTGTCCTTAACCTTTTGTGTGTTCTGTGTTGTCATTAACCCATTTCTGTTCTGTGTTGTCCTTACCATGTTTGTGCTATATTATACTCAACCCATTGTTTGCTCTGTGTTGTCCTTAACCCCTTGTTTGTCCGGTGTTGTCCTAAAACCCCTAGTTTGCTCAGTGTTGTCCTTAAACCTTTGTTTTTTCTTTGTTGTCCTTAACACATTGTTGGTCCTGTGTTGTCCTTAACCCCTTGTTTGTCATGTGTTGTCCATAACCCATTGTTTGCCCTGTGTTGTCCTTAATCCCTTGTTTGTGCTGTATTGTCCTTAACCCCTTGTTTGCCCTGTATTGTCCTTAACCCCTTGTTTGTGCTATGTTGTTCTTAACCCCTTGTTGGTCCTGTGTTGTCCTTAACCCCTTGTTTGTCCTGTGTTGTCCTTAACGCATTGTTTGTCCTGTGTAGTCCTTAATCCCTTGTTTGTGCTGTATTGTCCTTAACTCCTTGTTTGTCCTTAACCCCTTGTTTGTGCTATGTTGTCCTTAACCCCTTGTTTGTCATTTGTTGTCCTTAACACTTGTTTGTCATGTGTTGTCCTTAACCCCTTGTTTGTCATGTGTTGTCCTTAACACTTGTTTGTCACGTGTTGTCCTTAACCCAGTGTTTGTCATGTGTTGTCCTTAACACTTGTTTGTCATGCATTGTCCTTAACCCATTGTTTGTCATGTGTTGTCCTTAACCCATTGTTTGTCATGTGTTGTCCTTAACACTTGTTTGTCATGCATTGTCCTTAACCCATTGTTTGTCATGTGTTGTCCTTAACCCATTGTTTGTCATGTGTTGTCCTTAACCCATTGTTTGTCATGTGTTGTCCTTAACCCCTTATTTGTCCTGCGCCATCCCTTCAACTCCTTGTTTGTCCTGTGTTGTCAAACACTTGAACCTGCTCGAGATAAGTCGTAATGAAGCTTAGTATTCATATTTGCACCATTTCTGATTTGAAAATTGGAAAAGAAAAGAAGCAGACTTCAAAACATGTCATGCATCCCTAACAAGGAAATATTAAATAGTAACGCAGCAATCAGTATGCTTACACATAGGATAAAATAATAGGTGTAAAATATATTATTAAAATGCAGAACCAAGAATTAATTATCATAGAAACCTCCCACTATCCATTTAAACAATTTCACATTATTGGCAACATTCGACTAGGTTCAATTTTCTATATTGACCTTAAAACTAAGTAAATATTTGATAGTGAATTATTGAGGTTTTACATGGGTGCCCGCTATGTAGTCTATTGATCCTTGTGCAGGATTCATACAATACAAATATACCAAGATTAAGCAGTTTGTTGACACAGATCAAGTAGCGCATTTACTCAGTGTTCTAATATGATTGTGTTTAATGCACTCACATTCCATATATAGGATATCCATACGCCATGTTTAGAGGAGGCCTCATCAAGGTGAACAGGTCAATCTCATCGAAAGTAGAACAAAGAATGAGTTACCCTTGTGGGCCGAAACGTAAAAATAAAGAGAATGAGTTACTGGCTAAAGCCTCAAATATTCCATGGCTATGTTTGTGTGTTACTGGCTAAAGCCTCAAATATTCCATGGGTATGTTTGTGTGTTACTGGCTAAAGCCTCAGATATTTCATGATTATGTTTGTGTATTACTGGCTAAAGCCTCAGATATTACATGGCTATGTTTGTGTATTACTGGCTAAAGCCTCAGATTTTCCATGGCTATGTTGTGTATTACAGGCTAAAGCCTCAGATATTTCATGGCTTTGTTTGTGTGTTACTGGCTAAAGCCTCAGATATTTCATGGCTATGTTTGTGAGTTACTTACTACAGATTTGAATATTCCATGGCTATGTTTTGCGTATTACTGGCTAAAACCTCAGATATTCCATGGCTATGTTTGTGTGTTACTGACTAGAGTCTCAAATATTCCATGGCTATGTTTGCATTTTACTGGCTAAAGCCTCACATATATCATGGCTATGTTTTCATGTTACTGGCTAAAGCCTTACATTTTCGATGGCTATGTTTGTGAGTTACTGGCTAAAGCCTCACATATTCCATGGCTATGTTTGCGTGTTACTGGCTACAGACTCACATATTCCATGGCTATGTTTTGCGTATTACTGGCTAAAACCTCAGATATTCCATGGCTATGTTTGTGTGTTACTGACTAGAGTCTCAAATATTCCATGGCTATGTTTGTGAGTTACTGGCTAAAGCCTCACATATTCCATGGCTATGTTTGCGTGTTACTGGCTACAGACTCACATATTCCATGGCTATGTTTTGCGTATTACTGGCTAAAACCTCAGATATTCTATGGCTATGTTTGCATGTTACTGGCTAAAGCCTCACATATTCCATGGCTATGTTTTCATGTTACTGGCTAAAGCCTTACATTTTCGATGGCTATGTTTGTGAGTTACTGGCTAAAGCCTCACATATTCCATGGCTATGTTTGCGTGTTACTGGCTACAGACTCACATATTCCATGGCTATGTTTGCGTGTTACTGGCTACAGCCTCACATATTCCATGGCTATGTTTGTGAGTTACTAGCTACAGCCTCACATATTCCATGGCTATGTTTGCATGTTACTAGCTACAGCCTCAGATATTACATGGCTATGTTTGCATGTTACTAGCTACAGCCTCAGATATTCCATGGGTATGTTTGCATGTGACTGGCTACAGACCCACATATTCCATGGCTATGTTTGCATGTTACTGGCTAAAGCCTCACATATTCCATGGCTATGTTTGCATGTTACTGGCTACAGACTTACATATTCCATGGCTGTGTTTTCATGTTACTGGCTGAAGCCTCACATATTCCATGGCTATGTTTGCATGTTACTGGATACAGACTTACATATTCCATGGCTATGTTTTCATGTAACTGGCTACAGACCCACATATTCCATGGCTATGTTTGCATGTTACTGGCTACAGACCCACATATTCCATGGCTATGTTTGCATGTTACTGGCTTTAGCCTCACATATTCCATGGCTATGTTTGCATGTTACTGGCTAAAGCCTCACATATTCTATAGGTATGTTTGCGTGTTACTGGCTAAAGCCTCACATTTTCCATGGATATGTTTGTGAGTTACTGGCTAAAGCCTCAAATATTCCATCCCTTTTTTTATGTGTTACTGTCTAAAGCCTCAAATATTCCATGAAGCTCGGTCGGACAGACTGATAGACGCACGAAATGAGGCCTACCATTACCATATCGAAATATCCCCTTCATCTTCAACAGGGGGTAATATAGCGAAGACTTCATGAAAAATAATGGACCCTCATCCAAGCTTAAGTGCAGGATGAGTGTCATAATAATATTAGAATGAAGCCGGAGGCTGGAGAAAGAGGTTAACCAGACAAATTATTAACACTGGATGTTTTATCAATAAATATTACATGCTTTCATCTTATTCTTATTATGATCAATTAAGCCATTTCTGCTTGACTGCACAAAAAGAGTTGTATGGCTATCAGTCATCGGTACTGTTCAAGTGATTGTATTTTCAAACAGGACAGCACATTAGTTTCAAGTTTGGATTCACACCAATGGCTTTTGTAGATGTGGTTTAAATTATTTATTTTTGTAAGTTGCAAATTGCAAAAGGTCACATTTTAACTTTTTGCCCGCAATGGTCGCAATAGATCCGATGGTAGTTGAGTCGATTTTGTATAAAAACTGTGCCTTCTTCTAGGTCACCTTCTGTGCTCGGCTGGTTAGGTTGAGCGCTACTCTCCCTGTTAAATTTTCTCATACCTTTTTGCACACAAAAGTTTAAAGTGACATGGATGGACAGTTCTCATTCTCAGCTTGAGCATCCATGTCTCCTTAAACCTGATATATTTATACAATTCTTACCCCAAATACTTCGAAAGCCAATAATTGTTCAATGTGTGTTTGTTATTTTGGAGAGAAATTTTTAATAATTTTCAATTTTAAATACTTAGTCCTAACGCTTTGAGCGCAGGAGGTCCCAGGTTCGATTTTTGGCCATGTCATACCAAAGACGAAATCACTTAAGAAATGTGTCCACCTATAGTTGATTCAAAGATCTCATTTACAACCGCGTAAACAAACATTCAACCAAGTCGATTATTACAGGTTTCACAGGATTAAATTCTTCCATCATAATTACACTTATATGATTTAAACTCTAATGGTCCTAAAATGTAGTGATTATACTTACTGCATTTAGCTATTTAGAAATGGAACATTCTGGTGGTTTTGACAGACATCTTTGAATCGACAATACATGGGTGTGCACCCATTACGGTATATAATAATAGTAACAAAGGGCCAGAACTCTGCCAAAAATTCCACCCTTTAAGGTCAACTACACATCATGGATGCTTATCTGTGAAAACTAAAGGAAATTCTGCCCAACGGTTTGTGAGTTCAACACACAAGATTAGTGTTACATGCTGAACTAAAATTGGAAGACACCCAACTTATAGCTGTCAAAGAATTCCAACTGAAACGAAAGTTTAGTACTTATGTTAGTACTTTGAAAAAAAAACGTACTATTATTTTCATCAATGGCATAGTTTCATCAACACTCAAACATTCCTACCATCCCATCTGTAAGCACTAAGCACATGACAAGAGTTATGCTTCAATCAACATGTGGATGGCTTAGAATTAGAAGGTTGTAACTCCTACTTACGACCTTATAAGACTCATGCATATTTGAAATTTGCTTCACAAGGCGCTTCTAATGAGCCTATTTTGATGAAAATCTGAAATTGTCATGTTGACCAAAATGAAGTTTTAAAAACATGTTTTCCCATAGGTAAAGAGTAAATTACAGACAGTTTTCTCTTGTTTTCTCAATATATCGATTTGGTAGTTATGACCTTATTGTTCTAAGCCATCCATTTTATGGTGCTATATCTTCATGAACTGAAACAGAAAACAACAACAACAACAACAACAACTACCCGGTATAATCAATAGATTGGTTGAATGAATATATTTTTATCGAATTCATAATAGTAACTGACTACAGAGGAATGCAACTCACTCGTAGCATAATATTTGTTTTTTTCCCCATCTTTTTTTACGAGAATGTATAAAAGATTTATGGGGTATGCTTAACTGATCCGGATCTCTCAGAGGTATATTAAATTATGTATACTAAAGCTCCTAAATGATGCAGATGAATTGTTTGGTTGTAAAGAATGTAAATTATTAAAAAGTTAGATCTATGTAATGCAAATATGATAATGAATGAAAACGGAATCAATAACATTGTCATAGAATGTTACCATTTCGATGGCTTAGAATGAGAAGGTTGTAACTACTAAATAGATATTTTGAGAAAACAAGAAAAAACTGGCTGAAATTTATTCTTTACTTATGCAGTAGAACAAGCTTTTACAACTGTGTTTTGGTCAAGATGACAAGTTCCGATTTTCATGAAAATAGGCTCATAAGAAGCGCCTTATGACGCAGATTTCAAATATGTATGACTCTTAAAAGGTCGTAAGTAGTAGTTACGACCTTCTTGTTCTAAGCCATCGATTTATACGGAAACAAGACTGAGTTATATTAACGCTTACATACATGCCATGTGTCGCTGGCCCCTTTGCAACAGATTTGGTGATGGAAATGTAGGAGATTTCATTAAAATGAAGTAGATATTCCGTACTTAAACTTAAATTAATGAAATGTGTATCCAGTTTTAATGTCCGTCATCAGTAGATACTCAGTGCGGCCATACCACGTGACCATGACATCACAAACGGCTATAAACTCAAGTAGGTTTTTGACACAAACCGTTGACTCAGAAAGGAAATTTATTTCTTCATCGATTTCTATGACATATAGCCCATGCTAAGCGAAAAATGATAAGCTTTTAACGAAATATAATGGCTCTATCTGTAGCTGGACCATTCAGGCAAACATTCGGTGAAACTTTTGCATGAGCTTGTGTGAAAACGGACTACTTTGCCAAGCCGTACTGTTTTTCTTGCATTTTCTGCTTTAATCATGCCTGAAGACCAATGTTTAAACCAATCAAAACACTGGATGCTATTTCGCATCAAATAAGATGTATATTGTGACAATGCATGGCGGTAATCTTACATTTCCCTTTGATTTCTATTTGTGGCTACAATTGCAAGACAAATAGAATAACAAGTCTGTATCAGCTCAATTGAGTGTCAACTATGTTTGTCTCCTTTTATTTATCCTCGCCACCGGATAATCCATATTGGCGAAGACCCCAGAAGAGTTTTTACTTCAGTCATTTTAAGTTTTAGGGGGTAGTGCAGATACAGGAGGTGTACTCATTCCTGAAACACCACAGGTTCTTTTACATGTCAGGTGTATAGCACCAATACATTATAAGGACCTAGGTTTTAAGTCTCATCCTAAAGACTTTTATTACATCGCTGGCTTAGAACAAGAAGGTCGTAACTACCAAATCGATATGTTGAGAAAACAAGAGAAAACTGTCTGTAATTTACTCTTTACCTATGGGAAAACACGTTGTTAAAACTTCATTTTGGTCAGCATGACAATTTCAGATTTTCATGAAAATTGGCTCATAAGAAGCGCCTTGTGAAGCAGATTTCAAATATGTATGAGTCTTATAAGGTCGTAAGAGGTAGTTACGACCTTCTGGTTCTAAGCCATCGACATATAGTTGGTCAGCCCTGAAGTCTCCTGCTCAGTACCAACTGAACTAAGCTGGCTGATTTATAAAGACTGAGCATTCTACTTACACATGGGAATGAAAACAGGTCACATCAGGTCGACAGTTCTCTGACAGCCCGTGACTAACTATCCCTGCAATATAACTTATTAGTGTATTACTTAAAATTACTAGGCTGTAAAAAAATGTAAAAATGTAAAACTCACCAACTGTGACCATTAACTACATATGGATTGAGCTAAGTACTTTTTATCATACACACAGTGTAATTTATTAGCCATCCATCGTTAGATGAAAAAAAAACATCCATTATGTTTTGCATACAATGTGAATATGGCTTTTTGACATCTGAATACAACTAGAGTTAACATACTATACCCGTCACATTGTACAGCATAGCAATCTACACCATCAACTCATGCATTATTTAATATTGTGAAGACTTATAACACAATTTAAACATATTAGGATCCGTACATCTAAAGGCTAGAGGGAGGAGGACACCTGATCTTGGATTCATGTTGAGGGGGGGGCAGGAATTTAACATCCAAAAAGTAAAAATCCCCACACATCCCCTGGATGAGGGGGCATGGATGCAACTGACTGCTGCATTACCCCTGTAATACAATCTGTCTAAAGTATACTTAACAGATTTAAAAATGCGACAGTGGGGTTACATGTGTGATTTTTTTCACGGAAAACAAAAGTATTTATTATATAATTATGCACCATCGTAAAGGTGAACTAATGTCGACATGTTGGTACATGCTTATAAAAATTTGATTAGCATGTAATAAAATAATGCATGATAAAGACATCGCTCGCGAAAATAAAAGTCACACTCTTTGCCAATTGGTAATTGTTAGCGAAGAACAATTTACCAAAGTGATGTTGAGTTTGGCTTAATGCGAAGCAGTTCCATTACTTTATGTTGCTACTGTTTCATTGTAATCCTGTGATAATTAGATCTACTTTACAAATTGTACCGTTGAAATTGTGGTAACCTGATTTAGTTCGCATTTCCCACAAAAATATTCGGCATCAAGACAGGTTGATCATATGCAGCGTTGATCCAATTTTCTTAACGTCCTATTCGAATTATAATTCCATTATTACTTATCCGATTTCAAATATTTGGGTATCAAAATGTTGGCATTGAATTGATCTTCCAGCCCTTACAATGGTCTTCCTACTGTAAAGCAGCCGATTTTAATGAGATAGCTTGATACATCGACGGTGCCATTCAAAAATGCCGAATAATCAAAATGCCGTTTATTCCTGTTTATCATTTCAGGCCCTTAATTACGCCGTTATCACAAAAATAAAATGCAGAATATCTGTTAGTTTTCATTTGGAACAAAGAAAAGAATGAATACCATACTATATGTATTAATAAGATGTTTTGTGTATGAAATATATAATTTAGTTCTGTATTCAATGATAATCTGAAGGAATTTTAGTTTTCATAAAAAACTTTTTTTGCCTCTCCTGAAAAGTTGGTTTTCGTCATACGGTACTTTCGAATGGCACTGTTCATATATCTGCATAAAGGTCAGGATCATGTCAAATTCTTTGTGCTACAATAATTATCAAAATGCTGAGTGTTGATTACTCTAACATACAAAACTATGCAATTTTTTATTGATCTCCCCCATGGTAATTGTTTGTGAAGATATGGATAAGCTTTGAACTGTTTTGTGTTTCATTGATTGTGCAACAAACCTCATGTACCAGTAATTAACTTGTAAATAAGCTCACTCAATGAATGCTCCCTAGGTTTCTTGAAAGTCTTATATTGTATGTGACCAAGCAAGAATAAATGGGATAAAAAAGTGCAATCTATGAATCAGGATTCTATTGCTTTTAGAATTGACCCCGTTACAAAACACAATTTGACTTTAATAGAGCTAAATTACTATATTTTCTACTAGCAGTGGTTACTTGTTGCCATTCAAGATTTGGAATGCTGGAAAATTCTTGGATTTGGATGGAAACCCATAGCACTAGTACAGAAAGCCCAGGGGTTGGAAAGGAAAGTTTTTTATTGTTTATTTGTTGATTACAAGATTTACAAGAGCAAGAGATGTTTGTAAAACAGGTAAGCCCCCATGGCAGCCAAATAGTGGAAATGGTAAAGGTCACAGTGACCTTAACATTTGACCTACTGACCGTAAAATCCATAGAAGTCATCTACTGTTGCTAACCAACCCCCATGTAATGTTTGATGATATTAGGGCAAAACATTGGAACCATTTGATATTAAAATGGTAAAGGTCACAGTGACCTAGACCTTTGACCTATTGACCTCAAAATCAATAGGAGTCATCTACTGTCGGTGACAAACACCCATCTAAAGTTTGATGATCCTAGAGCAAAGCATTTTTGAGTTATTGAAAGAAAATGGTTTGGGCTTAAAAAATGGTAATGGTTAGCATGACCTTGACCTTTGATTGTAGCTGTTACTTCAAGATCTATAAATAATTTAAATTTGAACTTAAGTTTATAAATTCTGTAAGTGCTTTGATAAAGCTAAACATAGGACTGTGTCTCTACCATACTTACTTAACCCTTTACCTGTATCAATCATATATGGTAGTCCAGAGAATTTAACATGATCCTGACCTTTAATTACAGCTGATATTTTGTCTATATTGTTAACCCTGGTTTCATGTTTTCATAAGCAGAGAATATAACAAAGATACTCAATTTTTTAGTGTAATACAAACACAAATCAAAAGGACCAATGTTGCGCGATTTGCTTGCGGAAATTGACAAATTCAACACAAGAACCTTTTAATATATTCATGCATAAAGGTCAGGAACAGGTCAAATTCACCACACTCTTCTATATCAATCATACTTGTATTGATATTTATTCTTCACTTAGTATTAAATTATGCATGACAATATCTAAAGTATATATCACTTGACCTATGACACTATATCGGCTCATTGGTGTAGACATTAAATTTGGTTGAACTCCCATTTTTAAAATCTGATATTTTTAACTGTTCATTAAATATGATAGATAGCATTCTACTTCAAATAATGACTTTCACATTCAAACTGAATGGAGGGTATGATTTGCAGTTTATAAATACACAATGTAAAGTTATAGGCTCGTAGTAGGGAAGATTGGGCAAATGCCTAACTATGTTGCCTAGATATAAATAAAGTCTTTATAATAATAATAATAATAATCATCATTATTATTATAAAAACAGAAATTTTCGAGAGGGATATATAGAGGATCTATCACGAGTTGTCAATTGATATAAATTTATATTAAACAAGTTTTGGAATTTTTATTTAGCGAGCCTCTGGCGAACTTAATAATATTTCCTGAACGAGTTTAATATAAATATATCAATTGACAACGAGTGATAGATTCTTTTTATCATATGTCACTAAAAACGCCAAAAAACACATTGATTTATTGGAAAAACTCAATAGCTTATACTACACATGGTACGTATAACTTTATACGTACTGGCTATACTAACCTGGATACAAGGAAAGTCATGTGATAAAAAATTGTCCCTGTATCTAATATTGCCAATATAACTGGATGGACAACCCCGAGTATACCCCCTCACAGTGTATAAACCAATCATTGTACAACTTTTTGGGATGATATCACGCAAATTCAACTTGTACTGCTTATTGTGATTAATTCCATAGTATTTAACTTCTGATCACTGTATGACTTATTGCCATTAATTGCATAGCATTTAACTTCTGATCACTGTATGACTTATTGTCATTAATTGCACAGTCATGTAGCTTCGGATTACTTTATGACCTATTGGGATATACTATCAAATTAAATTTTTATGCCTTATTGTGATAACTGGAAGACAACTTGGTTATACACTGGGCCCTTTCTTAAAATGTTGTGCAGGAAGGGTACAAAGGTGGTGATATAAAATATATATAAAATCAAACTGTCATCTAGCTTTCATAATAATTATGTTCATAATTATAAAGCTAAAAAATATTAGAAAATGGGACAAGGAAGGCAGCACTCAACTTTTCTGAAAAGTGGAAAAAAGACCCTGCTACAAAATTTGTCATATAACTCTTGTCGATTTCTCTACAATCTGGTAAGTATGTGGGGTGTTCCACAATTAATAGGACTTTTTTCATAGCAGCACTGCAAATCAGAAATTAAGAAAACTAATAGTTTATAATTAAATGTTGATCTTTCACTGACAAACATGCGAAATATCAAAGAAATTGGATCAAACATAAGAAATATATTAAACATTAGTAGTTTGCATGCGTATGTCAAAGTCACCCACGTAATGCCTTATAATTAGGTGTTAATATTTATCAAGACTTTAGTGGTTATTGAGATATTCACATTTTTAATAAGGATGGTAATCACAAATAATAGTATGACTCGCCTTAGCGTTACATGGTTTCTATGACATCGCTTTGTATGAGCATCATCAGCAACAACATTCTGTGGCTACCAGTATATAGAGCATACATGGCTAAAGCATACGAGACAAAGTTCATTAAAACGTAAGCGTTGAGTAAGAAGTTATGAGAAAAGTCCTAATATTTCTGGAACACCCCTCGTACAAATAAATTAAGAGCCAGTTTGAACCTGAGAATTAGCTATCAGGTTTCCAAGAAGATAAACATTTGAAATCCAACTCACCATTAATAAGTATAGATCATATTTTATTCCAAGTTTGTACAAATATCATGGAATGTCAGGCTATTTTTTAACATAGGCTAACAGTACATTAGATTTCTAGAGCAACAACCTTAGAGAAACTGATTAGGCAGCAAGCACGCTAACCACTGAGCTATGAGAGGTAAATATCATGCTCTAGTGTGGTAGTTCCAATGTAAATGGGTGGTTACTTTTCGAACCAAATGATTATGTTGCTTCCTGCAGGCGGTTACTCTTACAGCAGAGGACCGCTCTTGAGAAGTTGCCCTGTGTTAGCTGCCCTGAGATAGCTGTAGAGAGCACAGCGTATGACTTATTGGGATACTACAAATTTCAATATGTATGCCTTATAGCAATTAAAAGCACAAGCAAATTCCCATCCCTGTATGACTTATTGGGATAATATGCAATTCAATGTTTATGCCTTATTGCGATAAATGGAAGCTGACTCGTTTATATATACTGTGGAAAGTACAAGCAAGAAATGGCCACTAGAGTTGATTTTCTATTGTAAATTTCATAAAATACAATTTTTCAAGTTTTATATTTTTTAATGTGACTAGCATTATTCAGTTATGGATTAATTACGTTCATGGAGCTACTGTAAGGACCCCATTCAAAGAGATATCAATTAAATTGTCAGTTGGGTATAATCATGCATCAATCAATTGTCCCCTGAATGTATGAAACAATCTGGTCCCTTTTTATGTAACACACTTTTTTCATTGTAGTTGATTATTCAAAGACCCATTCTAAAATTTTCAATGATCGGGGGGGGGGGGGGGGGGAGGGCTTGGTTCCAAATGGCTGAAAAAGTCTGACAACAGTTAAACAACTTTGAAAATACAAAAAAAAAATTAAACAATATAGAATATGATGGATTTTTTGCCTTGCCACCAGAAGAACGCTAAAAAGCCATAGGTCCAGACTGAAACTTTTTGAATATGGTCAAAGGTTTCAGCAAAGACTCATCTTTAACCTACAGTAAACTCTTTGAGGTCAACATTTACAGTCAGAATCAACTCATTACCTATTTACGGACAACAAAGACTTTAGACCAAACCTTGCTTTTGTCATTCCAAAAAACATGCTTTAAATTAAGCCAACAGGAAGGTTGGCTGGATTTTTTTATTGTGTCAGACCTAAAAGACAAGCAGTCAAATACAATGTTACAATAAAGAACGATGCTTAAATGTTACAGTAAAGACAATCATAATTATGGTTAAACGTTACAGCAGACACATTTTTTTCATAAGTACATTAAAGACAATTAATTTCTTCAAAAGTTTTCAAACATTTGGAAAAATGTACTTATGTTAACGCATGGAAATTATGTGATTGTTGATTGCTCATATGTTACAGCATAAACATTGCTCAAATGTTACAGCATGGACATTGCTCAAATGTTGCGACACAGAAATTATTTAAATGTTACGATTGCTCATATGTTACAGCATGGAAATATCACAAATGTTACAGAGTAACAATTGCTTAAATGTTAGAGCACATAAAGAGTATAAATGTTTCTGCAAAGAAAGTATTCAAATGTTACAGCATAGAAATTGCTCAAATGTTAGAGCACATAAAGTGTATAAATGTTTCTTCAAAGGAAGTATTCAAATGTTACAGCGCAGACAAACTTTGAAATGACCACTACAGCACAGAAATTGTTAGAATGTTACAACACTTCTAAATGTTTAGCAGTGCAAATACAGATATTCAAAATTCCCCATCACAGTTAATGGAAAAATTATGACTAAATATGTCATACTTCAAATCATGCCAAGTTAATGTATAAATATAAAAAATATAAAATATATTTTACGCTCGGAAAATTCAAGTCACAGAAGCTTATGTATACAATAAAAAAAAGAAAAAAAGCTAACACACGTATACAAAAGAACGAAAAAGCCCACGCATGCCTTCTGTCAATGAAATACCATACAGAGAGATAAACAATTGTTTTTTCTATTCTGGGCTCATGTTACCCGGCACAATGACAACACAAGGACCCAGTCATACTATCCTATTGTAAAGAGCATGTCATCCAATACCATTATTTCATTCAACAAAATGTAAAAGCCATTAATGAAAATTAGATTAAAGTAAACAGTAAAATTAAAACAACTAAATATTAACCTCTTAGTAGGTTTGAATAATTAAAAGCAAGCTTTTTACATATATTGCATTCATTGTTCTTATATTCAATAGCGAAATGAAACACTTGAAAAAACTAGATACTTTGATGGCTTAGAACCATAAGATCGTAACTACTACTTACGACCTTATAAGACTCAAACATATTTGAAATCTGCTTCACAAGGCGCTTCTTATGAGCCTATTTTCATGAAAATCTGAAATTGTCATGTTGACCAAAATGAAGTTTAAAAAACGTGTTTTTCCAAAGGATAAGAGTAAATAGCAGACAGTTTTCTCTTGTTTTCTCAATATATCGATTTTGCAGTTACGATCTTCTGGTTCTATTAGCCAGCAACTTATGGAACAATGTATGATAAAGCACTCATAAAGGAGTTTTAAAAATATTTATTATAAGTCATGGTAATGATTTATCCATTTTTAATGCTTGATAGGAAATTCATATCAAGAACAATGAAGTCAAAGAATTGTTAGGGACCACATGGAAATTATAATCAATACAAAATCAGAAACAACAAGTTGTATTAGCAAAGCATTAACAAATAAACATACTGTATTCATGCAGAATAACCTTGGTTCTGCATCCACTGATACTGAATTATCTTGACCCAGGCATCCCCTGGAGGCTACACTCTTACAAAATAATCCCCATTGATACAAAATGACCTTGACTCTGGTATCATTTAGAGGTCACTCACTTATAGAATGACCTTGACTCTGGTATCACTTAGAGGCTACACTCTTACATATATATTGACCTTTACTCTGGTATCACTTAGAGACTACATTCTCATAGAATGACCTTGACTCTGGTATCACTTAAAGGTCACTCTTACAGAATGACCTTGACTCTGATATTACTTAGAGGCTACACTCTTACATAATGACCTTGACTCTGGTATCACTTAGATGCTACTCTCTTACATAATGACACTGACTCTGGTATCACTTAAAGGTCACACACTTACAGAATGACCTTGACCCTGGTATCACTTACAGACTATGCACTTACAGAATGACATTGACCCTGGTATTACTGAGAGGTCACACTCTTACAGAATGACATTGACCCTGGTATCACTGAGAGGTCACACTCTTACAGAATGACATTGACCCTGGTATCACTGAGAGGTCACACTCTTACAGAATGACATTGACCCTGGTATCACTGAGAGTACACACTCTTACAGAATGACATTGACCCTGGTATCACTTAGGGGTCACACTCTTACAGAATGACATTGACCCTGGTATCACTGAGAGGTCACACTCTTACAGAATGACATTGACCCTGGTATCACTGAGAATTCACACTCTTACAGAATGACCTTGACCCTGGCTTAACTTAAAGGTCACACACTTACAGAAAGGCATTGACCCTGGCTTCACTTAGAGGTCACACACTTACAGAATGACATTGACCCTGGTATCACTGAGAGGTCACACTCTTACAGAATGACATTGACCCTGGTATCACTGAGAGGTCACACACTTACAGAATGACATTGACCCTGGTTTCACTGAGAATTCACACTCTTACAGAATGACATTGACCCTGGCTTCACTTAGAGGTCACACACTTGCAGAATGGCATTGACCCTGGCTTCACTTAGAGGTCACACACTTACAGAATGACATTAACCCTGGTATCACTGAGAGGTCACACTCTTACAGAATGACATTGACCCTGGTATCACTGAGAGGTCACACACTTACAGAATGGCATTGACCCTGGTATCACTGAGAGGTCACACACTTACAGAATGACATTGACCCTGGTATCACTGAGAGGTCACACACTTACAGAATGACATTGACCCTGGTATCACTGAGAGGTCACACACTTACAGAATGACATTGACCCTGGTATCACTGAGAGGTCACACTCTTACAGAATGACATTGACCCTGGTATCACTGAGAGGTCACACACTTACAGAATGACATTGACCCTGGTATCACTGAGAATTCACACTCTTACAGAATGACCTTGACCCTGGCTTCACTTGGAGGTCACACACTTGCAGAATGGCATTGACCCTGGCTTCACTTAGAGGTCACACACTTACAGAATGACATTGACCCTGGTATCACTGAGAGGTCACACTCTTACAGAATGACATTGACCCTGGTATCACTGAGAGGTCACACTCTTACAGAATGACATTGACCCTGGTATCACTGAGAGGTCACACTCTTACAGAATGACATTGACCCTGGCTTCACTTAGAGGTCACACTCTTACAGAATGACATTGACCCTGGTATCACTGAGAGGTCACACTCTTACAGAATGACATTGACCCTGGTATCACTGAGAGGTCACACTCTTACAGAATGACATTGACCCTGGTATCACTGAGAGGTCACACACTTACAGAATGACATTGACCCTGGCTTCACTTAGAGGTCACACACTTACAGAATGACCTTGACCCTGGTATCACTGAGAGGTCACACACTTACAGAATGACATTGACCCTGTTATCACTGAGAATTCACACGCTTACAGAATGACCTTGACCCTGGCTTCACTTAGAGGTCACACACTTACAGAATGGCATTGACCCTGGTATCACTTAGAGGTCACACACTTACAGAATGACCTTGACCCTGGTATCACTGAGAGGTCACACTCTTTCAGAATGATATGTAAATCTTACAGGTCGCAGTATAATAATGTAGCATAGACACTGACTGGAAACCTATCAAGGAGACTGTATGGCAGTACAAACTAAGTCGAGATTAAAGAATCCTTACAATATGATGTACACAAATAAGTGTGAAAAAGTAAGGCATTTATAAATTTACTCCTGAGTTCAATGCAATCTGGGTTATCCATTTTATTGTTACAGTGCAAAAACGAAAATATGCCGAGTTTGTGACGTCAATGTTTACACAGTGAGCGCATTTTCGAGCGTAAAATCGCTTTGTTCACTTTTAAGGATATATAATTAAAGGAATATCACTGTAGGTGTGTTGATACGTCTGTGCGTATTACCTCTCGTTGCTTGCTATACGGTATCACGCTTGACCTAACGGTCTCGCGAGATACGGCATTACACAAGCAACTCTTAGTAATACGGCCCCGTCGTATCAACACACTGCAGTGATATTCCGTATATATTAAACACATGAATCTTCTGAAACACATATCTTCATGCAAAAAAGTCATGATCAGGTCACCCTCTCTTAGCTATAATGTAGGTGAAACCAAACTTCCTTTTTTCCATGAAATGAGAAGAAACTTTTGACAGTCTGCTTGTACTTTATATATTTAACTGTGGTTTTAAATCATGTTTTACAGCATGCATAGAAATGGACTCAATTATAATAAAATTAAGGCCTAAAATAAAACATTGTTTGTTGAATTCCCCTTTTTCTGCAACCCATGTCATTAGGGATTGGGTAGGTCAGTAGGATTTTTCAAAATTATTTCGTATGTTTTTACAGCAGTATATAAGTTTTATCAGATTTCATCAAAAATAAATTCTCACCATTTTAAAAAAAAATGTTTACAGACAGGGTCAATTTTTGGCGGGTTTAATAGCGGGCAGGAAATCACACAATATTTTATTTTAGGTCCAATTAAGGAGCAGTAGAGCATACTAACGCACACCACCTACCGTCTGTCGTAGCCACATACGTCTGCAATCATGACACCACATCACATGACCAATGAAAAGAAAATTATTTTTTATCGAAATCATCATCTAACATTAGGTGGCGGTTCATTTCATTATTATACAGTCCGACATTAAAATTCTTTACAATTTACTCAACGACGGGTCAAAATATTGTACCTTTAACTTTTGCCATTAGCTGCTTGTAACAAAAGATCATATATCATACATGGACTTTTCACCTGTTTTGGCTTCAATTCAGGTTTTTTTGCAAAAAAAAATGACAAGATGCTCAAATGTACAAAAAAAAACTCATACATACAGGGTGTTACAAAAGTTTGTTCCCAATGTTAAAATTTCAGTAGTTTAAGTTAAATTTCTGACCTCATAAGACTGAACAAATTTTAGGTAAAAACTCAAACGTAACTAACTACCATTGCTTATATCTTTCCAGCAATAAATGGAGCCATTAGCAGATAGAAATTAAAACTAGTCTAGTGGTAAAAAGCTCTAATTATACTCTTGTTATGAATGTATATTTTGAGAATAAACTTTTGAGCACCACCCTGTATAACCTGAATTTCAATTGTGGTATAGCTTGGAGAATTTGACGTGATCCTGACTTTTATTCATGAATATAATTATCTTGCGTTGAAAATATCAATTTCCGCAAGCTACTGTTGTGCAACACTTAGAAGATTTTTTTTCTAAAAAAGGACCTGTCAAATTGAACCATTAAACCAAAGGTCTTTTTCTATCGAAAAGGTACAAATAATATAAATATGTGTTATAGTGTATAGAGCTATATCGGAAGATATTTTTTTTAAAAGTTTCAAAAACTGAAAAACAATTATGCTTTTATATCCATTAGATCATTTTTCACTTCAGTTTTAACAGAAACTCTCTGTGTGATTTATTGGACATGCAAACTGTCCATTTTCATATGAAAGTGTTCTAGAACACCCTATGAAACTATAAGAATCGTCTATTGTTCGATGATTGAATCAAAATACACGGAACCCATCCAAAGTTTTAATTTGCAATTAAGGTAGACTTAAGTATCATACTAAAAACGATGCAAGGAATTATTTTGACATTGAATGACTGTTAAAATATAGCTCTATACACTTTAAAAGACCACATCGGTCATGTAATCAAAGACCACTATAGCAAAACCTCTCGACAAAGACCAATTTTATCTTCTATCAGTCTTAGACCATTCTCAATATTTATCAAACTGTCAAGAGTGACCACTGGTCAACAAAGCAAATTATTACATTTCCCATGAACTGTTGATGATGTGAGAATGTCAATTTTACAAAAACTACCACTACCCCAAATCTAATTATGAAGGGGCATATACAAATTGTTAAGGGGGCCGAACATAGGCTCCTCGTATAGTGATAAAAAGCCCTGAAGTGTGGTCTTATTGTAGAAGGTTTCTGTAATGTATAATGAGGACCTATCATAAGTTGTAAATTGATATCAATTTATATACGAAAGGAGTTCTGGAAATTTAAGTGAGCCTTTAAGAAGTTTCCTGCATGAGTTTAATATACATATATCATGACAATGTCTTTGAGTGATAGATTCTTTATATCAATAATCATATGACACAAATAACGCTAAACATGCAAGGTTCTGTTGGAAAAACAATCCCATTGTAGTATAACGTTATAACGTCACATGTGTAGTATAAGAAAATAATATTATGTACTCGCTATAATAACCCCGGATACAAGGAAAGTCATGTGATATACATATGTATAAACTGCACACCTACTTACAAATTAATTTGGTGACCACCTGGGCCAGGTGGGGGTCACAAGCTAGACAGTGATGTACTGCAATATAAAAATACCTCGATAAATAATCACAATCTTTTCTTACAAAAATCAATTTCAGTTTGAGATGAAAACTGTTATAACTGATAAAGTATTCTGATTTTTTCTTTCTTTGTAAAAAAGTAGCAACATAGTAAGTATAAGTTTTAGATAAAGTGAAAGCAGAGAGCCTTGAAATAAATCGGCTCATCAAAATTAATACTGAGAACATGTTCTTTGTTTATTATCAAGTGTTAGATGCTGCCTGTTATAGCGTCTTAATAGACTCCCTAACGCTCAAATAAATTATATCGGTAAATCTAGCCATTAAGGGCCCTGGGAATGGTCAGCCCCTATTTCAAGATGAATATAAAACATAGTAGGGGTCACCAGTTTGTAAAAGGGGTTAGGGATAACTGTTGTCACCATACAAAGAATGAACAGTTACGCATGCTGTAACAAAAATACTTGCGGACAGTATTAATGTCCGATTTAAAATTTAAACTTCACACTTTTAATTCTGTAGTAAACATGTTGGCGCATTAAATCACCAGTCTCATTGTGTATTTTGGACATAACATCCTTAGATCCTCGTTGGAGCATCTGATAATTAAATGACTGCATCAGGTTTGATACCAGCAGTATCAAACCTTGATTGGTCTTGAATTACAAGCCCTGATTCTTAACAGTATTAAATGTCCATCTAATTAAAAATTAATTAATTCTAATCAATGGAACCAGCTTTTATAAATTCCTTTCTCTGATCATTGGCCTATAGAACAGTACAGCCTCGCTAGTGGGGAGCAGTGGCCTAGAGGTAGAACGCGTGCTTCAGGATCAAGAGGTCCCGATTTCAATCCCTGTCTGGACCACTGGTCAATTTCTCTGAGCAAGTATAACCCACATGCTCCACTACACCAAGGTGTAAATTGGTACAAAAAAATGTGAAGACAGTGTCTAATTCTGGATGCTGCAGAACGATGTTGGCTGCCACACCTAAAGGAGAGAAATCGTCTCCCCAGGGAGACAAAAACACAGGTTTCCATATGTAGCCCAATGACCAGGGGAAGTTGCTGTAGCAGTTAAAAAGAGCCCTAGAAAATTGGTAAGTTTTTTGTTAGAACAGCATCCATTGGGAAACATGTTTGATTGTTGTGCAGAGGTTGCTGCTCTTTAGAGGTAAATTTTATAGTAAATTGTTACTTTATGACCTAAAGAGAGGTTGCTACTCTGGGGAGGACCACCTTGGAGAGGTTTCTCCGTACCATCAAAGCTTTCTTAAATAAATCAAATATCATTAACTCCATATTTGCCATAATGTTTTAGTTAAATTTACCTGTCTTAAGCGAACAGCCAATATTATCAAATTCTAATTTGCCATAAATTGTTTGTATTAGATTTTACCTGTATTAAAGTGTATAGAGCTATATATGAAGATATTTTTTTAAAAATTCAAAAACTGAAAAGCAATTACGCTTTCATATCCATTAGATCATTTTTCGCTTCAGTTTTAACAGAAACTCTGTCTGTGATTTATTTGACATGCAAATTGTCCGTTTTCACACGAAAGTGTTCTAGAACACCCTATGAAATTATAAGAATCATCTATTTTTCAACGATTGAATTAAAGTACACGGAACCCATCCAAAGTTTTAATTTGCAAATTAAGGTAGTCTAGTATCATACTAAAAATGACGCAAGTAATTATTTTGACATTAAATGACCCGTCAGATATAGCTATATACACTTTAAGCAAGCACCTGATTTGAACAGTCAGATTCAATGTTATTGCTGAATACAGGTTTTTAGAGTTTTAAAATACAGAATCCTATATTTATATACATTATCATCAATCTAAATAAATAAAACAAATATGACAAAAGACATCAATTTTCAACAATAATACTTATCATAGCATCACAGTATTTTACTCATATTGAATCAAATTGCAAAGTCATCCACTAGATTGCAACACAGGCCATAAATGACTTCATATAAAACGACAAAAAAACAACAACAGCGAAACAAACCAACAAAAACACACAGTCCAATAATGTGTTACCAGGGATGGTATTTTCAGACTTGCGCCTGATTTCAGGTTTCCAATTCCTGAATTTTCAAGTGCTGGGATTCCTGAATTTTTAATATCTTTTTAATTTTTTATTATTTTTATTATCAAGGTTTGGTTTTAAGCAGATTTCACATATGCAGTAACTGTTTACAAAGCACTTTTCATAATCAAAGAACCATAACTCTAGATGAAAGTAGAATATATTATTGAAGTATTCAACCAATAATTGCCTACCTTGAATTCATCTACTTACAAAGATGAAGAAGCATTTTTACAAAAACAAATCTTAAAAATTGTGATTTCATTGTTTAAAGTTTTATATAGTCATACATGTAAATCAAGATATTTTTTAATGCTTTTGGTAGTTGGAATTAACACCTTAAACATATTTGTTAGGTTTTTTTTAAAAGAGTGAAAAAAAAAAAAAAAACATTTCTGCTACAAAAATAACCTAACTAAACTCCTGTTGTACTCAATAATGTCTAGTGATTCGTCAGCTAATCAGGAAGACTATTTCTTATAAAAAAAAATTTTTTTTTAATTATTGAAAAACTTGAATGGGTTTATAATGTTTGTAAATATTATACAAGATTATTATTGACAAGATTTTAATTTTGATGCAATAAATATGATTTTTCCACTCAAGAATATTTTTATGCATGTCAATTACAGATTTTATTTTAATTTCAAATAAACGTATTTTATAATACTGCATGTACCAAATTTTTTCTACTTCTGATTTTTTTAATTATTATTTTGTTTTAAATAATTTAATTATATTGATATGTATTCAGTTCTGTTTGGACATCACAAAAACACACAGACTGTTAAATGTTGTGTTCAACAAAAACCCTTGGATTTTTCTGGAATTATTCAACATTGCACAATGTTCCCGCCAAAATGTATCCCTAGCGATTTTTCGACAATCACCTCATGAGGTCAGTTGAAATGTCCTTGGCGTCTCAACAATGTAGAGTCCTTGCATTGTTCAACTATTTGTCACATTTATTACAATCGTACAAGGCCGCTGGACAATAGGGTCCAATAATGTCTCGTAATCAGAGCCCCTTACACCTGGTTAAGCAATAGAAGCGTAATGGCCTGAGGCATCGTGGGAAAGTTATTGTGCACGTCAAGTCGAATCATGTACAAACCCTTCACAAGTACCACTGTCAGCCCCTTATAGAGTATGACGTGATATCCGGTAATCAGGGCTCCGTCCACATCAAGTTTGGGCATTCACGTGGAAATCCGTTACCCTTGCTTCACACGCATTCACAATAGGTTGTTTGACGTCCACTACAATACACTGGTCATTTATTAGATACCTGTCCACAGTATTGCCTAGATAATTAATTGCTTGAGGAAATAACTGCATTCATATTTTTGCATCCTTGTCAAGGACGGCTTCTCCTATTTCTTTCGACCCTTTTTAAAAAATTTCGAGAAGATGGCAGAAAATTGATAGGGACGCAGGACAAAATATGCAAAACTATTCATCACTAAAGAGTTCAGATTCTTATCATGTTAATTGGAAAAGAAACACTTAGGTAATATTAACGCGAGTATTTGACTTCACAGATTGGTTAAAATTGGTAATCATAATAATTTGAAATACTATTTTTCAGAAATACAGCCAACTTTTGATTACTTACAAACGTAAATTGCTAACAAATTTTTGTTTTGGTTAATTAGCTTTTAATTAAGTGTACGGGAATGTCAATATATTAATGAAGGCCTGGTAATTAGTAATTAGTCAAAAATAACAACAACTATTTAAACTGCTGCTGTTATGTGGAAATAATGCCAAATTAATTTAATTAAGAGAACTTTAATTTGACTTTGAAGAGTACATCAAACTCAGTGAAAATTGTGAGCCCTTTGTTACCTTGCCACCTAATATGTTCTTTAATCGAGAATAATTTTGAGTTGAAATGGAGTAATCATTATCAGTTGTATTAAATGACTTAATTACGTCAACTCATTGGACCATTATGTGTACCATTGTATTTTTTGTCAAGAACTAATTAGTCTTAAAAAAAAAGAAATAATTAATTATACTGCTTCGTTCAGTTACAGATAATTGTACTTAGTAAGTAAAAGCAATGCTCGGGGTCTTTATTTAAGCAATTCTATTAGGGTCTTACAGAGTTGTTAATTTAAACACCATTGGACGATGTCCCTTCCTTCGTTGATGACATCATGAATACGGTATATAATTCAATACTCAATGAAGGCACATTTACTGTCAAAACATAATGTATTTAATTTAATTGTCCACAAACGTTAGTTTCTGTTTTTTTTAATTATTTATAAACCAACTTTTGCAAAACTAACTTTAAGCGTGACAATTTAACGAAGGTGAACCAGCAAAGCACTTACATAATTGAATATATTGCCATTGATGCTATTTTTTCACTAATTAATATTTCTCTGTTATTTGTTAATGAATTGCTGTATAAGCAGTTTATACTATCGAAGTCTATAATTATATTTCAAGGTACAATATATTATTTTGTCAAAAATAGTGCAATCTTTTTCAAAGAAACCCTGAACTATCTTTAAAAAATTTTTTAAATTGTGTCAAAAAATTCTTTCATCAAGCGATCATGGTATTGTTTGGTATCAGAGATTGTTGGGTGTCACAGGACCAGTATTTGACTGATACAGTTACTATGTACTGTCGTCAGCCTGGGAAGCTCAGTTGGTAGAGCACCTGACTTGCAAGCGGGTCCGGTGGCGGGTTCAAGCTCCGTCCTGAGTATATGATTTTTATGAACCTACAATATGCATCTCCTAATCAGTTTAATCTAGCCAGCCGACAGGTATTAAAAGTTAAAAGCATAAAATATGACCCTAAACATACAATACACCAATTTAGGCAAACAACCTCTTTCTTTCTTTCTTCCATATAATTTGCAGGGCCCACTCTGGGGCATTATTGTATATGTTTAGAGACAGAGGTGAGATACAAGGACTCCGGGTGGGATACCCTAGCTCATTTCGAATAGATTCCTTGGTTCTTTAACGTGCCCAGTGTAAAGCACCAATACACGCGAGACTACCCCTGGATCATCTCTAGTTGGGTGGGAAACACTAAACAGCGTTTCTGAAATGACCAAGTGTCCCAGCAAGAATCTAACACAGGGACTTCTCAACCGTCTTACCGCCAGACCACCATGTCTTATAATGTCGGGTAGCCACATATTTGCTCACATGAAAAACATGTTTTATGATAACATGCTGCTCAACGAATAATTGTTACGAATCAGGTATCGTAACATATTGTCACAAGGTCCTTCGTTGAATGCACGGCTGTTCATCACTACATAGAAACAGACAATATAACACTGTGTATAAACGAAATCGCAATAATCAATGTAGGGTGCATTAAATGTCAAACATGAAGATCACAATTGCTAAATCTGGCACAATTTATATATGTCTGAACTTTTAAAAAAGGAATACACGTACATGTGCTATCATAAACAGTGAACAAGAATGATTTATATGAAATAATTTAATTAGACATGATCTGATAAATATGAAACAGCAGATGTATACCAATTAGATACATAAATTTATGATTTAAAGACGTCTTGTACTATTATTTGCCATAGATCATAAATGATATACAATATATATGCATTACAAAAATGATATACTCAACAACAAAAAAGGAATCCATGTGGGTGTGCAAAATACTACAGGAAACAGAGGGTTTGATTTCTGCTGTCTAGCATGTAGGTTCATTTTTACCTCTCCAGTCAGTGGCCCTTTGTTGGACAAGAGCATCTCCATAACAACACATTCAAAATTTTCTTTAGCCTACAAAATGTACCTAAAAATCCCCAAACAAGGGTTTTGTACCCCCAAAATGCTTGCAGTCGTAACCCCAAGTTTTGATGCCCTCTACTTTATAACTGTTACTCGGGGGGTTAAACACTCACTCTGAATTGCAAGAAGGCATGTGTTTTATATAATGCCCTGGATAAAATGTCAGTGGGAACACTGCTATGCTCGCAGCCCCTATAGCGTATTGTTCTGCAGAGCTAGGTCCTTACATTCAATAGTTCCCTAATATAAATGTAACCTCTGTCGACCAATAACCTCTAAACATTGGTCAATATTTGCAGCTCCCCAAATAGGTTGCTTAGGTTTGCTCTACAGAGTTGTTAGTCCATACCAATAATCAGTAAAACTGGAAAACAAGCATGTAGGCCTTATGTTTATAATACAAATACATTTCCAAAGTGCTCACACATTTCGTTGTAATTTTGGTCAAGGATAATCCATAAATGTGCAAGCACTTATTTCCAATGGGGTCCTGTGTTTTTGTTGAAGCAA
The DNA here is from genome assembly GCA_963678985.1 of Spisula subtruncata. Taxonomy (NCBI): domain Eukaryota; kingdom Metazoa; phylum Mollusca; class Bivalvia; order Venerida; family Mactridae; genus Spisula; species Spisula subtruncata. Next base: position 17,946,229 of record OY787676.1, on the reverse strand, counting down.
GTAGACTAAAAGGAGACAGTGGGGGTGAGATTACAAGGTATCCGGCGCACTGCCCTAGCTCTTTCCGAAAAGACATATTGGTTTTTTTAGCATGCCCAGTGTACAGCACCAATACATGTGAGACTAACTCTGAGTTGCTATCCGTTCGACCGACTAGGGCTGTAACAGTATACCGCGGTACACGAAACACGGCGGATCACAGTCCCACACAGTTCACGGTATAATACTTCTAAATTTTGGTACGGGTTCGGTATAAGCTTTTTTATGAGAAAAATAATATTCAGACAACAAAAACATCCGACAGCCGACTGATTATGTATAATTACCATGTATCACTTAAAAAAGTTAAGTTACCAACTTTGTAGGGCTCTTTTCAGCTGTTAGGCCGCTCAAGCACCCTTTGACATTTCAACTTCCCCTGGTCATTGGGCTACATATGGAAACCTACACTCGTGTCTCCCTGGAGAGACTATTTCTCTCCTGTGGTGTGGCAGCCAACATCGATCTGCGGCGCCCAGGAATAGACACTGCCCTCACAGGTACCATTTTACACCATGGTGGAGTGGAGCTGTGGGTCTTGCTCAAAGAAATTAACCAGTGGCAGGGATTGAATTTAGCACTCGCCAGCTCGCAAAATGCGAGTTGCAATTTGAAAATGCGAGTACAAAATTTCTACCATCGCAATTTTTTGCGAGTGCATGTAGAAATCGGCAAATATAAACAAACTGTCCTTTCCGACGTTTCCGTCTCCATTCCGTTCTTTAAACTCCTTTTCACGCGTAAAATTTGTACTCGCGCACCGTTTATCGCTAAGCGCTTGATGTGAGCGCTCTGCCGATTCAGACAAAATGGCAGACATTCGAAGTTTTTTTGGTAAACAGCCATCGAAACTGGGTTCTCCAGGTCCAACCTCGCCAACATCTACCGGAGATTGTGAAAAAAAGACAGCTGCCGTCCAAAAACACAAACGTTCAGATAGTTCGGCCAGTGGCAGTCAATCCGATTCGGAAAAACCAGCACAGAAAAAAACTAAAAGCAGTCCAACGGCGTCAGTCAAAACAGTTAAAAAATGGATGAAAGAACTAAATATTGAACTCATATTCCAAACAGAAAAAGAAACAGACACTGTTAACAAAATTTGGTGTTCAGTATGTAAAGAAACCCACTCTGATTTACCTGCAGAAAAAACCTCTAGCGTAAGATATTTGTTTTCTTTTTTGTACTTTGTCACAGTTTTATGCTAAGCCTATTGTGTAAACAAGTCTGTCTTTGTCTAGAAATTTTCATTACACCCCTCTCATTTTTTTACGTAATAGTTGAATGATCATATGATAGATCAATCTATTGATTAATCTATTGAGTGATCATTCAATCATTAAAAAAATGACAATCTGAATATTTATCATTTTTTCCTAAAGCGACCCTTGAAAATGCTATTGCTAGTAGCAAAAACCATTTTGCTAGTAGAAAAATAAGGCACTAGCAATGTTTTGCTAGTGGCAAAAAAAGTTAAATTCAATCCCTGAGTGGTCCAGAGGGGGATCGAACCCGGGACCTCTCGATCCCAAAGTGCGCGCCCTACCTCTAGGCCACCACTCCTCACTTGTTTTTATTGTATTAAGATATGTTTCACATTGTCGAAATTTATTTAGAATACAGTTGAAAGGCGCATACTATATTATAATTGCTGTTATAGAAGCAACGAATTCAGTGTCACTTAAAAATTGAAGTATTTAAAGAGGCGTTCCCTATAACTTTGATCGTTTAAATCGATTCAGGAATATTATACATTAAATGAGAATCATTGTTGCTTAAACTCCTCAAATCTTCAACAAATAGCTCCCACCAATTACCGAGAAAAAAATGAAAACATATTTCCGTAACAAGCCAAAATAGTAACGAGTTGTTTCCCTTTGACCACATAATAATAAATCGCTGGAAGCGATAAAATATTATTGGTGATTTAATATATTTTTGACATTAAGAGACATCTTGGCGCACACTTTCTTCTGACAAATTATGATTATCGATCGTGCTTTGTACATTTAGTTCATTTAATGTGTGATAGTAGAGAAAAATATGCTAGTTATAGGGAATGCCTCTTTAAGCTGCTGTTAGAGATTATTGTATCATACCGAAATATACCATACCGTTAGAAAAATTAATCATATCGTGAGTTGAGCATGCTGTGACACTCCTATCGACGACCATGCCACTCATAGTAATATGTGATTAAAACACATCTGAATGAACAAAATGTCATTTCAACATAAATGCAGTATATTAAAAACACAAAAACTACATGACATTGTGAAGATATATTGTTTACAAATATTTTTTGTATTTTTAATAAGGAAGAACATATTAAAATTATATTAGTTTTTTTAGTATTACAGTAACCTAAAGAGGGCTATTGTATAGCTGAAATGTCGGTCATTTAATAAAAGAACTGAAACCTGACCAGTCTTGATCGTGTGTTTCACTTAATTTCTCTTTTTTGCACTAGTAACCTGCAGTGTATAAATTTGCCTGAAATCCAATTTCTTTAATAAACAAATTATAGTTTTTTATATAAAAGGTAAGCAAAATCACAGGTAACTGTATCGTTGAAAAAGAAAAGAAAAACGAAAAAAAAATTTTTTTTTGAAAATTTATATTTTTCTATCAAGGTCAATTTGTACAGAAATCCACGAGCCGGTTCGAGAGGTGCAGTTTGTTTTTAATAAAAAAACTGCTTTATGCATACCAATTATCTATAAAAGGATGTGCGTTTACACAAACAATGTTATGGGATGAATGTAAGCCAAAAATTAACTTCATATCGTAAAATCCATTGCTTAAAGGTATACTTTAACTGTCGCTGGTGTAACACATTGTGAGGGACGGATTTGTGCTGATTGCACCATATGAATCGGCTGTGAAACAGTATCTACATTTTATAGTATAACTTTCTAACTATTTGATCGATTCTGAAAAGATCTGGCATATAAGTACTTTAAACATTGCTGTATATGAATATAATTAGTTTATGGAGATATTGATAGTCAAATTTTGTTTTTGATTGATTGAAATTCTGGTTCATTTAGAACAAATTAACCTTTATAGAAAAATATAAATTTTCAAAAAAACATTTTTTTCCGTTGTTTTTTTTCATTATTTTCACAACGCCTTCGGCATCACATGTATACACTGCATTCCTTCTGGGATGCTAACCGTGCGATCGCTGATTTAAAGATTTCAAATTTAGCGCCATACGCCGCGCACCTGCGCATCCGGTGTGCGCAAACCACCAATATAAAACAAACCTGTCACTTTTCATTCTGGCGTGCTCGTGTGCGGTCGAATATTAATAAAGGAAGGTAAATACTCGACAAGTTTTATATTTGTTGATATTGAGTTTATTGTTAATCATGTCAGACGTCTTAAGCCTCACGGCGACGGACGAAGAGAGTTTCGACGGCTTTTCTAGTTTTGAAAGTGACGCCGAAACCTCGAAATCCCGTACTTTTATTAAAAAAGGTACCGGTAAAACAAAAGCCTTGGTGTCTAAAAAGGGTAAAGCTCCCTTAATTGCATCTAAATTGAAAGTTAAATCCAAGGTTATTAAACCTACTAAAAAGTCCTCGGACATTAGTAGGAAAACTTGCCATTCTTCGGATAGGCAAGTTTCGGATACGGTCCAAGCTAACTTACCGTTACGGCCAATTCCGCAACCCTCGACGTCGTCGGGGTTGGTAAATAATCAGTCTTCGGACTTTGATATATCAAAATTATCTTATCAAGATATTGAACGTCTTAGGACTGTTCTGGGGGTTCAACCCCCAACATATGATAATGATTATGAACAAGAGGAAGCCTTAGGGCGACCTCTATCAGAAATGCCAAATATCCATGTCGAATTTGAGACTGCTTATGTGTCTGATACGAAGAATATTGATCCTATTAGTAGGGGTAATTTAAACCAAGGCATGGCCAAAAATTTTGATAATGTGTTGTTGGGAGATATTGAAGACGGCAGTTGTAATATGAACGATGGAGATTGGGAGTTGCCCAGACTGAAAGCTCCGGAAAAGGGCCCTGCTATTCAGGAGTCGCTTGCACAACTGGTTAATCTCGCATGTAGCGAGCAATGTGATATTGAACATGTTACCTCAAAATATAAGGTTCCATCTAATTGTTCAAAGTTATCCCCTCCCCTAATTAACCAAGAAATTTGGAAAGTTCTTGATAGAGCTTCCCATGCTCAAGACAAGTCAATTGTTGACATTCAGAATTTGGTCTCTGTGGGCATGTCACCTATTATAAAATTGACAGAGGTTCTGAAGGATGTGTTAAAATCAAACCCAACAGCGAGAGCATTAGTGTCTGATTCGCTGACTGTCTTCGGACAGGTTCAGTATGCATTATCTCTCAGGAGACGTTACAATCTTAAGCCCCAATTAAAAAGAAAGTATCAGGGTCTATGTAGTATGTCAACCCCTATATCAGACAAACTTTTTGGTGACGATTTGTCTAAGGAAATAAAGACCTGTGACTCCCAGATAAATTTGGGAAAGGATAGTTTCAATTCTAGTATGCCTTATAGGCAGAATACAAGATCTTTTAGGGGCCGTCCTTCATATAGAAGACCTTATCAAGGTCAGAGGTATACTCCTTATCCCTCTAGGGGAAATTACAATCCTTCCAGAGGATTTAGAGGTATAGCCAAACAATCCAGAAGACCAGGTCAGATGGCTAGTGCTACAGCGCCTGCCCCAAACGGCTATGCAGGCCCAAAGGGCCAGAATTAGAGGTGAGTGGTTTTGTTGGTAGGTTACAGACCTGTGTACATGAGTGGAAAATGTTTACATCCGATCAGTGGATTTTGAATGCAATATCGGGTTACAAAATTGATTTTATTGCTGAACCCTATCAGACTAGGGTACCAAATGAGATACCTTTTAAGTCAGACCTTAGATCCCATGTAGATAAACAAATAGAGCTATTGTTACAGAAAGGTGCTATTGTTCAATCCATACCAGAGGAAGGACAGTTTATCTCTACTATATTTCTTGTGCCTAAACCTCTTGGAGATTTTAGATTGATAATTAATCTTAAATTCTTAAACCAGTTTGTAGAATATAACCATTTCAAACAAGAAACCTTCAATGTGGTCTTAGATTTGATTCAGAGAAATGACTTTTTCTGCAAGATAGATCTGTCAGATGCTTATTATTCAGTTAGTATTCATCAGGAATTTAGAAAGTTTCTGAAATTTTCATGGAACAATATTCTTTATGAGTTTGTTTGTCTTCCATTTGGGCTTGCTATTGCCCCTTTTTTGTTTACTAAGATTTTAAAACCAATTTTTTCTTGGTTTAGACTACAAGAGATCAGATGTTCTTATTACATTGATGACTCGTTAAACATGTCTCAAGACAAATATTTAACTCAAAAGAATTCGGAACTCATGTTACAGACTCTAGAAAAGTTAGGGTTTGGAATTAATTTTAAGAAATCCGTTTTAATCCCATCTCAGAGAATTATTTTCTTTGGGTTCATTATAGATTCAGTACTTTTCAAGGTGTTTTTAACTGAAGAGAAAATGGAAAAGATTATTATAAAAGGGAAAAGGTTGTTAAAAGCTCACCAATTGAAGGTTCATGAATTAGTTTATTTCATAGGGTCTATCATTAATGCTTTTCATGCTGTGTTTGAAGCACAGTTGCATTATAGACATCTAGAAAGAGATAAAGTTTTAGGACTGAATGGAACTATGGATTTTGACAGGTTAATGGTTTTGTCTGAGAATAGTAAACTTGAAATTCAGTGGTGGTTGGATAACATTACTTGTAAAAATGGTAAAGATGTGAGACCTAAAAAGATAGAAAGAAGGTGTTGTTGTGATGCTAGTTTACAGGGATTTGGATTTTATGATGTTGCAACAGGTACCCATGGCAACGGTAGATGGACTTCTCAGGAAGCAACCAATGCAATCAATTATTTAGAGTTACTTGCTATTTTTTATACATTGAAGTCTCTTTATTATGAGTGTCTAGATATTCATATTGAAATTCAATCAGACAATGTAACAGCGGTATCTTATATCAATAATTTTGGTGGGATGCATTCTTATAAACTTGATAGTTTAGCTCAAGATATTTGGCATTGGTGTTTGAGGAGGAATATTTATATTTCTGCCATTCATATACCTGGTAAATTGAATTTCTTTGCTGATTATTATTCAAGAAATTTCTCAAACTCCACTGAATGGATGCTTAAACAGGATATGTTTGTCCGTATTTGTCACCAATTTTTTGAACCAGATATTGATCTGTTTGCATCCAGACTTAACAGACAGTTAGAGTGTTACGTTTCATGGTTTCCTGAACCTGAAGCTACATTTACTAATGCTTTTTCTATATCCTGGGAAACATTCCTTCCCTACTTATTCCCACCTTTCAACCTAATTGGGAAAGTATTGAATAAACTAGTTCAGGACCAGGTGGATGAGGCTATTTTAGTATTTCCATATTGGCCATCTCAATCATGGTTTCCAATATTACTAAAATGCTTGTGTTCTTTTCCGGTTAGAATTCCCAGGCACAAGGATGTGTTATCTATGGCTCACGACAACCAACTACATCCATTGGCCAAAAAGATGAGAATTGTCACAGCAATTGTATCAGGAAAGCCATGCAGGATAAGGGATTTTCAACGCAGCTTGCAGACTTCATCATTGAGTCTTGGTCAACAGGAACAGCCAAACAGTACAGGTTTGCTTGGAACAAGTGGTGTGTTTGGAATTCGATCAGGTTTGGTGATTCCTTTCAAACGTCTGAAACTGAAGTCCTAAATTATTTATTTTATTTGTTTCAGTGCGGAAAATCATATTCTGTAATTAACACTCATAAGGCCATGTTGTTACAGACTCTTCCCTTCTTTGGTAATACATGGATTAAAGACCATAACTTGATTAGTAGATTCATGAGGAGTGTTTTTGTTCATAAGCCAAATAAACCCAGATATAAGTTGACTTGGGATGTATCTGTAGTATTAAAATATCTAAAGACCTTATTTCCTTTGCATAGATTATCTTTGAAAATGTTAACCTTTAAGACTGTGGCCTTGTTAGCCTTAGCCAATGCTCCGAGAGCTCAGACTTTGGTATCCTTGGATCTAGATAATATGGTGAAAAGTGATAATTATGTGTTATTTGGGTTTACTAATTTACTTAAGACTTCTAGAGTAGGTAATAGTTTTACCTTGAAAGTTGAACATTTTCAGGATGAGTCTTTGTGTGCTATGCACACTTTATTGAGATACATTTATATAACCAAGCAGGTTAGGTTATCACGGAAAGTATTCGTGTCTTTTGTAACCTTTAGAAATGTGACTACTAGTACTATAGCTAGGTGGCTAAAATGTGTTTTAGTATCTGCTGGTATTGACACTAATTTGTTTAAGGCTCATTCCTTTAGAGGAGCCTCTGTTTCAGCAGCCTTTCACAAGGGTTGTAGTTTGAAGACTATCCTTCAAACTGCAGATTGGACTTCTGATAAGAATTTCAGGAAGTATTATTGTAGACATCAGATGTCCAGTAATGATCTTTCTTTTGATAATACTGTATTACAGATGTGATGTGTAAGGTTTTTGTGTACTATTGGCATAGACATAGTTGTTATCTGATAGGTTGATGTGGGGATTATTAAAGGTTGTAGAGTGCAACGTTTTTGTTGACTTTGAAAATGCAGTGTATACATGTGATGCCGAAGGCGTTGTGAAAATAATGGCCCCTCATCCAAGCTTTAGTGCAGGATGAAGGGCATTATTGGAATAATGCCGGAGGCTGGGCATGTATACACCCATCCCCTGTTATTTATGTGTAATAAATTTTTCTGATATACTTAATACTTTTAGTATTACCCTTCCCAGTTTAATTTATAGTAACAAAAACGTGTTTGTTAAAGAGTGACAGGTTTGTTTTATATTGGTGGTTTGCGCACACCGGATGCGCAGGTGCGCGGCGTATGGCGCTAAATTTGAAATCTTTAAATCAGCGATCGCAAGGTTAGCATCCCAGAAGGAATGCAGTGTATACATGCTCAGCCTCCGGCGTTATTCCAATAATGCCCTTCATCCTGCACTAAAGCTTGGATGAGGGGCCATTTTCAACGATACAGTTACCTGTGAGCAAAATTAGTGACAAAAACAAATGAAAATCCCTCAATCTTTCCAAGAACTGTCGCAAACTTCATTCCACAGGTAAGTGGGTCACTCAGATAACAAAACAAGAGGGCCCAAAGGGCCATAGGTCACTCACCTGTTGCACATTGGTCTAGGTATCAATACAACTTACGTTCTGACCACATTTCATTAAGATGGGATCAAATTGGTGACATGTCTAGAGTGAACAAGATTTTTCTAAGATTTGACCTAGTGACCTAGTTTTTGACCCCACATGACCCAATTTCGAACTTTGCCTAGATTTCATGGAGAACAACATTCTGACCAAGTTTCATGAAGATTTTATCAAAACTGTTGCCTCTAGAGTGAACACAAGCAAATTGTTCACGGACGGACGACGGACGACACATGAAGAGTGATCACAAAACCTCACCTTAAAAAAAAGCTTGTCACTTTTTTTTATGACAGGTGAGCTACAAAAGAAAAACATTTTTTATAATATTTGTTTTTCTCTATCAAGGAAATATAAAAAACAAATAATAAGAGTCTTCTAGTTTTAGTCTTGATGAACAAGTTTTAGTCAACAAATGGTTAATATATTTTGAATAACAAGATGCGGTGGCTGCTGGGTTGCCTTCATATCACTTAGAAACGCAGATCCCTACTAGGCTGAGAACTAAAAACGTGTTGATCCAAAACTGCGCAGACTAAAGGGATCTATATTGTTTTTGACTACCACGTATAATGTGGAGGTTGAGAAAATTCCCATTCGAGTGTGGGGTTGTGGTGTTCTCAGGACAAGTGGCATATGCAATGAATGTGCAGTTGCCGTAACCTGTTTTGCTGACAAGATGTTTGTAAGTAGCATGTTTGCTGCGATCTATCCCAGTGAACCATTCGACGACTCCCGAACGTGACGGAGACGTTTCCAACTAGCACGTGTTGAAGACGTGATAATCACCCAAAAAGCGTTACATTTTGAAGACGTTAGTCATGTCTCTGTTCCGTATTCCAATCGAAACGTCTTCTAAACGTTATAACACGTGTTTTTTATAAGTGTTGCCGAAGTCTTCGCGTGGTTTCTGATACCAACACGTTTTACCAGTGTTTTGAAGACGTCTGCGCTGTTTCAATACGTCCGAAACACGTGTCAAGAACGTCTTGCATACCAACACCGGTAAAAGACGTCTCCGTCACCAACACGTATGGTTCACTGGGATAGCTTGTCTATGCTGGTGTGTTACTACTACTGTGTTTGGGATACTCTCCGATTATGTTATTCTGGTGGCATCCGCCGATGGCCCTCAAATGGGTTCAAAACTATTGAACGAAACCGGTCAGGTAGTCATAAGCCTACGCACTTGCCACAAAGCAGTCGTTCAGTCAACATATAATATATTTTGAATATTTCAGAAGAGTGCTGCATTATTTAAATTTCACTATGATTGAATATTCTGAAGATTTAAATCAAGAACTACTCGTTTTTAGTCCACAAACGGTCAATATATATTTGAAATATTCCAGGACCAGTAATGGTTCATTATTAAAATTTTACTGTGATTTGATAACCTTCCGATTTTAATCATGAACTACCAATTTTTAGTCCACAAACAGTCAATATATTTGAAATATTTCAGGTGCATTATGGGAATTTTATCTGGGATCATTATGAGGACAGTATAATAGTCGAGTTCGCGGATCATTAATGGAAATTTATTTGCGATCACCTTGAGACCTGTCACCTGCAGCCCTGAACCATGCAATTAGATTACAAGACATTTCCTAATACCCGGGGTGTGTTATGTCCGGTGAATGGTCCACCCTTAACTGCCTCGTCTAATCTGATGGACACTTCGGACAATACAGCAGAACAGGAGACAATAACGGGACTGACAGGCATTGTGGGTAAACTGCGTCTGCATGCAGGTACGAATGTAACAGTGACTGATGGATATGTTAATGGTTTTCATGGTTTTCTATTATCATCAGCAGATCTAACACCGACGTGAAGATGACCATGACAAAATACAATTTATTCGCTTTTTTGTTAATATTTGGTCGAAAAATTGTAAAGGCGTGTAATTAATTATGAAGGATTTATTTGTATGTTTAACATATCTTCTATTCAGATGCAATCTAATTGCAACTCTGGCATTCAGATGTCACCGTTGAAGGAACGGGTGAAAAATGTCAAACTGTGGCCATCATTATCACAACCCATTGACAAGCGGGCACTCGATGAATAGCAATCAATTATGATAAAATTATATTTTATATATTGAGGTCAGGTGTTCAAATAGTTCATGCAGTCCACATTGATTCTTTATTAATTGTCTGTTGACACAAATATGGAGTAGCCGGCATGATGAAACAAAAACATTCCTGACAGAAAAAGTATTTTAAAGTGTGTGTATATAGAGCTATATCAGACCATATTCTTAAAAAAAAAAAAATATATCGATGGCGTAGAATCAGAAGGTCGTAACTACCAAATCGATATTTTGAGAAAACACGGAAAAACTGTCTGACATTTGCTCTTTACTTATGTTAAAACAAACTTTTCCAACTTCAATTTGGTCAACATGACAAGTTCAGATTTTTATGAAAATGGGCTCATAAGAAGCACCTTGTGATGCTTATTCTAAATAGGTATGAATCTTAAAAGGTCCTAAGTGGCACTTACGACCTTCTAATTCTAAGCCGTCGATATATATAAAAACTATGCTTTCATATCCATTAGATCATTTTTCGCTTCATCTTAAACAGAAACTCTCTCTGGGATCTATTGGACATGCAACTTGTCCGTTTTCATACGAAAGTGTTCTAGAACACCCTATGAAATTATAAGAATCGTCTATTTTTTTTTCGCCAGGTGAATTAAAGCACACGGACACCTCTTCTGAAGGTACCAGCAAAGAGAAAGCATGAACTGTTTAATTAATACTTAGAACCACCAGACAGTCAAAGGGACTTAATTGTACTCTTTTGTTTATTGTCTGTGATATGAAGACTAGCCCAGGAACAAAACCCCAATCTTTTTCACTCTAAGTGGAATTTCATAGCAAAATATAGAGCAACCATTGAAGCCTTGGAAAATAAGTTAAAGAGGGAGTTTAAGGATTGTATGAAGATTGTTTAACAATTTCCATGAGCTTGTTTATAAAGGTAGCCTGGCTGTGACAAGAGATCGGAAATTTTCCTATAAATTTTTTTGGTTAAAGCAACTATTCATTTTTTTCAACTTAACATGAACTGTGAACTGAAATTTATTGGAAATATTCATTAGCAAACACTTACTATAAATTTAACCTCTATAGAGCAACTACTCATAAACAATGGCCAATATTTGCATCTCCTAAAGGGTGTTGCTCTACATATTGTTGTACTGTACATATTTAGTTTTGAATTAACAACTGTAGTAACTGCATATATTAGTTTGAAGTTATATTAAACTAGATATGAACTAAGGCACCGCCTAAATGAGGGATTAAATATGTATTGGATATCTGCTAAAAGCACCCTGTGTCATGCGAAAGCACTTACTATATATGTGCTTGGTCTTGTCATTTTCAATTTGGGCATAGGTAATATATATTCCTATAGTTATTAACAGTAATTTTAACTTATAATGATAAAATATTTGACATGGCTATCTGTAATTTATATTTTGGAATGAGTGTAGGCATCCCTAACCTGGAGTTTTACCTATATTATACTGATTTGTTATACATTGTAACGTAACATCATGAGTCTATTTGGCGTACTTTTGGTATGACGTCATTTCCTTTATGTGACGTCATCACGTTACTTCCTGTATTGGCGCTGTGTATCCAGTACAGTAGCGTATTTCTTACTTCCCTTTGTATTTTTAAAAATAATTTGTTTTATTTATTGAATATTTTTAAAGATGGTTATAATTCGAATGAAAATGATAGGGGGCAACCATTTACAGATTACTATTTTTTTATATTCCAAGGACCATTCACCTCGGAAAACTGCCTGAAATTTTTGACCGGAAATAACTTTTTCTGAAAGCATTAGTACCTGCAGAGACTCGACGAAGGTACGCACGTGGACATTATTGGTATTGGTATTTACAATAGCCAGCTTCGCTGGCTATTGAATCCCCTATTACTATTTAACAAGTAAATAAGTAAGTTTTCTGTCGGTTGTAAAGGCAAAACTGTGGATTGAAGATCTCAGTTCTTTGGCATGATTTAATCAGGGGTGCTACACTTCCTGAATAAAATCTCGCAATTCGTGCTGTACATGAACTAGAAAAAAATGATCTTTTCTGCAGAAAATAAAAGTTATTTGGTGAAAATATTCAAAGACTTGACAAAGTAATATTAAAATTTCATCAGCTGAATTCAAACACTCAGAACAAACTGCATTTGGTGTTCAAACACTCAGAACAAACTGCATTTGGTGTACCTGGGGTGGATGTGTAAAATGACCCTCAAAACAGACTTGTGATTTGTTCTCAGGGTTGGGCATTCATTATGCCTGACAGTAGGAACCCCTGGATTTTATTTAACCTATTTATTATAGAAGTATACAGGTTTATTTTAAACAAAACTGAAAATTACAGGCATGTTTTACAGCCTGTTAGTATAGTAATCAAATCTTTAATGACCCTCTAATCAATAATCAGAAGGTATAGATGTAGACCCCGATCGGACAAAAAACAAATTACTTTCCGGCCCCTTTTCTTTGATGATAAAAATAGATAGGGGCCACAGTAAATACCTTTCACACACTTTCCATCCCCAAGTATGGGCGGGCAAATTTAACATAGAGCATACAATTACACTGGACAGAAGAACCCTGATGACTTAATCAAAGACTTTAGGGGTCGCAGTTAAACCTTTGGTGGAACGGAGGTCTCGTGACATGGGTCCTTGGCCCCACCTTTCATTAAAACGTCAATTGCTTGTAACCAAAATTCCAAAGGACTCATTTTAATGTCCAACGCAAGTGAAAAATCTAATGACCAACTTTCGTCTTAAATGAAAAATCTTCCTTAGGGTGTATCAGTGTATCACATATAAAGAACGGCCAAAAAAGAATAAAAATTTGCATAGTGATATAAAATTACATCAAAAGATCTTCATTCAGACCGGTTGAGAGGTCAGTTTTCAAGTATTTGTAAACAGCTATTTTTCATCGGGCACACACAGGTGATGTATTAAAAAGCTATGATAATTTTATTTTGCAAGATACCAGATCAAACGGTCATTGTTCGTCCATTGTTGACCGTTTATAATGTGTTCGCCATTCAGGTGGACGTTGGGCAATTAGGGGTAACAATAAATGCAAAGTAGATTATTTTTTTCAATTTGGTCAACAATTCACAATCTATTTCGAAAGGATTTTTTATACAATTTAAAATTGAAAAGAAATAAATCATCATTAATTTAGATGAGTTTGATTTTTTTCTTGATTTAAAAAAACAACATTTGAAAAGCAAAAACCTTTACTAGCCCCAGTTTGTGATATGGACCACAATATGACCAAGGTCATTTAATATTGATTAAAACATATTGATTATCAGTAACCTTGTTAATTGAGGGTCTCATTTCACAAATTGTACAAAGTGAAGTTCTTATGTTTAATCAATATATACTGTTGTCTGGTAGAAAGATTGTATGCTCCTATGAAGTAAAAATTTCTAAACTTTAAGTTTTAAACAAGACTGTGTTCAGTTAATTCTAAGGCGTAGATTGCAGCCAAATGTTGTGACAGAGATCTTTGAACCAACTATACATATATGGCTTTGATAATGTATTGTGTTCATGATGGTAAACAAGTATGCCAAGTTTGATAGCAATGCCTTGATAGACTTTAAATATATTTGAGTTTCGTCATTTTGTAACGGATGAACTAGCAGATAAACAGACAGGACTCATAATCACTTTATCAATGGCTAAGAACCAGAAGGTCGTAACTACCACTTACGACCTTATAGGATTCATACATATTTGAAATCTGCTTCACAAGGTGCTTCTTATGAGCCTATTTTCATAAAAATCAGAAATGGTCATGTTGACCAAAATTAAGTTTTAAAAACGTGTTTTCCCAAAGGTAAAGAGTAAATTACAGACAGTTTTCTCTTGTTTTCTCAATATATTGATTTGGTAGTTACAACCTTCTGGTTCTAAGCCAGCGATATACAACTTAAAAGTGTTTATGCCTCCGCATCAGTATATACTGGGGCATAAAAAATCGAAAGGGACTCTAAACAGAAACAGCACTGGCACAAAACAACAGTGAACGAATTTAATGGTTAGGCTCTGAAGCAGTGTGTAGAATCACATGATCAAATGAAAGCGGTTTTACGCTCAAAACTATTGCAATTTTGTCTGCTAACGGTGAGTTTTTTCTTGATTATAACGATCGTGCATTTAATATGGTTATATTATGTAGCATAAAGTACATTCCGTATATGTAAGAATATCCGACAAGTACCGAGATTGCTCTATCTTTAGCTGTTTTTAATTGATGCTCGACCAAATTATTACACTTGGTTGGAAACTGCATTTGGTAGAGCATCTTACACATACGGAATGTACTTTAGGCTGTATAATATAACCATATTAAATGCACAATCGTTATAATCAAGAAAAAACTCACCGTTAGCAGACGAAATCGCAATAGTTTTGAGCGTTAAACCGCATTCATTTCAATCGATTTGATCACATGATTCTACACAATGTAAAGAGAAATTAAGTGATACATGTATTTGATTGATTATTTAAGTTTAAAACATATATTGTAATTTGTCCATGTGTGTTTAGTGGTAAGTTTTATTGGTGAAGAACCAAACTAAAATTGTGAATTATTAACAACAGTTCTGGATGACCGACTTACAACAAATATTCAATTTTTCTTAAAGCTTACTTTTCCAATATCACAAATTATTAATACTATCCTAAAAGCTCACCTTTCGCTTTCACAAAAGTCCAAATTCTCTGAAAAAGAGCTTGTCTGTTTTTAAACCAATTTATACTACTGTGTGTTCTGAACTTATTTACCGTTTTTTGTACTATTAAATTTCAAGAATGAAATTGTTTACCAATGAGTTTTACTTCCTTATAATAGGCAATATAATATTATGTGGTAAGGTAGACCTAATATGTCCACTTTTTGTACCTAATGAAAAAAAAATCAAAGTTAGTTTTTTGCCATAATATATTATCATTTATAAATACAAATAAACAACAATATGATGTATCATGGTGATACACTCATTTTTCTAGCCTATCGATTCTTCATACGACATGTATGTGTCAATGTTTCCGAAAATTCTGGAATTTGTTTTAATGTTTTATATAATATTTCATTGATCCACCAATTGCTTCGATATTTAGTACCAGTATATTTTTCAGTGATAGAGGAAGAACTGTTTGGAGCAAATAAGTCTTTAAAATTTCTTATGTTCATGCAATGTTGCATGTTTATTGATGGATTACCCAAAGTAAAAATATAAAAAACTAGAGCTATCACAGGGGTGATGAATCATACCCCGCAGCACCACCTTGACACAGGAATATTTTTTAAAATTATAGTCTAAACAACACATTTGATGGAAATCTGCTGCTATACAGATTGAAAAACACCATGATTGAAGGCTAATGTGAAAATTGATGAAGAAAAAAATAAGTAACACACTAGTACAAAACAAAGTTATATAATTATAATCAACAAAACTCAAGACCGGACCGACCGATATGGTGACTCCAGTATACCCCCTTCAAACTTTGTTTGCGGGGGTATAATGAAGTAACACACTATTACACATCATATTCATCAACTGTTTGAAATTTCATGACTTTGTACCAAGCAATTTTAAAATCCAGTAAGAAATGACAAAGTTACAGAGCGGACACGATTTGCATGACTATATAACCTTTGACCTCTAAGTGTGACCTTGACCTTTGAGATAGGGACCTTAGTCTTGCGCATGACACACCGTCTTGATGTGGTGAACATTTGTACCAAGCAATTTTAAAATCCAGTAAGAAATGACAAAGTAACAGAGCGGACACGATTTGCATGACTATATAACCTTTGACCTGTAAGTGTGACCTTGACCTTTGAGATAGGGACCTGGGTCTTGCGCATGACACACCATCTTGATGTGGTGAACATTTGTACCAAGCAATTTCAAAATCCGGTAAGAAATGACAAAGTTACAGAGCGGACACGATTTGCATGACTATATAAACTTTGACCTGTAAGTGTGACCTTGACCTTTGAGGTAGGGACCTGGGTCTTGTGCATGACACACCGTCTTGATGTGGTGAACATTTGTACCGAGCAATTTTAAAATCTAGTAAGAAATGACAAAGTTACAGAGCGGACACGGTTCGCATGACTATATAACCTTTGACCTGTAAGTGTGACCTTGACCTTTAAGATAGGGACCTGGGTCTTGTGCATGACACACCGTCTTGATGTGGTGAACATTTGTACTAAGCAATTTTAAAATCCAGTAAGAAATGACAGTTACAGAGCGGACACGATGCTAACATACCAACAGACTGACAGACCAACATGGTGACTCCAGTATATCCCCTTCAAACTTTGTTTGCGGGGGTATAATCATAAGAAAGTTTAATGACATTATTATATACATAACAGTGACATACCTTAATGAGGCAATGTTACTTGGGTTCAATAACTGCATCCAGCATTGCAGTAAGCCTGAGTAATTTGTCAGAATATCTATCAAATTTGCTTGTCCACAAACTTTTTTTCTTCTTTCATGCTTTATTTATTCCAACCCTGCATAAGACAAAAAACATAGATTATGATAATACCAGAAAATGCTGAAAGTGAAAAGTTTGGGTTAATTTTTTCGAATGGAGGGACAGGACAATCACTTTATCGCTGGCTTAGAATTAGAAGGTCGTAACTACTAAATCGATATATTGAGAAAACAAGAGAAAACTGTCTGTAGTTCACTCTTTACCTATGGGAAAACACATTACTAAAACTTCATTTTGGTCAATATGACAATTTCAGATTTTCATGAAAATAAATTATAAGAAGCGCCTTGTGAAGCAGAGTTCAAATATGTATGAGTCTTATAAGGTCGTAAGTAGGAGTTATGACCTTCTGGTTCTAAGCCATCGCTATATATGCCTCCTGCATCAGCAGATTCCGGGGTATAAAAACAAACTGACTTTACAGACTTCACAGACTTCATAATAAATGTACAATCATATACAATATCAACTATTCGTCACACAATTCTAACCCAATTCCATCAAATCAACTGTCTTTCGTTTGGGAAACATTATAAAAATATCTCAGAGTCCTTTAATTGAATTTTTTAATGGAAACATTCGGATCTTGGAAAAAACATTAACATTAGATCAATAATGTCTGAATGGTATTTAGACTTACAAGACCTCGGAGGGGTATATGTGCTTGATAGCAGTCTATCTTCGTCTTGAAGAACATCCACATACACTGTTTTTGCTTTTCCCTCCTCCAGTATATACAACTGAAGAGAATCAGTTTTTCCATTGTCTATCATCATAGACCATAATGCCACATTATCTTGTCTTTTATTACCAAACTTGAAATTGTAGTTTAAATAAACTTTCTATCAGGTTACTGTAATATCGTAGCTCAGGGTAGTCAAAACTTTTTTTAAAATACTGAGCATAGCCTTATTATGCCAATCAGCTTTCTGCTGAAATATGGTATGCATTCAAACTGGGTGCCTCCACTCAGTTTTGAACACAGGTGGCGCTAAACCACTGAGCTACAGAGGTACATTTAGTCAAATCTTATGGCACTTAAACCACTGAGCTATGGAGGTACATTTAGTAAAAACTAATGGCGCTAAACCACTGAGCTACAGAGGTACATTGAGTCAAATCTTATGGCGTTAACCACTGAGCTACAGAGGCACATTGAGTCAAATCTTATGGCCTTACCACTGAGCTACGGAGGCACATTTAGTCAAATCTTATGGCGTTAACCACTGAGCTACGGAGGTACATTTAGACAAATCTTATGGCGTTAACCACTGAGCTACGGAGGCACATTTAGTCAAATCTTATGGCGTTAACCACTGAGCTACGGAGGCACATTTAGTCAAATCTTATGGCGTTAACCACTGAGCTACGGAGGTACATTTAGACAAATCTTATGGCGTTAACCACTGAGCTACGGAGGTGCATTTAGTCAAATCTTATGGCGTTAACCACTGAGCTACGGAGGTACATTTAGACAAATCTTATGGTGTTAACCACTGAGCTACGGAGGTACATTTAGACAAATCTTATGGCGTTAACCACTAAGCTACGGAGGTACATTTAGTCAAATCTTATGGCACTAACCACTGAGCTACGGAGGTACATTTAGTCAAAACTTATGGCACTAACCACTGAGCTACGGAGGCACATTTAGTCAAACCTTATGGCGCTAACCACTGAGCTACGGAGGCACATTTAGTCAAACCTTATGGCGTTAACCACTGAGCTACATTTAGTCAAAACTTTTGGCGCTAACCACTAAGCTACGGAGGCACATTTAGTCAAAACTTTGTATCCAGCATTTGTTCCAAATATGGTGGGTTTTGCAGTTTTACACAAGAATTCTATGAAAGTCATCATATCTCTGCGCTAATTTAAGTGTCATAAATATAATTATTTGGTATATGAAACAGTCAACTTTTCTTAACACCTCATATGTGCTATAGCTTGGCCACATTGACAAGAGCCTGACCTTTTGATTAACATAAATTAACAGTCGATATATTATCTACTTTATAACACCGATTGTATGTTTTCATAATCGGGGAGTATCGCGAAGACGCTGGAGATGTAATACAAACACAAATATGAAATACCGATATTGCAAGATTTGCTTGCGGAAATTGATATATTCAAAGCAATGACCTTGTAATATATTCTTGCATAAAGGTCAGGCTTAGGTCAAAATAGCCAAGCTGTAACAACAAAGCACTGAACCAAATATTTTTTGGGTTTATTTGAAGCATTTTCTTCTTTTAAAACATGCTTATTTTGGTAATTTCTGAAATTCAGAAATTTTCAAGGAGACAAGTAACTCTGTGTGCCTAAAACGTGGCTTCGAGTCTGAACATATGGGTAGATCTATTTTGTCCAAATTTGTCAATATTGCCTATTAAAGATATAAAAGGGAAAAAAATTTTCTGAAACAGAATTTCAATCTTTTGTTTGTTCATTGTTTTCCTGACAAACATTCGATCCAAAAAAGGACTTTGAGAAATAAGTTGTTTCTCCACAACAAAAATTACACAGATTTGTCTTATAAATTTCTTAGTGTTATTTTTTGATTAATTAGGTATAATTATTTTATAACGAAAATGATCATTTTAAGCCTTGAATGAACTGATCCATTATTTGAGGTACCAGTAGTGCAATTAATTAGATACAAAATTTGGTAAAACTTGGGTAAATTCTAAGGACATCCTTTAATAGCATAATAGCAAACACCCTCTTCTCCCCAAAACAAAATGATTGATATTTTACTAATAGGTTCACAATTTCCATCAATTTAAGGACAGTTGTAATCTTTTTAGGAAAAAATCTTAAAATCTAAAAAGGAGCAGAAAAATTAAGAATTACATTACAGACACTTTGACAGGATATTAAATATCATGCTATGATAAAATATGAGGGAAAAGATGGATTTTTTATTAGTCCCTTGACACCTATTTTAGTTGTTCTATCCAATTAAAATTTAAACATCTGCCTTTTAATTACATATATCTAAAGATTGGCATCACTCAATCACACTTCAAACAGGATTTCATAAGCTTAAAATTAATTTTTTGCTAAAATTAAAAAAAAAATCCATAAAAATAATGGACATGTCACTTAATTCTTGTCTGTTAGGATATGATTAAAAATATATTTGTTACAGTAAAATTTGTCTGTTTAATTCAGGTCTGTTAGGCTATGATTATACAGATATTTGTTATAACTTGTATGTAATGATCACCTATGCAAGATCCACTATTTTACTAAATTTTACTAAGTATTCATTTTTTTTACTAAATTTTCCTAAGTATTTATTTTTTTTTTTTTACTAAATTTTCCTAAGTATTTATTTATTTTTTTTACTAAATTTTCCTAAGTATTTATTTTTAAAATAAACTTTATTTACTAAATTTTCCTAAGAATTTATTTTTTTTACTAAATTTTCCTAAGTGTTTATTATATGAGCAGGACATACATTTCTTTGTAAATTGTCTGGCCACGATATCGAATGTCCCGTTTCAGTATATTGCTGGCTAAAGAATGAGAAGGTCGTTATAAGTACAAAAAGCTATTTTGAGAAAACAAGAATAAACTGTCTGAAAATTACTCTTTACTTATGGAAAAACAAGCTTTTTCATCTTCGTTTTGGTCAACATCATGACTTATAAGCTGTAATTTTCACGAAAATGCAGATTTTACATAATTATAGTGTCTTATGAGGCAGCAAGTAGTATTTACGACCTTCTCATCATAAGCCAACAATATATGGGCATGCTAAATAAGCACTATTTTTGTCAGTGATTGTTTAACAAATTTCAATGAACGAGTTCAGGGACTTGATAACTTGCAAATGTGCGAGTCCAAAAATTAAGAGAACAAGTCAAAATATTTCATTAACATAACAGCAAAGTAACCTGTTAAAGAAATGTGTAAAACTGGCTTCTTTACCCTATTATAGCTGTTGAAAACAAGGGTTCTGAATATAATTAGGTATTAAGCAATCTTCAAAATTATTATTTTTAGAAATCTTAATGCTTTATTGGGACTCACATAATTTGAAAATATGCACCCTCACTGATTTTTGTGAGTCCAGGACTTGGGACTTGCAGGTCTTATAAGGTCGTAAGTAGTAGTTACGACCTTCTCCATCGAGCCATCGACATGTACAACTGTGTCTTCTTCAGGCAAAGTAATAATACTCTTGTCGGCAATAAAATTCCAGAATTAGAGTTCATCACTTTCTGGGCTGATGCTCTATTGTCTTCTAACTGGACATTAAAACCATTATCAAAGTGAATAGCTATGAAATCCTCTAGCCATTACCTAAAATGACCTGTAGCCCCTTACAACCTGATGTGACCCCTCGTCCTTGATTTCTTTAGTGGACATAAAGTGATTTAAATAACCTCTGACCCCATAAATGAAGGGGCCAGTTGTTTCACCTTAAATGACCGCCAAATTCCCTTGTGATGATGTTGTCAACGTTGTACAATCATTACAGACACAGGAGTGAAAGTAAACCCTAGTAGGGGCCAGCTGCGGACCCTTAATTCATTGTTACACAAACCATTCATTATAAAGCAAAAAAGGGATCAGGAAGTTTTCCTGATCAGTTTTGTAATTTAATGTACAATAGCACCAGCAGTCAAAGGCAGGATTAATACATTGTGCCCAATTGACCAGGTTTCACTTTACAGAATTATTGCTGTGAATCTTCAAAAGGAGGTAAAAAACAACATTAAATTTCGCTTTTTTTCTTCAGCTTCATCAAAGCTGCCAGACACAAAATTTTTAATGATTTGAACCAATCAGAATCTTGTATTCACATAGAAACCTGTTCTTGGCAGATTATTACCATGTTTGAAGAAGCCTGGAGTAGCATGCTGTGTTTAATGAAGAAAAAGATCACACAAGAATCTCAAAAAAAAATCAAAATTCTTTCAAGTTTAATAGTTACAAAAATATATTGAAAATATTTCTACATAATAATTTTCATAATAATTTATAACTATCGCGAAAAAGACGCTGTTTAGTCAATGAGCTGAAGTTATGCATGAGCCTTATCTTCGAATCCAGTGCAAAAAATTGAATGTGCCATAAAATTGGAAAATCACCAAGAATGTGCATTGCATAAATTGTGAAAACTCAAGAGTTGCACATGTATAGCACATTGCAAAAAATGGAAACATCACCAATAATGTGCATTGCATAAAGATAAAATCACCAATATTGTGCATTGCATAAAGATAAAATCACCAATATTGTGCATTGCATAAAGATAAAATCACCAATAATGTGCATTGCATAACAGTAAAATCACCAATAATAACACTGCATTGCATAATGTGAAAATCACCAATAATGTGCATTGCATAATGTGAAAATCACCTATAATATGCATTGCATAAGGGGAAAATCACCTATAATATGCATTGCATAATGAGAAAAATCACCAAGAATGTGCATTGCAACAAATGGGAAAATCAACAATAATGCGCATAGTATAATGTGAAAAGGCACACAATTGTAAATGGGGAAAATGCAGAAAATGCACATTTCAATATGGTGAAATCAAAGTATGCACATTGCACTCTACGAGATGTAAATCAAAGAAATGAGACCCATAATTGTGTAAATTTGCATCCCACAAGAAAAATCACTGAGAATGTGCATTGGAATTTGAACTCTGGGAAAATTACGCATAATTACCTAAATGGCAAAAAGCAATGAAAATAAACATTATGCAATATGTTGAAATAAGAGAATTAATTTTGAATTTGCCCACTAGCAAGCTGGATGAGAAAAACAGCTTAAGATGGGCAAGTAGGACACACAGGAATTCCACACTACGGAGGGACGTATCCAGAGACAATAAAGCACGAATACAAATATTTTCTAGGGTCTATTTCGGGTAATTTCAGCTAGTTTTTGACTTGCTGATTTTGGAAATTTTCTCAAATTTTCTCTGAGGCAAGCGTTGCTATGGGCCCTGAACATATTTTGACTGTGATTATGTCAATGCCTACATTTCAGATTAAATTGTAAATGAAGAAAAAAAAACCACATAAATATATAGCAGAAACTGCCAGTCAGTGGAAGCCTTGGAGACAATTACAGTCATTAGATTTTATTGGAATAGTCAGTGTCTCTACATGTTCTAGAGTTTTAATGGATTCAAACTTTTGATTGGATAATCTAGCTGTTCATAGTTCAAAGAAAGGCTTTTGATTAATCATTTCTGAGACTTTACATATAATAGAATTAGAAGTCAGTAAAATTGATTTAGAATTTTGAAATTCACATTTTAAAGATGAAGGCATAATTTTAGACAAAATGTTGGCTTTCTGAGGCAATTTGGAATTACTAGCATGAGACCAAAAATAATATAGTGTTTGTCATCCTTTCACTGCCCTTGTCCATTATGGTTGGGCAAGTATGTAGGTAAAATAAATATTTTTGATTTTTAATTTTTTTTTTTTTTTTTTAAATTAACTTTTGGCTACCTGTTCTACAGCCTATTTTTGGTTGACATTAATGTTGAATTATACATGATGTTGAGTATAAACACTTCATAACCACACCAGATTTTTTTGGAGGGTCAAATAATATTTTTGGTAGGGCACTTTATGCTTGGGTTACCGGGGAAGATGCCATAAGGAAGAACAAACAGACACATTTTGATTTTTGTCTGAAGTTTATTGTATTTTAGTTACCCCCAAAGGGGTTTGGACTTCATGTGTCCAACTTGGGCTTTTTTGCCTACTGAACGTAGATTTTACATCCAACTTGTCCAAAGGCAAGTGCAAATTTATATAAAGCGCCATCTTAACCTTAACTTAAAAACAAACCCCAAAATTCATAACAAAAGGGATTTAGTTTCAAGTATGCAGAGTGCTCACATGCTGAACAAGAATAAATGAAACTGAAATTTTGTTGCTTTTTGTGTTTAACTTTTTGGGACAAGTAGATTTTTTAGTCCAATACTTAATTCAGCATGTTCTTTACTGTGGTCATGTTCTTCTTAACCATCACCATGCATTAGGACTGTAACGGTATACCGCGGCATACGAAATACCGCCGACTTTGGTCCTACATGGTTCACGATACAAGACTTCTAAATTTTTGTATGGTTCGGTATACGCTTTATATGAGCAAAATAATATTCAGACAACGATAACACCTCACAGCCTTCTGATTATGTATAATTACCATGTATCACTCATTGTAATTGTATTGAGATATGCTTCAATTTCATATTGTCTATATTTACTTTAAAAAGTTGATATTATCTGACACTTAAAAATTGAAGTTAGTGAATATTGTATCATAACGAAATATGCCAAAACTGTTAGAAAAATTGACGGTACATATCATATCGTGAGGTGAGCGTACCGTTACACCCCTACTATGCATTAATATTCCATGTAAATCTCTCCCCTCTGTGAACACAATGAAAGAACAGTCTACAGTAAAAATTTGAGAACTATAGAAAGAAAAAATAGCAGGTAGATCTACATTTGAATGGGTAGCAAACAATTAGAAAAAAATACTGACAAGTTATCATCGAATACCCTATGATCAGTTACACGAAATAGCTCAAAGAATCATTAACCATGGCTAAAGGGAAGTTACTATAACAGCATTAATTATATTCAATAATACAGAGTTAGCTCCCATTTTAAGTGGTAGTTGTGCTACCTCTGAAAAAGTATGAATGACAAAAAAATAATTATAATGCCATGGCTTATTTCAGGACCCCTGCTTTAATTTGGTGCTCAGGGACCAAATTTGAATATTTTTGGGCCCGAATTTCGGGGTTTCAATTGAAACAAAATATTACAATGAACAAAGACCTAAATTACACAGATTGGACACTCCACTGAAAATTTAGAGAAAACACAAAATAACAGGCAGCAGATTCAGTTATTGTGCATAAAACTTTTTTTAGTCATCCAATTTTAATGGGCAATGTATCATGTTGAAGAGCTAAGTTCCTTCTACTACATGAAGTAACTCATGTTTGTCTACCTTTCATTAAATACAGAAAATTATGATTTGAATGAGGCAAATCAAGTATTTTCTGATAAACTTGGAATTTACATTAATTTGATGAAAATGAGAGTAGGTCTGGCTCTTCGGGGTCTATTGTTTTATTCCTTGACCTTTTTCAATTAATGAGGTATCATTTGAAAGCTGAATAATAGATCTATTGCATAGACTTATTTTTTTTCGTAAGTATATTAGAACTGGAGATATAAGGTATTAAAAATGGACGATATTTCGCGAGATTTCAGAGACCTGCCACGAGATATCGTGAAAGTTGGTACATGTTTCCAATCTGTGTAATTTAGGTCTTTGCAATGAAAAAGTATGGCCCCTGATAAGAACCCTCGTAAAAGGTGTCCACATTTAATATCTTTGCTTAGTCGGGGTGTAGGAGTGTTCAACCTAACTGGAGGTTGTTGTTTTTTTATACAAAGATCAATCCAGAGAGCAACTGCTTTTTTTAATCCTCGGCACCACACTCCCGGGAAACTTTTGTTTTTAGCTTCGCACCTGGACTGGACTCTTCAGAGCTTTTTTGCATTTAATTTGCAGGGCCCACTCTGGGGCATTATCGCAAATATTAGAGACAGAGGTGAGATACAAGGAATACCCTAGCTCGTTTCGAATAGATTACTTGGTTCTTTAACGTGCCCGTTGTAAAGCACCGATACACGCGAGACTACCCCTGGGTTACCAACCAGGATCGTCTCTAGTTGGGTGGGAAACACTAAATAGCGACTGGACTCTTTGGAGCTTTTTTGCAGTGAATAAAATTAATACACAGAAAAGTGCCTAGTATCAAACCAAACGACAAAAATACGAATCTAATACAGTACCTGGTATAAGACTGTGCTAAATGGGTAATGTCAACATGGAATTCACGGGCTTGTTCGTGTCTGCAATTATTGTCGCACGTGTTTTACAAATGGCGAACATATACTAAGGGAAGTAACTGCTACTATATTTAATATATATCTGCAAGGGAAGTAACTCGTTTAGAGGAATCTGAAACATCGAGCGTAGACTGGTACTATGTGATTCGAAAATGAGGCTGCGGGCCAAGTTTAATCGAACGGGGAATTACTAGAACCGACGTGTCTCCGAACAGCCTGGTGTTTTTAAACTTGTGTGGGGCTTTTGTGTCGCACCAAAATAGCATGTTTTCACAGGGTTTATGCTTTATTATGTCTGGCGACCCCGGTGGTTACAGTTTTTTTTTATGCCTTAATCCTCATCCCGGTCTAAATCGCCGGGGTCGGACCACGTAATCACATAGTCCTAGTAGGTCAAATTCCCGGGTCTTGAAACCGGACCAAAGTCTATTCCCTTGGACTCGTAGTTGATACGGCTGTCAAAATCCCGTCGATCGGGATGATTCGTCAGTCTAATTCCCCCTGTATCCCGGGCGGCGGGCATGATATTATTTGTTTCATTAGGTTCTGCATGGCCCTGCACGGGACAACAATTTTACCCGCGGTTTGAATAACAAACAATTGCTCGTCCTTCTCCGGGGTCGAGGGGCCGGTATTCCACTTGGCAGGTGCATAAAGTTAAATTAGAACATATTATTTCAAATAATTCTACTAGATCTATAGGCAATGCAATCTTAGGATGCAGTGAAAGGATTAGACACGATTGATTTAACTGAGCTTAATTGTATGCGCATCGTAAATATAATTATACAGGTTTATAGAACTGAATGTAATTATTGAATCTGAGTACCTACCTCCAAATTCAGACTAATAACTTGGAATTATTCAATATGAAATCAAAATCGGACCTCTAGACAGGCCTAGCCTACATTGTGACCGGACCTCGTGCTAGACTAGGTTTAAACTCGAGCCAATCCCTTGTTTAAAATCTATGAGCCCGGAGCCAGACGGGGGGAATTTGGTAATGACAACTGGCATTGTCACAAAGGTTTTGAAACGATTCTTCAAAATACGTATTACTAAATACATGCACGTAATTTGTGCGACTGAAACATACTTAAAATCCACTTCACAAGGGGCTTCATGTGATTCCATTTTCATGAAAACGGAACTTAGTCATGTTGACATGTACATTACTAATTATGATACTATACAATTCAACTTAAATGTATGGCTTATTGTAATAACCAGAAGTCGACTCGTTTATACACTGTGGATACACATTGACGCAACGAATGGAGATCGAAAGTTGTCGATATACACACATATATAGCTTGTCTACATTGACATGAGCCTGACCTATTGATTACCATAAAATATAAGACGATGGATTGTCTTCGTTTA
The DNA here is from genome assembly GCA_963678985.1 of Spisula subtruncata. Lineage (NCBI taxonomy): Eukaryota > Metazoa > Mollusca > Bivalvia > Venerida > Mactridae > Spisula > Spisula subtruncata. The sequence goes on along the minus strand of OY787676.1, from coordinate 17,918,979 downwards.
CAACACCGAGTGTATGTTTTCATAATCGGGGTGTATCACGAAGACACTCGAGATGTAATACATATACACAAATCTTAAATGCCGATATAGCACGATTTGAAATTGATATATTCAAAGCAAGAACATTGTAATATATTCTTGCATAAAGGTCAAGCTCAGGTCAAAATAGCCAAGCTATACATGCGCCCCAAACACAATATGCATATAGATCTCAGGCCCGGATCCAGAAATTTTGGACTTGGGGGAGGCACAAGACATTTTTGGAAGGCTAAGTTGGGGTGGGTGCGGGAGTGCCCCCTCCCGGCGGCGAAATTTCACTTTTTGAATTAAAATCATGCAATTTCCTGCACTTTAAGCTTTTAAAAATCAAAAGTAAACGTATACATTTGAACTGCTACATATCAAAAACCAACATGAATTACACAATTTTCTTAAAAGAAATCTTCCAGACTACCAATAAATAATACTTGAACTTTGAAGACCAGTAGTGAAATAGTTATGCACCAATCAGTTGCATCCACCCCTACCCCGGGGATGGGCCGGGATTTTTACTTTCGAGTTGTCAAAATTTCCGTCCTTCCACGGCCCAGCGGGGACAACTGATAGTAAAATCTCAAGTACTTAATTAAGTATTTCCCGTCCCCTAACAACTAAATACTGTCCCCGAGGAATTGGTTCGGAGAAAAAATTCCGAACCTTTTCCCGGTAGTAGGGAAAAGCTGGAATGTATAAAAACATGTACGGTCGTTTTCCTCGCCCATGATCCCCGGGATGGGGGCGTGGATGCAACTGGTTGGTGTATTACATAATTTTATGCCATGCATGGTTTTATCTAAGACAGTAGTGTTCACAGGTTCGGACCACTTTTTTTAAATAATAAAAATCTTGCAAATTATTGCGCCCGTACGTTTTAGAAAATTTATTTGAACTTGCAAAAATAGACAATTAAAATGTGCCGCTTGTGAAGATTTTTTTTTAATTTTGAATGAAAATTTCCTTTGAAAACCAGACCGGCTTCATATTAACAAAATTGTAGTGTTACATAATCAGTTATAACAAATAAACATATCAATAAGAAAATTTACTGTCTTCAAATTCATGTAAATTTTTTAATCTGTTAATTCAAGCGCTGTAGTGACAATGATCAAGGGGCACTTACACCTTGATCTGCATCATTCATACGCTGTAAAGCATGCATCTGGATGATTAGAACAATTGTAATCTGAACCTGGAGATAACACAACAGGGGGCATATGGACCTGGAGATTACACAACAGGGGGCACATTTTATTGCCCTCGCTTCCGGAATATGTAATGTACTGGGTTATTGTCACAAAATATCGACCCACAGCCATATCGATTGGTAATATTTTAAGGATTTTAACATTTAAGTGATGTAAAAATGGTCACTCCGAGGCCAACTGGGGGGGGGGGGTCCCCTGTGACCCCCGGTGGATCCGGGCCTGTATCATCTACACATGATTTAATATTTACATGAAACTCATCCGACTTGAACGAACATATTATGACCATATCATGAACCATATCGATGAGTATATATCCTCAGTAAACGTTAAGCTTCAACAGACAGTGAGCGTTTAGAATACGTAGGAGTGACATTTGGTCAAAACATTGAAATAATGTATTGAAAGCAAGAACTTTTCAAAATAATAAAGTAGTATCCGTCACGACAATCTTAAGGTGGTGAGCGATTGGAATACTTAAGTGTGACATTTAATCAAAACATTGAAACAATGTAAGGAAAGCGAGAATTACTAAAGGTGCTAATTGCGCTTGTTATCGTCTGTGCTATTTAAGCTCAGTACAATTATCTTACCTAATGGTTTAGGTCGGGATTCGTTTGATGGTTTTATTAATAACATGAAAGGGGACGCTGATATAAGCACGGTGAAGGTTAAAGCTGTTAATGATACTTATATGGTACAAGGGAACGCTACATATAGAACTACAAATGGTGAAGCTTCTGGTAGCTTGGCAAATGATTGGGATGCGATCAGCAAACCCAGGGAAAAAGAAGCAGTGTCAGGAAATAAAACGCTTGTGTACGACGTTGATATTCTAATGGCTGAGATATTAAAAACTCAATCGATGTTGTATGGTGATGCACCTATCAGTGAGTGTAAAATGAGAGACCCAGAGTGTGTGGTACTTGGAGTGGCTAAAAGTGGCACAAAAGAATTGGTAGACTTTGCTTCTTTGCATCCTAACATCATTCTGAAACCAGGTTTGGCTCCATCCCAAATGTTTGATAAGAACAGGACCAAAAGCAAGAGAAGATACAATGTGCTAGCCCGCGACGAAAAAAGCCAATGCCGTGCTCATACGCCGATCAGATTGTCATCGCGAAAACAGATGCTTTCTTGTTCCAACCGGAAATACCACACTTACTTCATGAGTTTAATCCTGATTTGAAAATGATTCTAATAGTCAGAGAACCCGTCGAAAGAATAGTGTCAGGATTGTCGTTCAGCTACTTACAAAGACTTCAGCATAAAATGCGATTTGTTTACATACCCGAAGAGATACCGGAAATGGATAAGTGGTTTGTCAATCCATAAAATAACCAGGTGATTTATTCCAAGCAGCTTAATCATTCGACGTATTATACCGGATTGGAAAGGTTTCTAAAGGTTTTCTCACGAGACCAAATTCTGGTTTTAGAAGCAGGAGCGTTTAAATCTCACCCCGTCCGTGTACTGCAAAAAGTGGAGCGGTTTTTAAATTTAAAACCAATTATTACTGATGAATACTTTACGTTTGTTAAAGAAAAGGGATTTAATTGTTTGAATAAGGACAAAATATATTGTTACGGCAGTGACAGGGGTAGGGTTGTTATGAAGGAGTTACGGTCTATCATATTATAAGACAAAAAGAATACTGAAATCATATTTCAAACCACTCAATAGGAAATTCATGTGACATATAATGATACAATTATGGCCTTAAAGGTATGTTCACGAATGGAACTCATTTTCGAAACAAACTTCGTTGACTTAGAATGAGAAGGTCGTAACTACTACTTATAACGACCTGATAAAACTGCAGATACTTGCTACAATTAACTTCACAAGGCGCTTCTTATGAACCTATTGTCATGACAATCGGAACTTGTCGTGTTGACCAAACTGAAGTTGAAAGCGCTTATTTTACCATATAGTCCAATAGGTATAAAAAGTATTGTTTAGACAGTTTTTCTTGTTTTCTAAAAATATTGATTTTGCACAAGTTTATGACCTTCTCATTCTAAGCCATCGAATTATTATAGCAAAATAATAATTTTTATTATTATATTTATGATTTATTTTAATTCGTACTTAACATGTGCATTTTAATGAAATATATTTATCTTATATGCTTAGCAATGCCGAAAATGCCGAGCATTGCCTTTAGCAATAATTACTCTGTACACTGGTAGTAACTTATTGTCGTTGATGTTGATGTTTCTCATACAAAGTATTGCCATAGAAACCATATATTACGCCAATGCGGAGCATATTGCTATTTGTTGTTACCACCCCTATTAGCATAATTGTATGCATATATCTGTCTTAAATTGGTTATTGTAAAATAATTGTGACACCTCAGGATGAGAAAACCATTGTTTTTTTGATTTTATAAGCAACAACCCTGACTCAAACGTTCTGTTCAGTGTAAGCTGTGTTATCTAGAACAGAACAGAACGGAACGGAACGGAACGGAACGGAACGGAACGGAACAGAACAGAACAGAACAGAACAGAACAGAACAGAACAGAACAGAACAGAACAGAAAAGAACCTACTTTTGTTTAGACTTGTACAATTTACAAAGTACATCGTCTGATTCACATATATAGTAACATATTATAGAATAATCACGTGATCTATATACATGACTATGTGGATACCCCTGGCTTAGAATGAGAAGGTCGGTAATACAAAATTAATATTTTGAGAAAACAAGAGAAAACTGTCTGAAACATACTCATTACTTATGGAAAAAATATTTTACAACTTAATTTTGGTCAACATGACACGTACCGATTGTCATGAAAATAGGCTCATAAGAAGCGCCTTGTGATGCATAATATCATTTCAAATATGTATCAGTCTTCTTCTTCTTCCATGTAATTTGCAGGCCCACTCTGGGGCATTATCGCAAATGTTAGAGACAGAGTCTTATGGTGGTAAGTAGTAGTTACGACCTTCTCATTCTTAGCCAGTGATTAAGTAAATTACTGACGCTTATTTACGGTCGAAAGAAGAAAAATTATAAAGTCACTGGTGCATTGGACCATGAAAGTTTTAAGTCTTAGAGTATGCTAACATATTATAAACCGTTATTTCCGGACTTTTACGAATTATGCAAGGAGTCTCAGTTTAATCTGGTAGGACTATAAAACTTAAAACTGTTCATGGTCCAATGCACCAGTGACTTTATAACTTTTCTTCTCAAGTAATAACTACAGTCCCGTGCCAAATTAAAGTTCACAAAGCGAAAAAATCACAAAATAATTTGATGAATTTCTTCAGTTAGAAGAACATAACAATTGTAAAATAAGAACAATTTGACTATGTTTACTATCATTTAGTAGGATAATCAATTTCTGATAAACTTGTCATGCACTTGCCTCATTTACGCAGTCCATTCTTGGTTGCTAAGCAATTCTAGAACACCACTAAAAATCAATGGTTAGTCCATTTAACATTGTTGTCATGGTAACACATATGCCATGAAATATTTAAATTAATGTTGACTTTTACCACAGTAGATTTTACCTTAATACAGTTTTTATTTGAAGAAAATCGGAGTTCCAATAGGAAAATAACAAACATTTGAATTTTGTTTTGTTATTTTTTAACTTGAAAATGACACAATTTACATGGGAGTCAATGGGAACTACACTTTTTGTTATTTAACTTCGAGATTTCATTACTTTACATTTTACAAACTTACTTTTTAAGAACAAATAAAGTTGATTTTTAAGAATGTCAATTACTCCTTTATATTTCTGTAAGATTGACAAACAAAATACTAAAAGTATGTAACCATGGTAACCAAGCTTATTCCATCAATGAAGAATTTTCACTGATGTTCTTAAATTGCCTAGTAACCAAAACTTTGATAAATGTAAATTATTTTCTGAACAGAATCAAATCATGCTAGGACTATTCTATCATAATTTATGATACCAAATTATGGTATAATATATTTCTATTTATCGTGTCATGCAATTTCAAAGTGAAAAAATCTGTCCAATTTTTCATGCATTTCTTACTTTGTGAACTTTAATTTGGCACCTGACTGTATATCTTAAGGAGTGCAAAATATTTGTCAGTTGTTTATCAAATATAAGTAAACACGAAGTATTCTTACATAATAATATCTCTATTCCACAAGACAACTTACCTCCATCGCCTGGGCAGTTTATGTAATAGATACAGTACTATTTTTTTATCAAAAGTGTCTTCTTACAAGCGTTATTGTACAGTTTTGGAAGGACGAACAACATCATTGTCCGAGGCGAAGCAAGAAATTAGTTAAGAAGTAAAGAAGGAAGGACAATGTAGGGGTACAACCACTTAAACATAAAGGCCAACTATTCAGCAGTAGCAAAGACAAAGCAGAAATCCTAGTCGACCAATTCAAATAAGTATTTACGAAATCAAAGAATGATAAACCAACAACACACAAGAGGGCAAAATCACCTATCCCACCATTGAAAATCACTGAAGTGCCAACGTTTCGCCAGTTTTTAAGATAGGAGACTCGCACCTTCCAGAAAACTACCACCCAGTGTCCCTAACCTTTGTGACTTGTAAACTGCTAGAACACATCGAGGGCTCAGTGCAAAACTATGGTATGTGCCTCTATAAATTTATGTAGATACCATAGTTTTGCACTGAGCCCTCGACATTATCTGTAAACATATACTTGACCACCTTGAAAAAAAAAAGATATACTTACATCTCTCAACCATGTCTTCAGATCTGGCTACTCCTGCGAAACCCAACTTCTAACTACAGTACATGACCTTTTACAACAAAATGACAACAAATCCCAGACGGACATAATTATACTAGATTTCTCTAAAGCGTTCGACACAGTACCACATGAAAGTCTTCTGCACAAGATCTCTCTGTATAGAATCGATGGTAACATTAATCTCTGGCTATGAGACTTCCTCACTAACAGAACCATGAAGGTAGTAGTTGATGGTAAATCATCCGAGCCTGTCACAGTCGACTCTGGCGTTCCCCAGGGAACAGTGATCGGACCACTGGCCTTCCTTTGCCACATCAATGACCTACCGGATTGTGTAAAATCCTCAGTACGCCTCTTCGCAGATGACTGTCTACTGCACTGACAAGTAAAGACAAGACAAGACCATCTCCAACTACAAGCGGACCTCCAGGCCTTAGAGAAGTGGGCAATTACTTGGGGAATGAAATTCAACGCAAAGAAATGCTACGTCATGAGTATCAACAACAAATCCAGTAACTACTACCAACTAGACAACCATATTCTCCAACAAGTAGAAGATAACCCTTACATAGGTGTCACATTTACAGACAACCTCAAATTCTCCAACCACATCACAAAGATTTCCAAAAAGGCTAGCTCAATCCTAGGATTCTTGAAGAGGAACCTCAAGCATTGCCCAAAAACCTGTAGCAAAACAGCCTACATATCGCTAGTTAGATCTACACTGGAGTACAGTTCTGTCGTATGGGACCCACATCTACAAATAGAGATCGAACAACTTGAACAGGTCCAACGACGAGCGGCCAGATTCATCTCTGGAGACTACAAATCAAGAGAGCAGGGCTGTGTCACTAACATGCTGAAGACACTGGACCTACCACCCCTACAGGATAGAAGAAAGGTGGCACGCCTGGCATTCTTCTACAAGGTGGCTGAGGGACTGGTGCCAGCAATGCCAACTGACACCTATCTGACCCCAATTCGTGGTAAACGACTGGTAAGGCCAAAACAATTTGATGACCATATAAGTAAAACATTGTACAAAATCAGGCAATAAACCACCATAAATGTTTTAAACCATTAATCCATTAAAGCCCTACATCTTCTGGTCCAGAACTTTATAGAGGGATCAGCATGATGCCAGCATTGTGCCAGCATGAGATCACTATCAGCGATTATCTGGGGTCATAAAACACTGCAACTGGTCAGTGTAAGGGATCAGAGGCCCATATAGCTACTTCATGAGTTTAATCCTGATTTGAAAATGATTCTTATAGTCAGAGAACCCGTCGAAAGAACAGTGTCAGGATTGTCGTTCAGCTACTTACAAAGATTCAGCATAAAATGCGATTTGTTTACATACCCGAAGAGGTACCGGAAATGGATAAGTGGTTTGTCAACCCATAAAATAACCAGGTGATTTATTCCAAGCAGCTTAATCATTCGACGTATTATACCGGATTGGAAAGGTTTCTAAAGGTTTTCTCACGAGACCAAATTCTGGTTTTAGAAGCAGGAGCGTTTAAATCTCACCCTGTCCGTGTACTGCAAAAAGTGGAGCGGTTTTTAAATTTAAAACCAATTATTACTGATGAATACTTTACGTTTGTTAAAGAAAAGGGATTTAATTGTTTGAATAAGGACAACATATATTGTTACGGCAGTGACAGGGGTAGGGTTGTTATGAAGGAGTTACGGCCTATATATATTATAAGACAAAAAGAATACTGAAATCATATTTCAAACCACTCAACAGGAAATTCATGTGACATATAATGATACAATTATGTCCTTAAAGGTATGTCCACGAATGGAACTCATTTTCGAAACAAACTTCGTTGACTTAGAATAAGAAGGTCGTAACTACTACTTATAACGACCTGATAAAACTCCAGATGCTTGTTACAATTAGCTTCACAAGGCGCTTCTTATGAACCTATTGTCATGGCAATCGGAACTTGTCGTGTTGACCAAACTGAAGTTGAAAGCGCTTGTTTTACCATATACACTTAAACGAATTTCTAAATGGCCACCCTAAAAAAATATTATATCATCTGATTAATTATATCAATAAATCTTAGGCTGTGTTATTTATTCATTCCACGCACTTACTTATCTATTTCTGGAAAGAAATGGCGTATTCATATGCAAAATCATCCATGCGTAACGGTTGGTGCAAAATTGCTTTTTTGCACGTTGGCCTCGTGCACAGCTTGGAATAGTATCGTATCTGGTATAAATTTGTTCCCTGTAGATCGACTTTTCTTTAAACACTATAATGTGTGAAAATGAGCCATGTGGAACGCGCTCATGACGTCAGATACAACCATACATTGAACGAATTTCTGATTGGCCACGTGTTTTTATCAATTAGTTTAAAAAAATGCTTTTAGAAGAATATAAATAATCGAAACCACGATACTGTCCAATTTTATTGATGGAAAATATGTTTCTCGCAGTAATTCGAGCTAAACCCCACGTTATTATAAATATCGCTTTTTACAAAAAGACGTTTTGACGTACATGTCTGGATTTTGGTGCTGGTACTCGTCATTCTAACGGCCTCCGCGCGCCCCGTATTAATAATTCTCGTCAGTATTAATACCTTTCATTAAGCCAATCAACAGAGAATACATTTTGACAGATTTCAAAAATCAAACATGTCGGGTACGTGAACCACGTGCACGTAAGCCATTTTGCACTTACTGTTCCGCATGGATGATTTTATACATGCATGCGTAATTTATTTCTTGAAATCGATAGATAAGTGCATGGAATGATAATAACCACAATTTTAGAAATATTGACTGAATATATCGCATAATATGATATTTCATTGGGTGGCCAATTAGAAATTCGTTTAAGTGTAGTCCAATACAGTGTATAGACTTTCCGTTCAGAAATACTGGTTTCCAGTATTCTTTGATCTGGGTCTCAATGGCTTTATAATTGGTTAAGCGTGCGGTCAGCTCAACTATCCTGATAAAACATTACCAGCAATAAAAAAGAAATTAATTATACAGCAACTGATATGCCACATTCCAAGCAGGATGGCTGTATCAAGTTACAATGAATCAAGAAATTAAGATTTACCAGATATATGACTGTGCTGTGTATGCGGATTGTGAATGAATGAAATTAAATTTAAAAAATAATCATTTTATTATTATTCAGTGTTTATAAGTATACATGTCACGGGATGTGGAGGCTCTTATAACTGTCACTTAGACAATCCCAATTTCTCAGTATTAGGTATAGATATTTTGTTAAATTTGCAAGCCAACAAATGTAGTGATAAGAAGTATTATATCTTTTTAACATATTTGATGTCATAACAGACAATATTAAAGCAATGCTAGCACTTAAATTAGAGTTGTGTAAAATGCGAATTCTCGAAACCTTCTTGGGCTTAAAACGTTCAGTTTTCAATTAGCTGAGAATGTGTCCCAATGGACATTATAGGCTAGGACGTGTTGCTGCATTGATGGCACCGTCGAAGGACAATCTCAGTGAGTAAGCTCGCAGTTGGTTATCGGGTTCGTAGTTGCCAATTTGATACGACAATGCAAATTGAATCGACAGCTGGCCGCCAGTTTTCAGTTACCTCTTATATCCAACAGTGAAATTCAAATTGGCTGCTCACTGCCAGTTGTAGTTGGCAATTTGATTCAACACAGCTAGTATTTAGTTGCCAATTATATCCAGCACTTTTACAGTGAAATTCGAATTTGGAGCTGGCTGTCAGTTCGCTATTGCCGATTCGATCATATGATATCATTCCAATAAGCTGCTAGCCCCTAGTTTAGATTTGCCGAAACGACAGTAGAAATCAAATTGTCAGCTTAGTTGTGAAGTTAGATACTAGTTTGCATTTGCTGTTTCGAGCATCCTGTAAAATTGAATAGGCAGCTGGCTGATGGTACCAATTAGCTGATTCAATCCAACAGTGGAATTTCAATCGGCTACTTTCCTGCTGACCTGCAATTGCAAATTCGATCCCGTAGAAAGATGAAGTGATAGCTAGCTGACTGACAGTTCACTGTTGCTGATTCGATTCAAAGGTATTCAAATTGGAAACCGACGGAATGGTCACAATTCGTTTGGCAGGTTACCGTTTCACAGATGGTGATTCAAATATCCCACAGTTAAATTTGAATTGGAAGCTGGTTGACGTTTCGAAGTTTGCTATTCGAGTTTACTGTAAAATTGAATTTGAAGTTGTCAATTTGATACTGCAGAAGAAAATTGTTTGGACAGCCGACTGCCTGTTCGCAGTCCAGATTCTAGTATGCCATTAAATTTAAATTGGCTACTGACTGCCGTTTCGCAGTTGGCGATTAGAGCCTCCTTTAAAATTTGAATTGGCAACGGGTTACCGTTTACCAATTATCGATTTGAGTCTTTCTTCTGTAAAATTAAAATTTGCTGCTCGCTGCCGGTTTGTATTTACCGATTCAATCCAACATTGAATGCTGGTTGATGGTTTGCAGTTGCTTATAAGATTCAACAAAGTAATTGAAGTTGGAAGCTGACTGCGAGTTCGCAGTTGCCAAATCTTTCGACAGGCTGGGATTCGAATCTGCTATATTTGAATTGGTAGCTGGCTGCAAGTTCGCAATTGCGTTTCATCAGTCAAATTTGAATTGGCAGCTGGTTGCCGGTGTAACGATCAGTTTTATCCCCCACCCAGTTTATCCCCCATCCAAGTTCGCATTTGAATCTCCTGCAAAATTGACTTCGCAGTTGCCAATTCAATGCCTGTTTGCAGCCAGCGATTTGAGTATCCTATAAAATTTTAATTGGCTACCCAGGCTGCTGTTTCGCAGTTAGAGATTCGAGTTTACTGTAAAATTTAAATTTGCCGCTGGCTGCCGGTTTGTATTTGCCGATTAAATCAAACAGTGGAATTTGAATTTTAACTGCTGCCTGCCAGTTCAAAGTTGCCCATAAAATGTGATAACCCTGTAAAATTTGAATTGGTACGTGGGGTGATCAAAAAGTAATGAGACAAATGTCTAAAATGATAATTCGTCACGGTATCAATAAAATAAGTTTTTTTTCCAATAAGAAATGTATGTTCTCTCCGTCCGCCGAGTATTATAAATTTTCGTCCATTACTGGCAGAGATATCCATTATCTTGCAACCTTGGGTACAGCGACTGCCGCATATCAACGACGTCATTGACATCACGTACGTAAATTGTTAACTATTCAAACGTCTCATTGCTCCGAAAATCCGTGCATATGTCTAAAACTATTGGGTATATTTACTTATGAATCAGAATTTATTTAGAACCATTGTTTATTTGACTAAAAGTAATTCAGTCGTTATAAAATATCAAGGAAATGTTGAATAATTATTCGATCATTTTCATTCTCAAGACGGCTCTGGTATACGACGTCCGTCAAACGAGTGACAATCAAAATTGAAAGCTCATCTAATGCTTTTCTGATATCCACTTGATATAATAGAGTTTCTTTCCCGTCCTTTTCCAGTAACGATACATAAGTACACATCTCGCATACTTCTCTTCAGATGCTCGTTTTCTCTTTTTAAATGTTTGTTTAGACCTTAATCCTATGTTATGAAAGAACTGTATATTTTCGAGATGTGATTTTTGCCGAAATATTGCGTAGTTTTGAAGTCGCTACCGTTAGTTTTCACGTCATATATTAAAAACGAACACACCTACATCAAAAACGTTTTGATCGACAGTTCTTCAACGTTTTAACGTCGGGTCCAGATAATTTGATAAATATTCCAGTAATATTTCATAAAATATCAGTCGAATGTTTATCTATACCATATTGCGAAAAAGGGCGACGTTTTGATGTGCGGCGACATAGCGCGACACGTTATCTTTGACGTAAAATTAATAAATTAATGAAGGACTACTTGTTGTAGATCGTTGTATTTTATACGCAAACATCGGCAATAAATGCAGCAAACTTTATATGACACTTTCATGGCTCAGATACATTAACTTTAAAAATGAGAGCATTTGTCTCATTACGTTTGATCATCCCACATAGATATCTGCTGATCCGCATTTGCCAATTCGATCCAACCACAGTTGCTAATTTGATCGATCCACAGTTGCCAATTCGATCGATCCACAGTTGCTAGTTTGATCGATCGGCAGTTGCCAATTCGACCCGTTGAAAAAATTGAACTCAATGTAGTTGAGTATACTCTTTGTATATTGTAAATGCCACACTGAAAAGTCTTTCTCAGTTGTATGTTTGCTGTGAATCATTTGCTGTGAAAATGAAAAGTTGGTTGAAAAGACTGACTTTTCTCTTCCACACTCTATACAGAAAATACTGAAATAGGATCTACCACAAATGTTCTCATTTAGTGATAAGCTGTATCATGCTGACATTTAACCAGGGCAGTAAGGGCCATTTAATTAAGGACCGTGAAGGTATCAATTACATTCTAGATAAATATTTGCTGTAGAGACCTGGCTCTCTCTGGAAAGTCTATACACTGAATAGGTATAAAGAGTATTGTTTAGACAGTTTTTCAGTGTATATTGATACCTTCACGGTCCTTAATTAAATGGCCCTTACTGCCCTGGTTAAATGTCAGCATGATACAGCTTATCACTAAATGAGAACATTTGTGGTAGATCCTATTTCAGTATTTTCTGTATAGAGTGTGGAAGAGAAAAGTCAGTCTTTTCAACCAACTTTTCATTTTCACAGCAAATGATTCACAGCAAACATACAACTGAGAAAGACTTTTCAGTGTGGCATTTACAATATACAAAGAGTATACTCAACTACATTGAGTTCAATTTTTTCAACGGGTCGAATTGGGTCGAATTGGCAACTGCCGATCGATCAAACTAGCAACTGTGGATCGATCGAATTGGCAACTGTGGATCGATCAAATTAGCAACTGTGGTTGGATCGAATTGGCAAATGCGGATCAGCAGATATCTATGTGGGATGATCAAACGTAATGAGACAAATGCTCTCATTTTTAAAGTTAATGTATCTGAGCCATGAAAGTGTCATATAAAGTTTGCTGCATTTATTGCCGATGTTTGCGTATAAAATACAACGATCTACAACAAGTAGTCCTTCATTAATTTATTAATTTTACGTCAAAGATAACGTGTCGCGCTATGTCGCCGCACATCAAAACGTCGCCCTTTTTCGCAATATGGTATAGATAAACATTCGACTGATATTTTATGAAATATTACTGGAATATTTATCAAATTATCTGGACCCGACGTTAAAACGTTGAAGAACTGTCGATCAAAACGTTTTTGATGTAGGTGTGTTCGTTTTTAATATATGACGTGAAAACTAATGGTAGCGACTTCAAAACTACGCAATATTTCGGCAAAAATCACATCTCGAAAATATACAGTTCTTTCATAACATAGGATTAAGGTCTAAACAAACATTTAAAAAGAGAAAACGAGCATCTGAAGAGAAGTATGCGAGATGTGTACTTATGTATCGTTACTGGAAAAGGACGGGAAAGAAACTCTATTATATCAAGTGGATATCAGAAAAGCATTAGATGAGCTTTCAATTTTGATTGTCACTCGTTTGACGGACGTCGTATACCAGAGCCGTCTTGAGAATGAAAATGATCGAATAATTATTCAACATTTCCTTGATATTTTATAACGACTGAATTACTTTTAGTCAAATAAACAATGGTTCTAAATAAATTCTGATTCATAAGTAAATATACCCAATAGTTTTAGACATATGCACGGATTTTCGGAGCAATGAGACGTTTGAATAGTTAACAATTTACGTACGTGATGTCAATGACGTCGTTGATATGCGGCAGTCGCTGTACCCAAGGTTGCAAGATAATGGATATCTCTGCCAGTAATGGACGAAAATTTATAATACTCGGCGGACGGAGAGAACATACATTTCTTATTGGAAAAAAAACTTATTTTATTGATACCGTGACGAATTATCATTTTAGACATTTGTCTCATTACTTTTTGATCACCCCACGTACCAATTCAAATTTTACAGGGTTATCACATTTTATGGGCAACTTTGAACTGGCAGGCAGCAGTTAAAATTCAAATTCCACTGTTTGATTTAATCGGCAAATACAAACCGGCAGCCAGCGGCAAATTTAAATTTTACAGTAAACTCGAATCTCTAACTGCGAAACAGCAGCCTGGGTAGCCAATTAAAATTTTATAGGATACTCAAATCGCTGGCTGCAAACAGGCATTGAATTGGCAACTGCGAAGTCAATTTTGCAGGAGATTCAAATGCGAACTTGGATGGGCGATAAACTGGGTGGGGGATAAAACTGATCGTTACACCGGCAACCAGCTGCCAATTCAAATTTGACTGATGAAACGCAATTGCGAACTTGCAGCCAGCTACCAATTCAAATATAGCAGATTCGAATCCCAGCCTGTCGAAAGATTTGGCAACTGCGAACTCGCAGTCAGCTTCCAACTTCAATTACTTTGTTGAATCTTATAAGCAACTGCAAACCATCAACCAGCATTCAATGTTGGATTGAATCGGTAAATACAAACCGGCAGCGAGCAGCAAATTTTAATTTTACAGAAGAAAGACTCAAATCGATAATTGGTAAACGGTAACCCGTTGCCAATTCAAATTTTAAAGGAGGCTCTAATCGCCAACTGCGAAACGGCAGTCAGTAGCCAATTTAAATTTAATGGCATACTAGAATCTGGACTGCGAACAGGCAGTCGGCTGTCCAAACAATTTTCTTCTGCAGTATCAAATTGACAACTTCAAATTCAATTTTACAGTAAACTCGAATAGCAAACTTCGAAACGTCAACCAGCTTCCAATTCAAATTTAACTGTGGGATATTTGAATCACCATCTGTGAAACGGTAACCTGCCAAAAGAATTGTGACCATTCCGTCGGTTTCCAATTTGAATACCTTTGAATCGAATCAGCAACAGTGAACTGTCAGTCAGCTAGCTATCACTTCATCTTTCTACGGGATCGAATTTGCAATTGCAGGTCAGCAGGAAAGTAGCCGATTGAAATTCCACTGTTGGATTGAATCAGCTAATTGGTACCATCAGCCAGCTGCCTATTCAATTTTACAGGATGCTCGAAACAGCAAATGCAAACTAGTATCTAACTTCACAACTAAGCTGACAATTTGATTTCTACTGTCGTTTCGGCAAATCTAAACTAGGGGCTAGCAGCTTATTGGAATGATATCATATGATCGAATCGGCAATAGCGAACTGACAGCCAGCTCCAAATTCGAATTTCACTGTAAAAGTGCTGGATATAATTGGCAACTAAATACTAGCTGTGTTGAATCAAATTGCCAACTACAACTGGCAGTGAGCAGCCAATTTGAATTTCACTGTTGGATATAAGAGGTAACTGAAAACTGGCGGCCAGCTGTCGATTCAATTTGCATTGTCGTATCAAATTGGCAACTACGAACCCGATAACCAACTGCGAGCTTACTCACTGAGATTGTCCTTCGACGGTGCCATCAATGCAGCAACACGTCCTAGCCTATAATGTCCATTGGGACACATTCTCAGCTAATTGAAAACTGAACGTTTTAAGCCCAAGAAGGTTTCGAGAATTCGCATTTTACACAACTCTAATTTAAGTGCTAGCATTGCTTTAATATTGTCTGTTATGACATCAAATATGTTAAAAAGATATAATACTTCTTATCACTACATTTGTTGGCTTGCAAATTTAACAAAATATCTATACCTAATACTGAGAAATTGGGATTGTCTAAGTGACAGTTATAAGAGCCTCCACATCCCGTGACATGTATACTTATAAACACTGAATAATAATAAAATGATTATTTTTTAAATTTAATTTCATTCATTCACAATCCGCATACACAGCACAGTCATATATCTGGTAAATCTTAATTTCTTGATTCATTGTAACTTGATACAGCCATCCTGCTTGGAATGTGGCATATCAGTTGCTGTATAATTAATTTCTTTTTTATTGCTGGTAATGTTTTATCAGGATAGTTGAGCTGACCGCACGCTTAACCAATTATAAAGCCATTGAGACCCAGATCAAAGAATACTGGAAACCAGTATTTCTGGACGGAAAGTCTATACACTGTTTTATTGTTTTCTAAAAATATTGATTTTGCACAAGTTTATGACCTTCTCATTCTAAGCCATCGAATTATTATAGCAAAATAATAATTTTTATTATTATTATTATATTTATGATTTAATTTAATTCGTACTTAACATGTGCATTTTAATGAAATATATTTATCTTATATGCTTAGCAATGCCGAAAATTCCGAGCATTGCCTTTAGCAATAATTGCTCTGAACACTGGTAGTAACATATTGTCGTTGATGTTGATGTTTCTCATACAAAGTGTTGCCATAGAAACCATATATTACGCCAATGCGGAGCATATTGCTATTTGTTGTTACCACCCCTATTAGCATAATTGTATGCATATCTCTGTCTTAAATTGGTTATTGTAAAATAATTGTGACACCTCAGGATGAGAAAACCATTGTTTTTTTGATTTTATAAGCAACAACCCTGACTCAAACGTTCTGTTCAGTGTAAGCTGTGTTATCCAGAGCAGAGCAGAGCAGAGCAGAGCAGAGCAGAGCAGAACAGAACAGAAAAGAACAGAACAGAACAGAACAGAACAGAACAGAACAGAACCTAATTTTGTTTAGACTTGTATGTAATTTACAAAGTACATCGTCTGATTCACATATATAGTAACATATTATAGAATAATCACGTGATCTATATACATGACTATGTGCTTACCCCTGGCTTAGAATGAGAAGGTCGTAAATACAAAATTAATATTTTGAGAAAACAAGAGAAAACTGTCTGAAACATACCCATTATACTTATGGAACAAAATATTTTAAAACTTAATTTTGGTCAACATGACTCGTACCGATTTTCATGAAAATAGGCTCATAAGAAGCGCCTTGTGATGCATAATATCATTTCAAATATGTATCAGTCTTCTTCTTCTTCCATGTAATTTGCAGGCCCACTCTGGGGCATTATCGCAAATGTTAGAGACAGAGTCTTATGGTGGTAAGTAGTAGTTACGACCTTCTCATTCTTAGCCAGTGATTTAGTAAATTACTGACGCTTATTTACGGTCGAAAGAAGAAAAATTATAAAGTCACTGGTGCATTGGACCATGAACAGTTTTAAGTTTTAGAGTATGCTAACATATTATATACCGTTATTTCCGGACTTTTACGAATTATGCAAGGAGTCTCAGTTTAATCTGGTAGGACTATAAAACTTAAAACTGTTCATGGTCCAATGCACCAGTGACTTTATAACTTTTCTTCTCAAGTAATAACTATATCTTAAGGAGTGCAACATATTTGTCAGTTGTTTATCAAATATAAGTAAACACGAAGTATTCTTACATAATAATTTCTCTATTCCACAAGACAACTTACCTCCATCGCCTGGGCAGTTTATGTAATAGATACAGTACTATTTTTTGTTATCAAAAGTGTCTTCTTACAAGCGTTATTGTACAGTTTTGGAAGGACGAACAACATCATTGTCCGAGGCGAAGCAAGAAATTAGTTAAGAAGTCAAGAAGGAAGGAAAATGTAGGGGTACAACCACTTAAACATAAAGGCCAACTATTCAGCAATAGCAAAGACAAAGCAGAAATCCTAGTCGACCAATTCAAATAAGTATTTACGAAATCAAAGAATGATAAACCAAAAAAAACACACAAGAGGGCAAAATCACCTATCCCACCACTGAAAATCACTGAAGTGCCAACGTTTCGCCAGTTTTTTAAGAAAGGAGACTCGCACCTTCCAGAAAACTACCACTCAGTGTCCCTAACCTGTGTGACTTGTAAACTGCTAGAACACATCGAGGGCTCAGTGCAAAACTATGGTATGTGCCTCTATAAATTTATGTAGATACCATAGTTTTGCACTGAGCCCTCGACATTTTCTGTAAACATATACTTGACCACCTTGAAAAAAAAAAGATATACTTACATCTCTCAACCATGTCTTCAGATCTGGCTACTCCTGCGAAACCCAACTTCTAACTACAGTACATGACCTTTTACAACAAAATGACAACAAATCCCAGACCGACATGATTATACTAGATTTCTCTAAAGCGTTCGACACAGATAAGATAAGATAAGATATTGTTTATTTTCCAATTTTGGGCCCACATATGGGCATACAATTTTGTAATATACATGGCCTAAAGTTTGAAATATACATTAACAAATAACAAATAACGATTCTTACACTACTAAACAACACTAAGAACTACAACTAAGAACATATAGAACAGTAAACAAATAAATGTTAAAATCCAAAGCATCAGGAGGTATATCAATATCATTCTAATTTAAATTCAATTTTACAATCTATCGTATGTGTGTAATACTATTTCTTTTCTGAAAGCAATCAGATATATAGTTTGATAGATATATTATAAGGTCTTTATTTTCATTAGACATAAGCCAAATAAATTTATTTTTATTACTAAGGGCGACAAAATTGATCATTTTTGTATCAGTACCACATGAAAGTCTTCTGCACAAGATGTCTCTGTATAGAATCGATGGTAACATTAATCTCTGGCTATGAGACTTCCTCACTAATAGAACCATGAAGGTAGTAGTTGATGGTGAATCATCCGAGCCTGTCACAGTCGACTCTGGCGTTACCCAGGGAACAGTGATCGGACCACTGGCCTTCCTTTGCCACATCAATGACCTACCGGATTGTGTAAAATCCTCAGTACGCCTCTTCGCAGATGACCGTCTACTGTACTGACAAGTAAAGACAAGACAAGACCATCTCCAACTACAAGCGGACCTCCAGGCCTTAGAGAAGTGGGCAATTACTTGGGGAATGAAATTCAACGCAAAGAAATGCTACGTCATGAGTATCAACAACAAATCCAGTAACTACTACCAACTAGACAACCATATTCTCCAACAAGTAGAAGATAACCCTTACCTAGGTGTCACATTTACAGACAACCTCAAATTCTCCAACCACATCACAAAGATTTCCAAAAAGGCTAGCTCAATCCTAGGATTCTTGAAGAGGAACCTCAAGCATTGCCCACAAACTTGTAGCAAAACAGCCTACATATCGCTAGTTAGATCTACACTGGAGTACAGTTCTGTCGTATGGGACCCACATCTACAAATGGAGATCGAACAACTTGAACAGGTCCAACGACGAGCGGCCAGATTCATCTCTGGAGACTACAAATCAAGAGAGCAGGGCTGTGTCACTAACATGCTGAAGACACTGGACCTACCACCCCTACAGGATAGAAGAAAGGTGGCACGCCTGGCATTCTTCTACAAGGTGGCTGAGGGACTGGTGCCAGCAATGCCAACTGACACCTATCTGACCCCAATTCGTGGTAAACGACTGGTAAGACCAAAGCAATTTGATGACCATATAAGTAAAAACATTGTACAAAATCAGGCAATAAACCATCATAAATGTTTTAAACCATTAATCCATTAAAGCCCTACATCTTCTGGTCCAGAACTTTATAGAGGGATCAGCATGATGCCAGCATTGTGCCAGCATGAGATCACTATCAGCGATTATCTGGGGTCATAAAACACTGCAACTGGTCAGTGTAAGGGATCAGAGGCCCTTATAGCTACTGATAATCAATAATGTGCTACTGTAATATCTACCCTTGAAAATATGTGTTGCATTGTGTGTTTGTTTAATTTGTATAATTAGATATATTTCTTTGATTTTTGTTTCCATCTGGTTTAAGTGTGTAAAAACTATTTGTCAAAATATTTACTATTTTAGTTATTAATATTCCCTAAGAGTTATTTAAATAAATACACACCCAAACCAGATACAAATAAAACTAAGCAACTATACCAAAGAGGTACACAGTATCAATTCTGATTGTATGTCTGTGAATATTCCTTTTTTATAAATATAAGATAACATAATACTCATAGATCTAGTTAATAAATTTAAAAAAAAGTAATTCTAAACATCAAAACAAAACCAACATCAAAAATAACATTTTTATATCTTATGAATAATATCAATTCACTCATTTCATTGAATAGATATTAAGAAATGTTAATCATGAGGCATACAGCTACCGGTATATAAGTTATATATGTTCAGATTTAACACTTTTATAATTGAGCATTAATTTGCATGCATTTGTGTCTAATCACACGACAGTCGTTTTCAAGCAACACAAACAAATTTATGTCAATCTTAATGGTTCAGGGTTTTTTTCACAATAAAATATTACAAAAACTTATATATCAATTTAATTTTACTATAGGCCTACAGATATTTTATAACTTCCTGTCATAAAGGGAACTCTTGTTGTCTCTTATCTAATACTAGGGCCTCATGTAAACTAATTAACATGCTGTGCAATGTTGCATAATATTATGTAATAGAGTACAATATGGTCAGATATCTCAAAAATCAATAACCACATGCTGAGTAAACTATGACCAAATTTGGTTGGCCCAGTGCCAAAATCCAGGTCTTTAATTAATATGTAAAAGTGAACAGTACAAATATTCCTTCTTTCCAAAAACAATTATTGATTGGAACAATCTGAACAGTGAAATTGTGCACTCAAAGACAGTCCAGAGTTTCAAAAGAGCTCTCCAGCAGTGTGATTAACAAAGTGCTAATTACACACCTCTCTCCCGCTGCGTATGTACCGAAAGGTCCTGCAGTGTATACATCCAGATCCAGATCCATTCATGGGTTTAATTAGCTTGTGATTAGAATTCAGGATGTCAATGTGTTTGTAGACCTTATAAATGCTTATAATACACAGGCATCTAGTTTTCCACATTCTTTGAAAAGGATTTGGTACACAAAGGTAGAAATTTATGCATAAATTATTATTTTAACAATTGTCATATTCCATGATATATTCATATTTATTATTTCTAAAAAGGGTAATAGACACTTCTAATGCATCTAACAAGGTTATATTCATGATACCGATGTTGACGCTCACAGTCGTATTAATATATAAAATAAACTTAACCTGATAAACTATAGCAATATTTTGATTCGGTATATATTCCAGTTTGTTGTAGTTAAATGTACCATGTATTTTTAAGTGAAATCTTATATTTTCTTCAATTGCTACAGATACTTAATATACTTCAAAAAGACTGCGTTCCTTGTGCACAATAAGAAAGTGATTTTTTCTCCCATACTGGGTCTGAATATTGTGGAGTGTTGATTCAATTGCTATAAATAATTTCTACTTTTGTTGGTCATTACGAAAATTTTGCTTCAAAGTTTGCGGATTATAAAATAATAATCAATTTCTCTAAACTGGTTCTGTCCTAGATGAATATTGGAATTCATGATTTAGTTATCCAAGACATCGATTAAAGTAAAACGCCACAAACTTGATGATTTTACAGTAGTACAGGCTAGTATTTCACTATCATTGGATGGATTTACAACTTTCTAGCTACATATTTTAGACTTTAGACAAAAATCATTTAATTTCAATGTGACAAAATTCTGTGGATTTTGTGAAAACGACCATTTCACGAAATAGTAATTCTAATGATTTTCATGATTGAAATCATCCACCAAATCCATGAACTTAAATGCCTTACGAATATTCTTGATTTTACAGTACCTGGTATGTCATTTATTTAACTGTTCATGTAGTTATAAGCAGATTTGTCATGATTGACCAATTATTGTCTGAGTAAATGTTTTGTACAAACAAATTTCTTACAGCTAAAAACGTGTCCGCTTACGAAAATAATGTACACTTTTTGAATAGGGTCACAGGGCGTATCGGAGTATTATAAGGGACGATAACACTACATATAATACAGCATTGTCCCATTCGATCCGTGCCTAATAATTGTCTAAAACCGGTTTTTGAAGCAAATTTTTTTCAGTTGCTTGGATCGTCGCCTCCATTCAGACCATATTCACCAAGTATTATCGTATTGGCTGCAGGGTCATGTTTCCTAAGCAAATCGCTTTCAAGCGCCTTCATTTAATTTACCCCCTTTCAATTAAATATAGAACTTATCTTACACATTCTGTGTAGTAGTATTAGTCTAATATGGCAGTTCCTCTCGTTATTTCTTGACTTGCTTCATATGCTCTTCTAGTTGAACTTCGTCAGTAAGTGGCATAGGTCAGTCGGTGGAAGAATCATTCCTAGCAGACACTTTCCTGGTAAATTGTATGTTGTCGAAAACACGACGAAGCGTACTAGCACCATAGTGCTGGAAACGCATCGGAACGTAACGAGACTTAGGAGAGTGTAACAATGCGTGCGAGCCCCTACGATGAAGCACCACGTTATTATTATTATACATGCGTAATAATATTACAGCGGCGTTGCTCCATTAATAAAGTCTTTATAATGCTCTATTAATAATTTAAAAGTCTTTATTATGAATACTTTATTAATAGATCAACACCGTTGGGCATGCCCAGTCTTTCATGTGAGCCTCTTAAGTCTAAATAAAGAATACACACGATAATCTACATGCACGAATTTTATTATTTAATGTGAGATAAATAATTCCAATAATTCCAAGACTCGTGTACATAACTTGTATTTATAAAGGGAGAGCAGGAAAATACATGGGACAATAATTATGACAACGCCCACTCGCCGATGATATTGTTAGCCGACTATAGCTACACCTCCATTGCTATTGGAATTTGGTCTGAAACATTAAAATATCAAAATATTAGGTTTGGTTTCTCATAAAAGAAACACATATAATGCTGTTGAAAGATGAAGCATATTGCTACAAGCGGAAATGTCTGTTCTATTGTCAGAATAGAGGTACGAATGTAAAATTGTATTAAACTAGGCTAGGCATTAGTTTGGAAAATTAAGGCTGTTTTTGTCTGTGTAGCCGACCAATCTGGGTAATGACACAATTAATTAACCAAAACAATGCTTGTAAATATATATATCGCTGACTTAGAATGAGAAGGTCGAAATTTAGAAAACACGAGAAACTGCCTGATAATCACTCTTTACTAAATAGTGTAGTGACACTTACGACCCTCTCATTCTAAGCCAGTGATATATCTATGCTATAAATGAAAAAAGCCAACGCAACTGGACAATGCAGTACTATCCTTTAAATTGATATTTCTCATAAAATATTTGTTTTATTATATTAAACTCTTAACATCCTTCGTTGCTATGGGGACAATTTTATGAAACGTTCCCGTATTTAGTAAAATGATAATATAGAAAAACGGACAGGGACTAAATATGTACAGCACTCAACGAAAACAACCGAGCACTGACCAGAAAACATCAGGTCGTCACAAAGCCCAATGCCCAACGTACTCTAAACAAGAAAATGAACCTAACAGCTGATAAACGACAACCCAGCAATCAAACACTTCAAATCCCAGCTCAAAATCGTAATTTAGAAACGTCATATATCAAAGACTACAATCTTACGTCACATGGTTGTGATTTCAATAATGTGTCACTAAAACAAGGTATGAGGACATCGAACAGCTTGGAAAGGTAGTCAAACATTGTCGACCTAATGACTCTCTCACTTGGAAGAAAACCACCGAAGACCGTTTCTACTCGGGAAGGCAGCATTAGACTAAAAATAAATGAGGAAATCGGAAAGGGAAGAAGCACGCAACTTAACAAGCCGAACACAGACAGCAGTTACATCACAACACAACTACACTGAGTATTACCTCCACACAACCCAAAGAAACGATTAAAAGCTCAAGTCCCCGCCGCAAAAATTAGCCTGGTTTCCGTGAACAACCAATATATGAATAAGAACTGTATACTTGAACAATGACCTCATTTCGCAGATAGGAGAACCGGCACGTTGCAAACACACCCCATCGCTCCAGTTAAAACCATAAGCTCCATTCATGGCCACACAATCCTCGTTATTGACAGGGTTCTGGTCAGCATTTTGTAGAAAGTTTGAATCCATGTAGGTCAACTGTTCGTCTGTTTCGACCCATTTCCAAATACCTTCAATATCTAAATCACTGGCTCCAATCCAGAATGCCGTTATGTTCCTGCGTCGATTATCTGAGTGAATCAAAATAGTGAATGAATAAGATTACCTGGGTTGGTATTCACTACTCAATGTTGATCATGTTAAAATGCATGATAAAGGTGCGTACACACAGTAAGTTTTGGTGCATAAGTCGAAGATGTACGCTTTGCCACGTGTACATCATGCCCATACATTTCCCTCATATCACTTGGTAACAACGAAGGTGTACATCTCGAGAAAATATATGGTAGAGGCGTACTACACGTAACTACACAATACATCTTGACTTATAGGTCAAGATGTATACATCAAAACTTACTGTGTGTACGCACCTTAATGGAAGCCAATCAGAACACTTGTTATAGAAATAAAGTCAAAGCCGCTTCTCTAAACTATCTCTATCTATTTATGCTGCCGAACGCCTCTTTTCGAGTATTATTGGCAGTGCCTGACAAGGGCAGACATAAGATCAATGAAGAAACATAAGTGAGATACAAGGAATCCGGGTGCGATACCCTAGCTAATTTCGAATGGATTCCTTGGTTCTTTAATGTGCCCGGTATAAAGCACCGATACACGCGAGACTACCCTGGGTTACCAACCAGTTCATCAGTGTTTCTGAAATGACCAAGTGCAACGGCTGAGGATCGAGCCCGGGACCTCTCGATCAGGAGTCAAGTGTGTTACCACTCGACCACCGTGGCACCACATGCTGATATCACATATTATCGTTGTCAGTTGATATGCTTATATTAAACTAACTCGTTCAGGAAATACTATACTGAGTACATCTAGAAACGCAACACTGGGGTTACTGTCAACTCTTTTTCAACCTTTTTATGATTGACAACCAAACTACATTTACTTGATGATATTGTATTCCATGAACAATGCAACTGTTACATTGTTTTTATAAAGTGCTATCGATGCAATTGTACAGTGCTTGTGTGTATAGTGCGGTTAAAAAGTAACGAAACACACATTGGTAAAATCCTATTTTTTCAGAATCCTTGTTCTTAGTAAAAAGTTCAAATATTGATTAATTATTGATTGATTACATATCCATGACGTCCAACAAGCTGTTTAGCAGTGCATCAATTTGTTGTGAACTGTGCCTAGAGATAGTACATGCAAAGTTATTGTTCCTGTCGAAGACTTATTTCACATGGATGACCTAGACATGGGTGGATGTAAACGGTGCCAAAGTGTTAGTAAAGTGTCTCCAGATGAAACACTGTCGGTTAATTACAATTTAGCGAAAGTGGAACCTCCCATTTGACGTCCCCGTCATAGGCATCCGAATTGCCTGTTTTCGCCCATGTTCTGACCCTCCTGGCATTTTTATTCCGAAGCCTAAAGCTTTTCTTTTGTGATTTTCTTTCCATTGGCAAACCTTATAAAGGATTCAAAGCAATTTACACTAAAATTTATCATGCGTGAATGGTGCACGTGAAATTCGTGCGTTTTGTGATTTTCTTGACGCACGGGAGTTACGTAACCCGATCGATAAAATTTGGACAATAGCCAAGTTTCTACGCGATTATACAATAGTATTACACAAAATTAAAAAATGTATGAACAATGGAAGTAAGAAAACTTCAAGGATGAAAACGTTGCGTTTCTAGATGTACTGAGCATATTATGTTCGCCAGAGGCTCGCTTAAGAAAATTTTAAAAACTCGTGTGATATCAATTTATATCAATTAGAATAAGAACGTGATATAATCTTTATATTATATGGTTAGCTTAGAATGAGAAAGTTGTAATTACTACTACTACTATTACTAACGACCGTATAAAACTCGTACAAATTTGAATTCTGCATTACAAGACGCTTGTAACGAGCCCATTTTCACGAAAATCGGAAATTGTGGTGTTGAACAAACTGAAGTCACAAAGATTGGTTTTTGCATATAAGTAAAGAGTACTTTTCGGAAAGCTTTGTTCTTGTTTTCCCAAAATATCGATTTTGCACTTACGACCATCTCATTCTAAGTCAACGATATATTGAAATGTATTCAATATTGACGGCCATCAATAATAACAAACTTTAGAAATTGCATTTTACGAGCTTTAAGTACGTGCGACCAAACAAAATCTGCAACACTGAAATAACAGAAATTATGAAACAAATTATCAGCATTGTAATTAATGTATTTGACATTTACCAATATCATACAGTTTCCGAGCGTAGAACTTCAGAAAAAGATTTTCCCCTTCAGTTTCTATTATGACCAGGTTGCTGTTGTGGTTTTTACAGTGTTGCTGAAATCGTATATATTGTAAGATGATGTTTTGCAAAGATACAAACTTTAACATGTAAAACATTCCGAGTACTACTGCATTCCATTGCCTAGCATGCTGGCTTAGAACCAGAAGGTCGTAACTACAAAATCGATATAGTGAGAAAATAAGAGAAAACTGTAATTTACTCTTTACCTTCGGGAAAACACGTTTTTAAAACTTCCTTTTGGTCAACATGACAATTTCAGATTTTCATAAAAATAGGCTCATTAGAAGCGCATTGTGAAGCAGATTTCAAATACGTATGTGTCTTATCAGGTCCTAAGTAGGAGTTACGACCTTCTGGTTCTAAGCCATCGATGTGTATTTAGATGGTACATGCACTGTAAAAAGACGACCATCTTGGACGTCATCTTGACTTTCTCGGAGGACCACGGTGACAACATTGGCCGTTTATACAGGAAGTCTCAGATACTACAGACTTTCCCAAACATTTTGGTAAAGTATTAGAAGACATGCACTAACTACTCCTCAAATAGAGGATTTGTTTGGGGTAAAGTCATTCTATCACAATTAAAACACGGTCCACCCGCAAATAGCGAGGCATTTCACTTTTGCTTTGCCCCTGTGTCATACTAGAGGACCACACAAATGCCTCGCCTTAAAGCAACGAAAAGGTCAAGGCTATGGATATATCTTCGCTACTCTGGTGCAAAACAAAATACACTCACACGGCAGTACGGGGACGTTGAAAAGTTTACAACACGGACAGTTCCCGATATTCCAACCTTTCCAGGGACTGTGGGCGTGTTTACAATTTACTGGTACATTAAAGGAATAGCTTGACTATTTTGACCGGAACCTGATCTTTATGCAAGAATATATAACAAGGTTCTAGCTTTGAGTATATCAATTTCCGCAAGCAAATCGTGCAATATCGGTGTTTCAGATTTGTGTTTGTATTACATCTCGAGCGTCTTTGTGATACTTCCTGATTATGAAAACATAAAATCGGTGTTGTAAACGTAGGCAACATATCGACTGTTAAATTATGCTAATTAAAAGGTTAGGCTCGTGTCAAATTGGCCAGACTGTAACACTGGGTGAAACGTTAATCGGTATAATTATAACAACATATCGACGGCTTAGAACCAGAAGGTCGTAACTACCACTTACGACCTTATAAGACTCATACATGTTTGAAATCTGCTTCACAAGGTGCTTCTTATGGGCCTATTTTCATGAAAATCAGAAATTGTCATGTTGACCAAAATGAAGTTTTAAAAATGTGTTTTCCCATACTATTAGGTAATGAGTAAATTACAGACAGTTTTCTTTTGTTTTCTCAATATATCGATTTGGTAGTTACTACCTTCTTGTTCTAAGCCAGCGATATATGTAACCAACAATTTTATGAATAATGTGAAATTGTAACATACCACAGCTTCATTCCAATCTACCTTAACTTCATTATAAAACATATAACATGACCCTTGATATGGCATCCAGCCATCTCTACAACATGTCAACGTACACTCTGAAATATTATCATTATATAGTGTAGGTCACTATCTATATATTCCCTTTTTATGTAAATTACAGGTTTAAAAGTGCTGTACAATCATTTGGAATGCACCATATACTGTAAATTATGCCCTCCCATCTTTGATGAAGTGGTTCGTTGCTTTGCATATGTCGGTCTGTCTGTTCGGTATGTACAGTCCAGTTAGGATATTTTTCCAATGACGTAGCCGTTTATGTGTACCCAAAAGATTACAACCATTGCCAGAACAGGTAGAGTTTATTTAAGCATTAAAATAACGCGAGCATGTTTGTATAAGCCTTTAAAATTGATTTAACACCGTAATAGTGGATTCTACCTCTGCGTCACTGTCATCTTATAGTCATTAAAGCTAAAAAATATGGTCAACCTCAAACAAATTGCAAAACAGAGTTTCTTTGCATTTTCATCATCTGCAGACTATTATCAACTACAGACAAAACGTCAAATATGCGAATTCAGTGGGGGGAAATACAAAAAATCGACATGTTTAAGGTCACTTTTGGTAACAATTTCAGCATTTTCCTTATTTCATCCTACATGGGGAATTTTCAGTTCAGTCGCTAAATATTTACTAATTGCACCTTAAAGCTTTTATTTTCTGAAAGATACAACCTTCTTCTATCGAATACAAATATTGATTTTATCATCAGACAATTTGCTTTTCATATATATGCCAATCTACGTGTTGGTATACTACCCATTCAAATGTCGACAAAATGACTCAAAATAGCACTTGGAAGGGGAAACAAAAGTTTTATTCATTTCTTTAATATTAATCCAATTTGTTTAAAATTTACGCATATTATGTGTTGTATACATGTGTGTCTAATGGAAAAAGGATATTTGTGTTTGGACAGTATACAATAATGACAATATACAAAATGTACACGAAACTATAGATTCGGGAGATATAGTGATTGTTCTCTTTATCTGTTCGTCCACAATTGCATTTGTATTCACAATTTTGACTTTATGATTATGAAACTTGGTCAGAGTGATCATCTGAACAAAATTTAGGCCAAGGTAGAAAATGGATGATCAAGAATAAAAAACTAGGTCACTAGGTCAAATTGTAGCAAAACCTTGTGTAGTCGCTAGAGGTCATAATGTTGACCTTATATTTATGAAACTTGGTCACAATAATGATATCAACAAAATCTAGGTCAAAGTTATAAATTGGGTCATCCGGGGTCAAAAAGAAGGTCGCTAGTTAAAATCAAAGGAAAACGTTGTGTAGATACAAAATTCACAATTTTGGTCTAATATTTATGCAACTTGGTCACAATGAACATCTCAAAACATCTAAGACAAGTATGTTATTGAATAATTTGGGTCAAAATTAGGTCAAAAGGTGAAACTAATTGATGTGACTTTTTGGCGCATGAAGGTTTGTCTATTATTTGACCTAGTGACCTAGTTTTAACTCATGATAAGTAAATATTGAATTTGACCTACATTTTGTATTAATGATCCATGTGACATGGTTTCATAAAGATTCGGTAAAAAGGGCGCCTTCTAAAGATTTGTTCTATAATTTGGCCTAGTGGCCTAGATTTTACTACAGGTTAATCCAATTTCATACATGACCTTGATTTTTGTAAGGTGATCATTGTGACCAAACTTCACAAGTGTAAGGTCGAAATTGCGACCCCTGGTGACTATATCTTGTTTTTTCTGTGTTTTGACCTAGTGACCTAGATTTTGGCTCCGGTTAACTCAAAATTTTATTTTACCTATATTAGCTTCCGATGATCATTGCTGCCAAGTTTCATAAAAATCAGACCAAAATTGCGACCTCTAAGCACGATGGAAAAATAAGTTACTGGTACAAGTCAAGATTTATTTACATCAAAAGTGACAAATATCGCGAAAACATGTGACAATTCAATATATTTGTAAATATCTCAAAAAGTCCCACGAATATTCAATTAGGACATTTTGTATATTGCTAAGGATAGCTTTACGCACCATATAAACACAAAACTGTTTGTTTTGCAATTAGTTTGAGGTTAAAAGTTAAAATGACTGGACTATTACCCTAACTGGACTATACGCCGGTCATAAGATCAAAGTGTCTCTGTTCAATAAGTTAAGAAACATTTGCCCTGGGATATTCAAACCTTACACGGCGGTTAGCCAGCAACAGTACATTTGATTTTGAGCTCAGAAGGGAAATGTCTAGGTCACTGTGATCTTTACAGTTTAATTTAGACCAAATGGTTTTCGTTCAATAGCCACAAAACGCTTTTCCCTAGAGCACCAACTCTACATGGAAGTTGGCCTCTTCCAAATTTACATGGATGTTGGCCAGCAATAGCAGATGACCCCTAATAATTTGGGGATACTGTCACAATAATCATTTCCGACTGGATCACTGCGTCACATCACTCCTATTGTTACTATACAAGATAAAGGTGCTATAAAACAACAGACTAAGGTATCCCCGTGTAATAAGTGACATATAAAGTAATATAAAAAATTAAAGCAGTTTTCGAATAACGAACATTTAGTTGTTTTACCTATTGACGTAATAAAGACCACACACGACACAAAAGTGAGTACCGCTTGAAACATGTTCACGTTTGTTTCCTGTCCCTAGGCTTACAAAAATGGTGGTTCCCAACCTTGTAAGAAAATACCAGGAACTAGAACACACACAATCCTGCTATCTCGTCTACACGGAATGGAACATGATAATATAGATGTTTTCTAGGTCAAATGTTTGGTAATTAAGTACAAGATAACAACTATGACAAATAAATGAAATTAGACTAAATACTAAATAGATATAGCTTGGCAACATTGCCATGAGGCTGACCTATTGATATAAACACAAATCTGAAATATCGATATTGCACGATTTGCTTGCGGAAAATGATATATTCAAAGCAAAAACCTTGTAATATATTCTTGCATGAAGGTCAGGTTCAGGTAAAAATAGCCAAGCTGTACACACTTTCACTAAACAGTATTGTATTGATTTTACCGGTTCCCTAACTACACGTTCCGATACGCAATATGGTGTTGTCAGTGTGTAGAAACACGTGATCAAACGTTATACAATTGATCACGTGATTCTACACACTGTATGTGTACTCTGTATATAATGCTCATTCAGGCTGTACTTTAAACATAATGGAAAGGGGGGAGACATATTGTTTTTGCCCTGTCCGTCCGTCTGTCCGTCTATCACACTTTTATGTTTAATAACTTGAGAGCCATGTGGCTCACAGTCATGCAACATCATAGGATAATTTGTCTCACTGAGTAGAGTAGCCCTATGTTTATTTAGGTCAGCAGGTCAAAGGTCAAGGTGACCCAAAATGTTAAAACTGTTTTTCGCTCAATAACTTATTCATAAGTTCTCTTTAACTCAATGTCTTCAAACGTCATAGGATAAATGGTCTCATTGATTAAATGGTCCCTATAAGGCCAGCAGATCAATGTCAAGGTCACGGTGACCCTAAATGTGAAAACTGTCTTCGCTGAAAATTTCTGCTTGATAACTTGAGAACCACGTGATCATGACCCACGTCATGAAACTTCATAGGATGATTGGTCTCATGGAGTATAAAAATACAAATTCAAGATACTGCGACTTTTATTGTCTCGTGCGTTAACAAAGCAAGATTTAAGATATCAGCGACATTTAACCTATCACCGTCATCGATCCACCATTGGTCCTGGAATGAGAATGAAAAAAAGCTTATCAAAGATCGGGCTTCATCTTAAACTAACTTATCTTTTTGATCCGGTCCCGATCGTTAGTACGCCATTCACAGATTTCTCCATTCACAAGTCCTGTTCTATGCATTGACTTCCGCTTCTCACCAGGGCATTACACCAGATTTACCTTCTGTGGAAAGCGCTACGTAGCGCTTTGCCTAGGCAACGGACACCAGAAAACTACTGGATACACGTATTCAGTACGTTTAAACAGTACCATCAATTCTAAAAAATATGGCTGTTTTATTTACTTCCACCTGTTTTTGTTGACAAACAAATGGAATAATTTGGAGATAATCCGAATGTAGATCGTCACAGCGCCACGAATCAATAATGAGTCACATAGGATGCTCATCAAAGTGGAGTATGTATGCTACGGTAATTTTTTTTCAGTCAACCGAATATGAATATTCAGGAGGTGTAGCACGTTAGCATGGATACCACGCGATATATTTTCGGCCATTCGATGCAACTGGATTGCTGAAGATGATTGATAACTCATAATGCATTAGTTTGCCACATATCACGTGGTATGTTTCTGGCCAATAGCATCGACTGAATGGTCAATGTCTTATGATTATTCATTTTTTGTGTAATACGTACATAATTAACCAGTTCTTCACCTATCACGTGACATTATATCGGCCAATCAAAGCTGATGAATCGCTTAGCTCATGAATATTAATTAGCTAGTTACCTTATCTCACATAGAGGATACCCAATTTTTTGCTCGCAAACACCATCGTGCCAGTTAAAGTCGTACGCCCCATTCAACGCTAAGCAATCCTCTTTATTGTCAGGGTCGTTGTTTGGTTGTGGCCTTCCTCTAAAAATAGCATTGTACGTTTAATAAACTTAAAGAGGCGTTCCCTATAACTTTGATCGTTAAAATTGATTCAGGAATATTATACATTAAATGAGAATCAGTATCGCTTAAAATTCCTCAAATCTTCAACAAAAAGCGCCTACCAATTACTTAAAAAACATGAAAATAGTTGTTTCCCTTTGACCACATAATAATAAATCGCTGAAAGCGATAACTATTGTTGGTGATTTGATTAAATTTTTGACATTATAGATATATATTTCTATATTGAGATCAAATGCATTCAGAATTTGTTGAATAATAACAAAAGTTGAAATAGAAACAAATTCGAGTCATTTTAAATGTTTCGACTACATTTAAAAATCTCCGTCAGAGATTTATTTGATAAGAAATTAATTTTATGACATGTTCACTGCGGTATAACGTACACCGGATATTGCTAGTAAAGTGAGTAATGTTATTAATTTTGGGGACATGAAATGGAGACCAGGTTGAGTTTAGAGACGATATTTTCCAAATTACTAACTACTTATGCATTTCCCAATTGAGTTTAAACCTCTTCGGGCATTTTGTAACATTATAGCACACTATAGTTTATCCGATATTCATAGGAAGGTTCAAATGATCAAGTACAAAAATGTATCATGCCGCTACTCACTCGCAAAGATCGAAGGCAGTACTGAACACGCTTCTGAAATGGCTGTATTACCAAAATGTAGATTTTTTGAACTGGCCATTTTGTTGACTTGAACCCAAAAGTGTTGTGACCACATTTCATAAACATTTACCGAAAAACAACGGAGATACACACCAAAACAGATACAAGTGGATGTACAGAGTATTGCTGTTTGGTGTACAGAGTATTGCACATTAGCTGCTCCACATTAGTGTACGGAGTATTACTTGTATTTATTCTAACAATATACCGTCTTTTGCGATTGGTTTCGATACCTCTTTTACAATATAATTTTTGTAGCAGGAATGCCAATTCGCTCGATTCAAGTTGTGTAATTTAACGAAGAATGTACAAAACCATCTTATTTCGACAGATCGAGATTACCTTTTGTGTGAGTAACAATACAATTTTGGTCTCTTGATCCTCCTTTTAAGAAATTAGAAAAATTTATGAAGGAGATACTTTTGTAGAAAATGTGCGTTAATACACACGCCAGAGGACTAAACATCGTCTCTGAACTTACCCTTGTCAACACCAAATTGATAATTTTACTCATCTTTCTAGCATTATCCGGTGTACGTTATACCAAAGTGGAGTTATGACGTCATCAATGACGTAAGGTTTAATATTTGTTTTACATACGACAAGTCCCACTCGGTGTATGAGACCTCTTCATCTGTTGATACCCACATCCACAGACCTTCTATATCCATATCATTGGCACCAAGCCAAAATGCTGTGATGTTTCGAATATTTGATGAATCTATGAATAAAACAAAAGAGTCATGATTCAACTGAGTGATTTTACGACTGAATCTATCCAGTCGACCATTTTACGGCAGTCGTGAAAGTCCGACCATTTCCGTTAGTCTCCGGTAAACATTGCAATGCTTAAAGGACGAGGCGATCAGAATGCATTTGCTTGAAGGCCTTCCTCATAATTATAATCATTCATCTGTTCAACCATGACGAACACAATGATGTACAGGTGACTAGAATCATTGTGCATGAAATGTGAGAACATATGGATCAATCATATCGATAAGGCGGGTCAGAATTGCTTTGACGATTAAAGGTCACACTTTTTGTCACTTGGCATATACTCTCACGTAAGTACAAATAACTAGAATCGTTGATGTTTAACTTTATTGTTTGAAGACGACTACGCTACGGTGTCCCGTAAGGGCAATCGTTGTAAAGCTATTTAAACTCGCTTGTACGATAATGAAAATATGATCGCACGATAGTGAAAAGTCGATAATACTACATTGAAAAGTACGAATTTCAAACAACTGTAGTACAATAATAAAACGTCGATAATACAACAAATTAATGCGATGGTGAAACTGGATATCATAATTATGTGCATCGACTTTTCACTATGTACGTTTGTGATTTCCAGTTTCGGCTTACGTCTATGTAGCTATGGCCCTATCTGGACCCCGTACTACATGTGTGTAAGGCATTTTTGTACAAATTATGAAATACGTTGCATAAAAGTTTGTAACTGAGTGAACGAACTTTTAGAACAACCCGTATGTTCCAAAGTGAAACACTGCGTGGACGACATATGGACCACCCTGTATATCTCACCTTTGAATAATTTTCTGGCAAATGCTTTTAAGAACAAGCTCTCGTGTTGGTTTTCTACAGTTACCAGTTCACTGTTATGATTCTTGCAATATGTCTGAAAAGTAAGTAGATACAGTACAAGTTTTGTTTTAATCAAAAGTGCCTTCTTACTAGGGTTATAATAAAGTTTTGTAAGGACAAATCACCAATTGTCGAGGCGAAGCCAGCACAACGGTTACCTAACTTCATAATCATTTTACCTAAATATAATTATAAATATTGTACCCGATTGCGCTGTGCGTTATATGAAGAAGGCCCTCCCCTTCACTTTGATTTGAATCACTCGGAATATGTCGCATAAAGTGGCACGAAAAATCCGGAATTCCAGAAGACGGGTGAATACGGTAAATGACAACAATATTCCACCTACCACGGCCTCGTTCCAATCCACTTTATGTTCATCATAAAACATATAGCAAGATCCAGAGTATGGAAGCCATCCGTCCTTGCAGCATGTTGTTGAGCTTCCTGCAATATAAAATCGTTATTATTCGGTCATATCCAGCAAAATTCGGACTTCTCTCGGGTAAATGTATGACTACTCGGCCAAACTCGGACTATACTCGGGTAAGTGTATGACTACTCGGCCAAACTTGGACTATACTCGGGTAAGTGTACGACACCTTAGCAAAACTCGGACTATACTCGGGTAAGTGTATGACTACTCGGTCACATCCGGCAAAACTCGGACTATACTCGGGTAAGTGTATGTTATGCCTACTCGGTCATATTTGGCAAAACTCGGACTACATTCGAGGAAATGTGTAACTGTTCGGTCATATCCGACAAAACGCGGACTACATTCGAGAAAATGTGTAACTGTTCGGTAATATCCGACAAAACGCGGACTACATTCGAGGAAATGTGTAACTATTCGATCATATCCGGCAAAACTCGATCTTACGCAGTAATAGTTTATTAACTACTCGACATACAGACAATAAAACACATGTATATTATACAATATAATGTCGTTAAGACGAGCAACGATAAGACGAACACAAGTCGTATGTCGAGCAATTGTCATATTTGCTCTATATTGTTTGTGAAATCATAATATGATGTCTAGCATCAATATTACGAGCACCTGAATACATAATCAGTGGGCTGTCGGATGGTTTTCGTTGTCTAGAGATTATAAAGTTAATAAAAAAAGCTTGCACCGAACCGTATCAAAATTTACTGTTACACCCCTAGTCTGCAACATAGTTACGGATACCAGAAACAAGTCTACTCACCTGAATAACAGAACGAAGCAACAAGGACTACGAAAAACAAAAGCTTAATCGCCATCTTGAAGTTTGACTTTATGTTGTTACGAAAGATAACAGGACAATTTTGACCTTTTAGACAACGTTGACCAGGAGACTGTTAGCATATCTATATTCGGTGTTGTAAACTAGGTCATTGTTTGTGATCATGTTATAAAAGAAAACCAAGGTGACACAAGAAAAAGTGCTCTTTCAATGCCACATTTTTATGCCATACAATTAAATTATTGTAAATTTGAATGTTAAAATGATCAATATATTCCTAATAAATTCTATCAAATTGAAAGAGATGTTATTATTTGTATGTATGTTTTTCATAGTGTTTGTCGGGTGTACATGCATTTTTATTTTTATTGATTTGTATTTGTGTTTTAGATTTTTACTGATTTGGGTAAATATGTGAATTAAAAGGTCATGTTGTAAACAAGTTTATACATGCAATACATTAACGTAAGGTATATAACCTTCGTTAAATAAAGTTGTTGTTCTTCTTCTTGTTCTTCTTCTTGTTCTTCATCTTGTTCTTTTTGTTCTTCATCTTGTTCTTCATCTAGTTCTTCTTGTTCTTCATCTTGTTCTTCATCTTGTTCTTCATCTTGTTCTTCTTCTTGTTCTTCTTGTTCTGGTACTTCTTGTTCTTCTTCTTGTTCTGGTACTTCTTGTTCTTGTTCTTGTTCTTGTTCTTCTTGTTCTTCTTGTTCTTCTTCATCTTGTTCTTCATCTTGTTCTTCTTCTTGTTCTTCTTCTTGTTCTGGTACTTCTTGTTCTTCTTCTTGTTCTGGTACTTCTTGTTCTTGTTCTTCTTGTTCTTCTTCTTGTTCTTCTTCTTCTTCGTGTTCTTGTTCTTCTTCGTGTTCTTGTTCTTCTTCTTCTTCTTCATGTTCTTGTTCTTCTTCGTGTTCTTGTTCTTCTTCTTCTTCTTCTTCGTGTTCTTGTTCTTGTTCTTCTTCTTCTTCGTGTTCTTGTTCTTCTTCGTGTTCTTGTTCTTGTTCTTGTTCTTCTTCGTGTTCTTGTTCTTCTTGTTCTACTTCTTGTTCTTGTTCTTCTTCTTGTTCTGGTACTTCTTCTTCTTGTTCTTCTTGTTCTTTTTGTTCTTCTTGTTCTTCTTGTTCTTCTTTTTCTTGTTCTTCTTTTTCTTGTTCTTCTTGTTCTTGTTGTTCTTGTTGTTCTTGTTGTTCTTGTTCTTCTTCTTCTTCTTGTTCTTATTCTTTTTGTTGTTCTTGTTCTTCTTGTTCTTCTTATTCATTTTGTTGTTCTTGTTCTTCTTGTTCTTCTTGTTCTTTTTCTTCTTGTTCTTGTGTTCTTGTTCTTCTTGTTTTTCTTCTTCTTTTTCTTCTTCTTCTTCCTCCTATTATTATTAGACAGCTCACCGGCGCGATACCTGAACTCTATGACAGTTGCTTCAGTTTGTTGGACAAAACGTATCCAAGTTATAAAACAATGTGTTTTGATATTGTTCTTAGATACAGGCACGATAAGGGTAATTTAAGGCCCAAAACTTTCGGAAAAATAATAACAAATTGACGATGTTCTGAAAGTTTTCTTTACATGTTAATCAGATTAGTACATGTAGTCTGATTATCAGGTATCCATTGCATAAGCAAAGCGCTACGTAGCGCTATTCACGGGAGATAATCTTGTTCTCTGCATTAAATTGAACGGGAGGAGGTAACTAAATGAAGGCGCTCGGTAGCGCTTCGTGTTAGGCAGCGGAACCAGGTTAACACTAATTTATATGTGTATGTGTTTGGTGATGTCAAGAAAGTCAACACGGAGTGCGAGAGGTGCCGGGTTTGATCCTACTGCAGTGACTATTGTTAAAATGACGCATGGATAAAACATCGTGGACTACCGAAACTATATAATCAATTGCGTTGATAATAACTCAGTGTGACTTTCATTCTTGATCATGTATTTATGAATAATGGCTCAGTTTTTGAACTTTGGATAAGAAGACGAGTAAAAACGTTGAAATTTAAGACCTAATATATGTACACATGTACGTGTACTTATATTAGATAACTGTTTGGATGTCAACTCGTACACATAATTTTAGTTTCCTATATAAGTAGTCAAAATAAGTAAAAAAACAGTGATAACTGTATTGATAGACATTAAAGAGGCGTTCAATATAACTTTTATAGCTTAAATCGATTCAGGAATATTATATATACATTAAATGAGAATCCTCAAGTTTTCTACAAAAAGCTCCCACCAGGCCAATTACCGAGATAAATGAAAATAGAGGATCTTGAATGAGTGCTCATTCATTACCATTTTTATTAAACGAGTTGACAAAACAATATGACACGAGGCTCTGCCGAGTGTCATATTGTTTATGTCTACGAGTTTAATAAAAATGGTAAGGAATGAGCACGAATGTAAGATTCTATTTATCATATAACCTTAGTAAACGCTAACTATCTTAGAAAAATCATTATGTATGCTGAATTGGTTCATGAGGTTTCAAACAAAAAATAGTGGTACTAGGGGCGTGACGCAAGGACTTTGTGGCTGCTAACGGACCGATTCGAGGCACGGATTGGCTTACGTTACATCACCCTGAACCAATCAACCAACCACCGTCAAGCTAATTAGCATATTTCTGTAACGCCCTGGGAGTGCATTACGATATTTCCGGCACGGCTTTTATGCACCCCACACCACAGGTTATGTGATAAATATATTTCCGTAACGAGCCAAAATAGTCAAGAGTTGTTTCCCTTTTATCACAAAATAATAAATCGCTGGAAGCAATAAATTATTATTGGTGATTTGAATATTCGCTTTACATTATATAGACATATTTGCGCAAACTTTCTTCTGACAAATTATGATTATTTATAGTGCTTTGTACATTTAGCTCATTTAATGTCATATGACGTGCTAGTTATAGGGAATGCCTCTTTAAAATACAAATAAGTTATAGAAAGAGAACGCAAACGCGAGGTTGCCTTATTTCGTCGAGGTGAGATATTGCTGATACTTTTTTCACATGACACTAAAATAACACGTCATATTAAGCACGTGACTTTGAATATATGATTTGCCAAAAGTATCTAGACTTAGGATTTACACTTATGATACATTACATATGAAAATACTCAAAGTATGCAAAGACATGATCGCCTCGTATGGTTATGTACGAAACAATGTACCTGACCCTCGTTTATATCCGTACCACTCCGTCGACAGTTAACTGTAACATTGAAAAGTAATTTAAAAATAAAAAAGTAAGAATATTTATGTATTTGTAAGACGTAACATTAATTTCTGCAAAAGAAAAGTTTATTAACGTTATATTAACGTGTGTATCAGGTGTGTTAAACATCTTTTATGGTATGTCTACATCATATCGAAAACACACGAATATTAAAAAAGTTCCAGGTCAGGTAAATTGACATGCACAATACATTGAACTGTCTGTGAACTAGGTACACGTTAACGACAGCCGAGTACAAATACTATACATGATTGATGCATGTATACAACCCCTTGTATCAGCTGATGAGATGTTCACTACATGCTGTCCTGTATTTTTTGGAATTTACACAAAAAGTCGCGTACATCATGTCATCTCCATGAGCCTAAATTCTAACCACAGGTAACCGTATCGCGGCGCATAAACTATTCGATCTCCGGTGATTGCAATAAGGCACATAAGTTGAATTATATAGCACGGCAATAAGGCATACGGTTATATGATTTTACGTGTGCTTTCAATAGCAATAAATGATACAAGTTGAATTTTATAGTTATCCGATAAGGCGTAATTTGGTTTATACGCTACATGTGTATGATTGATAACGAACAAAATGAAAAGAAATGTCAAATTATATTATTTATATTGAAAAAAAAAAAAATTTACAAAAAATGACCTTAATTTCAACTGATAGGCTACTATTACCTGCGATTTTTACCTGCAGTTGAATAAACGAAATTGCTATTTCAGCATGCAATATGACCAACATCTTAACCCGCAGAAATATTTACTTTTACAGCAGTCGTTGAGTGAAGAAATATGACGCATTCAGGATTTCAATACTTGGATATTTGTAACTGATTCAACAGGTGAGATATTGCTTATATTTTTTTCACATTACTCTAAAAACGCCAATGATTTGAAACATTAAAAATTTTTTCTTCTAGTTTTCAACATTTTTTATCCTAATTTTCCTGCCGTATTTGTAAGATTTTCGCCATATTGAGTGTTCAATGCCGAATGTGAATTTCTAGAAATATTTGTATTTGTAACTTAATTAATACCACAGTCACTGAGTGGTTTTTCACACTCATGTACTTGGCAAGTGGAATTCATCTACTGCTTGAATATCGAGCCAGGTAGAGTATTTAAATCGATGTTCGGGAAACGTTGGCACAGCATAACTGGCCTTAATATCGAACTGGGTCGAACCTGGAGCCTTATTCACCAACGTTGTAAGCTAAAAATTTGGACGTAGACTTAAAATTTCCATTATTCATAACCTCTGCCATTTCTTTGTAATTAGATTTAAACATAATTATGAAATTTTATCGGACTATTTATTGGTATCCACTGAATATGTATACCGATTTATAACAAAATGAGAGCGAATAGAACATTTGACAATGTTAAGTCTAAGTCTGTGTTTTAGACTTACGATGTTGGTGAATAAGGCCCCTGGTCGTCTTCGATATCACAGAAAGGTTGACATAGGGTTGCCTGAACTGAATTTTCGAGCTGGGTCGAATATCGAACCGGTTTTTATCGATATTCAACTCGCAGGTGAGTATTGAGCCAGCTCAGTAATAGTCATTCGAGCAAAATTGGCAGAACATGTTGATATTTGCCTAATTGTCGAATACCAATTGCCAAGCTGACTCGATATTCAAATGGGTAGTGAGCCTTTAAGTTTCGATGAAGCATTTACGTGCCAACTTCACCCAATTAAAACAAAAGATGTTTGTAAAACACGTATGCCCCTGTGGCAGCCTAATTTGCGAAAATGGTTGAGGTCAAAGTGACCTTGACCTTTCACCTACTGACCTCAACATCAATAGGGGTCATCTACTGTTGCTGGCCAACCTCCATGTGAATGAGTTATTGAACGGGAACCATTTTGGTCTCCCGTCATGCAGACAGAACGACATGTTCAAAGAAATACATACCCCCATCAAAGAGAATCCATCAAAGAAGTGTGCATAATTGTTTCATGTAACTAATTACATAAACACACAAAAATCAAGAAATTGATCTCATGAAGCAGGTTCTTTTTATCTTGTCTTTGTTTGAAAGAATGGGGCATCAGAGAAACTTCAACAATAACAATGATCGAGTCATTGAGACCGGATATGACGTCAGCAGTAAGTGTGATGTAGACCATGAAAGATCATGCCTTCTACAAGACCACGAAGAAAAGATGCCACTCGTAGTGACAGAAAGGTAATCTTCTTTGCACGTCTATATCTTCTGTCGATTACACAGGAACACACACCAGCCTATTATACATTTGCACAGTATAATACAGTAGACTCCCTGAAAACCGGACCCCTTTCGGACCGGGTAAAAAGTCCGGTTTTCTGGGAGGTCCGGTTTTCTGGGAGTTTTGTATAATGTATACCTTATATGTTTTCATAGGTATGTTGGTGTGTGTGTTATGATACATGTGCATTGCAGGAGGTTCGGACATTGTTTCAAATTAGCAATTATGGTTTATGACAGTGTTTTTGTGAAATCAGACTAAGAATGATCTTGATATCAATTCTAACATTCATTAGTACCCTAATCCAAATTGCACATCAGAATCATCAAATGGTATAGACAGTGCAATCAAACAAACGCCGAAATGCAAGTCTTAAATAATTGGAGACATGTCAATTAAAAATGTTTTGTTTGGATTTAGTGCATTGTTGTCATAATTACAATTAATATGTTGATGCGCTAAACGATCCTTTGCTCGGGTATATGTTTGTAGCAATACCTACCTTAACAACAAAACATTAAACGAAAG
Organism: Spisula subtruncata; assembly: GCA_963678985.1. NCBI lineage: Eukaryota > Metazoa > Mollusca > Bivalvia > Venerida > Mactridae > Spisula > Spisula subtruncata. The sequence continues at coordinate 17,877,015 of OY787676.1, read as the reverse complement.
GACCGTTTTTAATTGCGTTCGTAATTAAGCAATTATTAAAAATCATCTAGAAAACTCGACGAATTCACAAAGTATTTTTCACGCCTGTGCTAATTGCACGCGGGACCCGTTTAAGAGTAAACATTGAGCGGACGATTTGTTAATGACACCTTTTGTTATGACACGATCTTCAACAACAACAACAACAACAACAACCTTTTATTCGCTCGATTCATGCACAACAGTATACAAGGTGACACATCGGCAAAGACAAATATACGCGTCAGGTGATACTTCCGCGAAAATTAATATACGCGTCCGATATTCCTTAATTAGTTTTAGTTCAATATTTTTTCAGCGGACCGTAAATGCCGTCCGGAATCCGGAATTCAGGGAGTCCGGTATTGCGGAAGCTTTTTAAGTTGACTTTATAAGAAGAAAATACGGGACCTAAGAAATCGTCCGGTTTTATGAGGATTCCGGTTTTGAGAGAGTCCGGTATTGATGGAGTCTACTGTATAGGCATACACACTTCAAAAACACTCAACATGTTGAATTTGTTGGCATAGTGAATAGCTTATTAGCGGTCGTGGTCCAGCGTTACTGCGCTAACTTTGTCACCCGGTAGTTCTGTCTCAATTCACGGTTCAAACAGCTCAATTTATTATATGATATACATTGTGTATATGAGATAGATCTACATGCAGCATTTGAGTAAAAACAATCTCTTCAATGCTACCCGCCATTCCCACTAAACCATCTTCCAGGCTATCTCAAAACTCTAGAAACGCACCATGCCAATGACATTATGTTCCTAATTGCACAAGCTTTGACCCTTCTCTGAGATATGAAATAGCAGTGGTTTAAAAATAACTTTGGACTGATGGCACTTTCCAAAGTGAAAACAACCTAACAAATCGCTGGTTTAGAATGAGAAGGTTGTAAGTAGAATTTGTCGCTACTTACGACCTTATACGACTTAGGGCCTATACATATTTAAAATTGGTAGCCTATCATAAGGCGCTTCTTGTGAACCTATTTTCGTGAAAATCGGAACTTTTCATGTTGACCAAAACTAAAGTTGAAACAGCCTGTTTTACCATAAATAAGGAATAATTTTCGGACAGTTTGTTTTTCTTTTCTCAAAATATCGATTTTGTACATACGACCTTCTTATTCTAAGCCAGCGATATGTCAATGCTTTCAGCTCTTTGATTAAAATGAACATCTATACGGGGTAAATATGGTGTAATGGGTTACCTGATATTTTATTTCAGTATAAGACCAGAACCACCGACCTGGTTGAAGATCGTTATACTGATGTGTTGTATAGTATTACATGTTATCATTAATGGTATAGGGTATGGTCTTAGTATAATGTACGCAGAACTTATCATTGTGTTTAAATCCCCTCGAGCCGAGGCGGCCCTTATCCAGGGCCTCTATATGGGCTTCAGCACAGGGGCAGGTGAGGATATCAATTTAGTATTAGAGATCCTTATTCCATTTCATGTCGTTTGACGAAAAATGAAAGCTTTACTTTCAAACTGCTAAATATGACGTCATTCTATTGACGTCATATGTCTCATGGTCCGAGCTCGATACTGTGATTGGAAAGAACACTTTTGATATTGTTCAGTGCATTTGGATGCGGCCATCTTTACTACTCTTTCCATCGGTTCTCATAGCTATTAGGTTTTCTTAGACCAACTAAGTTGTGGATAACTTTAGACCCGAGCACACTTGTCGACTCCAATAAAACACAAACTCATATCTGTGAGCTAGGAATCAACCAATGTCCATTTTAAATGAATAAAAATAGAAAAACATCATACATCCACTTGTACATATAGTTAAAAAAACTCGTCACGAGAAATTAATTTTGATAATTGTAGGTATTTTTTTCGTTGGTCCCATCAAAAGACTAGGACCGGGAAGGAGTATTATGGTGGGTGCAGTTATAAGTTGTGTGGGTCTTGCAGCCAGTGGTTTCAGTCAAAACATCACAAGTGTAATATTGTTGACAGGCTGTCTTGCAGGTATGTTACCGTTATAACAATACTTCACAATATAGTCAACCCTGTACTAATTTGTACCAGGGCCCTTATTCATCAATACTGTAAGACTTAAACTCAGACTTAGGCTTAACAATTGTAATCACATTTCTTTGCAATAGATTTAACTACTAGTATATGGAAGTTTGTCTGATTCTTTGATGTTATGCACTGAACACAAATAAGTATCATTCTGTCATTCTTTCATAAAATTCGTCACGTTTGATTGGTTATGATGCCACACGCGTTCATGTCATGCATCCATGTGCAAGTTGTCATTAACTGAAGCGTTACTTACTTGACATTGCGTTTAAGACCGAGTTGTTACGTGTAACAGACTATCATTTTACTGTATAAAATACTTAAACAGCTTCACGAAACAGCTTGGTCGAAAAGGTATGATAATGACATGCACTACTGTCGATTCAATCAGTAATACTAATGAGGGAACTGGTCAGTTCTAAAGAATTGCGGGGACATCCATTAGCTTAGTTAACATCCAGTTAAACTAAGATAAACACACATAGTTTACCTGACGGGCAAGCTAATATGTATAGCCGTTATCAATTGACTTTGAACGGACTGTTCTTGTTTGTCTGTTGTTGTATTGATTTGATTTCAGCTATTGGAATGTGTCTGTGTTACTTGGGTGCATTTCTCACAGTCAGCTGGGTTTTCTACAAAGATCCGGGCTTTTATCTCACGTGTTTAACAATAGGGTCTAGTACCGGACAAATGATCATTCCCGTTTTCTACGAGATGTTCATACGAGACTACTCCTGGTCCGGTGCATTCATATTAATAGCCGGTATAAGTTTACAGTGTTTCCCTTTGGGACTATTCATACACTTCTGTCGTCATTATTTCTACGCCGGTGATGCCAAATCAAAGACTTCCGGCGGAAGACCTGTGTGTGACGTCACATTATTCAAAGATGGCGTCATATTGGTTTTGCTACTGAACTTTCACCTTACGTCATTGACTGGTAACTATATTTTTTTATAAAATTAATGTTAAAAGTATGTAGTAAATGTGTGAACACATTTGAATTGTTTCATCAAAATGTTTTGGTTTGTGGACATGTTCCAACAAATTCAAAGTGACTTTATTCGCATCACCGTCCAAAACATTTCTATAAAATGTGTATGCTTTGTTTAAGTCAGCCTTAGGCGTATAATGAACATACTTTGTTGAGCTTTTGGCTGAACACAACCTGCATATGAATAACATGCAATCAGAAAGAAACATAATAAGTAAGTAAAGGGCTAGACAGTTAGTTTCCCAATCGTCCATGTTGGCCTTAATTAAACTGGAATGTCTGTAAGGTATTTGTATTGCTTCGTACGTAGAATTGTCAGTTCGCAAAATCTTATTTGTTGCCATTTTGCATCTGTGCCACTTTTTATCCTTAGTTAGTTCTCCAAGTGGTATGAGGGGAATGCATGGACATGATGTACATTTTTTCCTCGACTTATACAGTACATCAAAACTTACTGTGTGTTAAGGTGCGTACACACAGTAAGTTTTGGTGTATACGTCGAGGATGTACATTTTGCCACGTGTACATCATGCCCATACATTTCCCTCATACCATATGGTAACAATGAAGGTGTAAATCTCGAGAAAATTTACGGCAGAGGCGTACTACACGTAACTACATAGTACATATTGACTTATAGGTCAACATGTATACATCAAAATTTACTGTGTGTATGCGCCTAAACTATACACAGTACATCTTGACTTATAGGTCAAGATGTATACATCAAAACTTACTGTGTGTACGCACCTATATTAAGCACCTTTACTTATTCAGAAATACTCGTGACGCTCGTGAAACCAATTTGTGTCAGGAAACTCAAGAAGAAAAACTCATTTTTTGCAGGAAACTCGTGAAACTCATTTAATCATATCGGTATTTATTTCAGGAAACGTGGAGGCTTGGTTTATTGTAGATTTTATGATATCTCGAGGATTCACGCGAGAGTCTGGTTCCACTTTGGTCTCACTGATTGGTGGTGCTAACTGTATTGGTCGTATAATTGGAGCTGCAATCAGATTTAAATGCATGTAGGTATTTCTTTTAAACTGACCCCTGAACTTTAATCAAAGTACTGAAAGTACTGACAGGCTGGCGAACTACAAAGGGACAATAGCTTTTCAAGTAATATAACATCGAGTGGTTTTCTTAGTCGAAAGAGAGGTAAGTGCTGGACGAAAAATATATTTTTTTAAAGTTGGAACCGCCGTGATTCGGTCGCTTGACCTTAGCATTAGAAAATTACTAAGCGAGTTGCTTAACCACTCGGCCACGATCTCGTTAGAGAATATTTAACTAAATAATTTAACATAATAAAATCATTGATGCACGCGCTATATCGCGTTTGTAACGCGTCGTAATAATTACCAACGCCTTTAAACACCTTTTCTTTTAATTTCATACAATTTCCTTCCATTACTAGAAGAAACTAATATATTACAATCGAACAGATTAAATGAAACAAGGAAAGTTTCATGTTCTAATCTCGCGGAGGAACTATTTCCATTGAGTGTATAGATTCTGTGTTGTCAGTTTCGGGAGTAATTGCATCTTTGTGGATTTCATTTGTTGGCATTGTAATAGGCCTAAAATCGTATTGCTTTAGCGCTCAATGTTTTAATACCGTTTCTTCACAATGATTCCCCATACATGGTACGAACCCCGATTAATCGCTTCTCAGTTCCACCAGAGAGAGAATTGCACCATGTAGTGCCACCCGATCGCTATTCTCTGACTAAACCGAGAAGTGTTTTTTCCTTTTGAAGTATAATAAAGCTTTTGAAACCAATTTTGTCGGATGAAACACAAATACGGAAGATTTACGTTTAGTTTTTGTTTGATATTTGCAATATATATCTAGATGGTTTTACAAAGGAATATCGGATCTCTACGAGAAAAGTTCATAGGGGCTCCTCAAGGAAATATACGTCTAATAATAAAATACCAGTAACTCTACAGTTGGTTTCACTTTACTATACTTCGGTCTAAAGTCTTCGTCAGAGCGACAAATGCTTTTTTACACAATTATAAGTCACAATACTTTTTTTGGATTTTACAGAACATTTCCTACCATATATCACTGGGTTTATTTGTGTCCTATCACCGCTCTTGTACATGCTCTTGTGATCAACGTGTATGATTATTGGTCAATATTGATACTGTGTGTCATCTATGGTGTGTCGTTCGGAACATCAAATGCTCAAGCTCCCACCATTATGTATGAGGCTACTGGTTTAGAACGCTATCCACAGGGCATTGCTATGGTGAATGCTGCATTCGGTGTTGGGAATATATTGAGCAATTTGCTTGGAGGTAATATAAAACATTATGCTTATTTCATCGATAAAAACAGTATATTTTGTGAATATGTTTACTAATGCCTCATTATGGTTCTACCTAATGCAGCGTCCAGCTAAAGTTGTTGGTCGAATGGTGCTCTGTCCTCATAGATAGTCAGGGTTTAAAGAGGCGTTCCCTATAACTTTGATAATTTAAATCGATTCAGGAATATTATACATTAAATGAGAGTCATTATTGCTTAAACTCCTCTAATTTTCAACAAAAAGCTCCCACCAATTGCCGAGAAAAAATGAAAACATATTTCCATAACGAGCCAAAATAGTCAAGAGTTGTTTCCCTTTGTTCACAAAATAATAAATCGCTGGAAGAGATAAATTATTATTGGTTATTTGAATATATTTTTACATCATAGAGACATATTTGCGCAATTTTTTCCTGACAATTTACGATAATTTATAGTGCTTTGTACATTTAGCTCATTTAATGTCATAGTAAAAATAATATGCTAGTAATAGGGAATGCCTCTTTAATGACCATGTTTGGTAGCTTCAACAGTAACATTGATCTCTCGGTTTTGTCTTCCACATGTGGAGACGTTTTTCTTTTTGTGTGGAAGAGTACCAAAGGTACCGCTTATAAATGCCTGAACGAAATGTAATAGTGCGCCTAGGATAACGAGAAAGGCGGTAAAAAGTGGAATCATCCGTATAGGTGGAGAAATCATGCGTGCATGTGTTATTTTTGTACACTATCGACCATACGTGTTTATTTAAACAACCACTTTTGTATAGATAAACCATGTTTTTGAGCCGTGACGGAATGTTACACTTCTTAGTCATGGTATGTGAATATACCTGGTTAAAATCTCTTTCGGCCATGGATTGATTACTGTCATTGATCACATATATTGCTTAAGCCTTAATACATACCCTATATATATATATATATATATATATATATATCCTTTGAGGTCAAATCAACCAGCCTGCATAAATAAGTCACATATTTTTACTTGCCGACTTAGCCAACAATCATTTGATATACCCACTCTGTGTATAGAATTACATGATTTTTCTAACATTGTATTTTGATTCAGGTTATATCATGGACTCTTTGGGGGAGTATGACGCAGCATTCTACATAGCTTCCGGTACGAGTTTGTACATCGCCATAGCATCTGCGATTGTTGCCGTCTTCATTCGCAGACGAAATCAACGGAAACTGATTAATACATCGGTGACAAGTACTGTCAAATACGAAACGCTCAAATAAAAAAGAATTGGTACAACGTTGGATTAAGTTAGTTTTACAGCAATTAACACGTGAATACGTTTCAACGTTCAAATAAAACAAGAAAGAGTGCAACGTTGGGTGTAGTTCAGTTATTTTACAGCAACAAGTAAATACGAAATGTTCAAATAAAACAAGAACGCGTGTTGTGTTGGATGGGGTTCAGTTATTTTTAGTACAACAAGTAAATACGAAATGTTCAAATTAAACAAGAAAGTGTGCTACGTTGGATGGGGTTCAGTTACTCGTTAGGGCAACAAGCAAATATGAAGCGTTCAAATAAATCAAGAAATGGCGCTGCGTTTGGTGAAGTTCGGTTTTTTTAGAGCAACAGGCTTGGTAGCTTCTAGAGATTTATAAACTTATAAAATACATTATTTTGCACTCACGAGTAAAAGTTTTATTGAAAAAGTTTATTTACAGAGATTTTACATTCATCTTTATAGTCCCCTACCGGTAACACCGGAGGGGACTTATGGTTTACACTCCGTCAGTCAGTCCGTCAGTCAGTCCGTCACACTGTTTTGTCCGGAGCATAACTTCAAAACTAAGCAAGCTATGATTTTGAAACTTTACATGTGGATAGATATTAATGAGGAGAAGTGCAGTGCACAAGAACCATAACTATCCCTTGCTTTATTTTTGAGTTATTCCCCTTTGTTAATTTTCTTACTTAAATTTTGTCCGGAGCATAACTCATTACCAAAAGAGATATGATTTTGAAACTTTACATGAGGATAGATATTAATGAGGAGAAGTGCAGTGCACAAGAACCATAACTATCCCTTGCTTTATTTTTGAGTTATTCCCCTTTGTTAATTTTCTTACTTAAATTTTGTCCGGAGCATAACTCATTACCAAAAGAGATATGATTTTGAAACTTTACATGAGGATAGATATTAATGAGGAGAAGTGCAGTGCACAAGAACCATAACTATCCCTGGCTTAATTTTTGAGTAATTTCCCTTTGTTAATTTTCTTACTTAAATTTTGTCCGGAGCATAACTCCAATTCCAAGAGAGATATGATTTTGAAACCTTACATGAGAATAGATATCAATTAGGAGAAGTGCAGTGCACAAGAACCATAACTCTCCCTTACTTAATTGTTTAGTTATTTCCCTTTGTTAATTTTCTTACTTAAATTTTGACCGGAGCTTAACTCCAATTCCAAAAGAGATACGATTTTAAAACTTTACATGTGGATAGATATCAACGAGGAGAAGTGCAGTGCACAAGAACCATAACTCTCCATTAATTGCTTCATTTTTTGGCCCCCCCCTGCGTTTATTTTTATACCTAAATTTTGTTCAGAGCCTAAGTCCATTACCAAAAGAGATATTATTTTGAAACTTTACCTGTGGATAGATATTAATTAGGATCAGTGCAGTGCACAAAAATCATAGTTCTCCCTGTTACAATTGGCTACCGGTAGGGGACAATAGTCTTGTTACTTTTATCATTTTCAATGAAACCGTTACACGCTTTTGTACTCGCAGGTAATTTAACTGTATCCTTGATATTAAAAGGGAAAGCAACTTTTTTCTTATTAATGCTATGGTTTTATCTTTGTTTGTACTATGCTCGCTAAACGTAATATTTCTGTACAATAAGGCGTGTAGATTTACTTGTGTTAAAACGTATACCAGATATGCATCTATCAGACAATACACATACTTTTTAATTGTTCCTCAAAGGCTGAATTCCAAACAATGTGTGTTTTTAAGGGGTGGGGGCGGCGTCTTACCGAACGTGAGTCTTGTTCTTTTACTAATTCAATTGTAATATGTTTATTCTTTATTTCAGTCTCATTCACATAATTTATAAATTGTACTACTACAATCATTTCATGCCAATGTATACTAATTTTTTAATCACGTTATGTAAGATTAAAATGGCTGACTTATGAGAGACAACAACTGGTATACAAACCATGTTCATTGTTAGTTAATTGGTAACGGTTATAAACATAAACTCGTCCGTCAGGTAAACAATTTGTGTCTATGTTTAACCGGGTGCAACTAATTCAACTATAATTCCAAAATTCCACAATTCTACACGCTTCCACAGTATAGCAAAAACACACTTGGTAATTGAAGTTTATTATCATTTTATGCAGTTCACAATGTCATTCACTTTAAAATTGTTTTTCGACGAAACGACATTTTGGTTTGCTTCAGTGAACGCATGTTGTCAAAATTCTTATAAAACATCCCTTTATAGCTAATGGTCCCTGGTGTAAGGTATGGTCCGTTTAGATTTGCTTGGTTACAACTATCGTACCACCATGCACCTTGTCGGAGATTGGCGCCGGCGCAATAGTTATTACTATTCTCTGAACTAAAGCTATGATCGTACGTTATGAATCCGCGACCGCTGACCTCATTACTCAAATCGTTTAATCGAGAACTGTTAACTGAAAAAGAGATAATTACCAAAAATCATAAACACATGGTTACAGTAACAATAAACATTAGATAAATGCCATGGTTACGAGTTGTAAATGGTTTGGTCAACTTGACCCTAGGCCATACCAAATCCTATTTTCGTTAAGCGCCCACCCTAAGTTCGAAAACCTATCTAGCTATTCTGTCATAAAAAACAAAACACATGAAAAAAGTCATAGTGACTTCTACCTTCATCGTTATACACGTTGGCCTATCACTAGCCAATGTAGATTTCAAGCATTGTCAATCATAATAACTTACTGAAATACACTTACGGACTTTGAAAACGCACCACTTTTCAGGGGTCGGTATTTTTTGTATGAACTATTTAGGATTATTATATACCTATGGAATAATGTTCCTGGGTTAGAACGTTGTCGGTAAAGTATATTTTAATCCATTTTTGTGTGGCGTAACGCCACACAAAGTAATAACCGTCTTTCAGCTTTACTACCAATTTAACGCCTTTATGCCTAGCTACGCCAATAAATGCCAATAAATAGTTCTATAATTTGAACAAAATTACAAGCATGCTACACAGGTTACACGTATCATTGAACCCGATTTGTTTACATTACCAACATTTATTAAATATTAAGACCAACAATTATATCAGACTTTTATTTTTAGAGGATATTTATAGCAAATCATTCCGCATGGACTATATTCCTACTATCAAAGGCCTGTTAACCGTCAAGAGTCTTAGACAGAGAAAGTAATCCCACGGTTTTAATTAAAATCACTCCGCCGCTGAACGTTGTAGACGATGACCTAATTATGTTGTTTACAAACATTGATGCTATGAATAGAAACAGCATGTTTTCACTGGTGGCGGCAAGCTGAAATACAGTTCTGCGTATAGTAGTTCCAAAGCGTTAATTACAAATTTCAACGATAAATGCGTTTTTAAAATGTTTTTCTTCGCAGTAGATTTCAAGCGTGAGAACGGCTTGTCATGAAGAAAAAATATAGTGCTTAAAACCCGTACCGTACCGGGACGTATATTATATTGCTAAAAACCCGTCCCGTACTGGGACGTATATAAATTCTGAAAACGGTACACATTGTACTTACATAAAAGTATTTATCTTGCAATTAATATTTATTGATGTAAGCTCCCTGGTAATCACTTAACGAGCTCTGTTTGATTATGCAGGTTATAACAAACACATGGTTATGATTGAAATTGTCAATAGGGTGGTAACTTTTCATTTACGCTGAGTATGGTCCGAATTTCTGTTCGTACGTTTAGTTATGTAACTCCGAAAGATATTTCTGCTCTTGATCCGTCGGGAGTAGGGACAACCTTCATATCAGTAGTCAATAGCCCCTTACCACTGGACCACTTGTCCACCTAAATTCAATTGATCGACTTTAAATATATAATTATGTATATGACATCTAGGAGAAGGGCTGTGACATGAAAACATAATTCTATCTGGTTCCATTCTTGAATTATTTCCTTCAACCAAAAGAAGTCATGATATTACCATTGATATAAGTTTCTTTTATTTTCCTTCTATTGAATTCTATTTTATTAATTACCTCCCTTTATTTTATTTTCCTAACATATTTCTACTTAGTCCTGTTTCTATAGCATGGGGGACGACCATCTCGTTTGTTGCGTTTTAATTCCCATCAAAAACATAACTTTACACGCACCCCCCCCCTAACTGTGACTTTGGTTTTGATACTTAAGCACGTGGATGTTACGTGACTGAGTAACAGTGTTAACTGTCGTTTTGAAATTTTGGTTGATGTTACAAAAAAAATTGAGCTATCTATAGACAACATTTTAATACAATTTAACAATGTAACTATTAAATTTCGTGGTTTGAATAAGTGGAGCGTTTTCGAAGTAACCTAAAAATTGTTTGTGTGAAAGCTACTGCTGTTTATTATATGCTTTCAATGGATTATGGTGATTTTCAGTGAAAATAACAATGACAAATAACAGTGAAATAACATTTTTGATAATTCACTGTTTTTGACGGAACTACTTTTTTCAATGAAAAAATAAATTACCTCCCTGTATTGTTTGTTTAATTACATATTTACCTCAGTCCTTAATTATGTGTGCTACTTGACAGCTGTCAAAAGTGGAGTATTTTGCTGAATCGGATACCAATGGCTTTGAATTTGAAGCCTTTTTTGGCATTATTTTTTTTTTAATTTATATTTTTGTATACTTGATTCTCATGGACTCGATCCTTCTCATCGACTCGAGACCTCGTTATTTTGGCCGAATGCACCCTCGCGACGCTATAGTTACTATCCGAAATACACGCAAATTTACAGCCAGACGTTTATACTACACTCCAGTGCTAAATCATGCGTAAAAAACAGGTAAATTAACAATTATATCGAAATAAAGACAATTATTTTCAAAAATCATATAAATTTACCCTATTTTAACGTATTTCTTAGAAGAAAACTCAAAAAGAAGTCCCGCTCAGCAGTCGTCACCATTTTGTTGTTATCTCCCCATTGATATGTGTCGCTAAATGCTCTACGGTGTGTGTCCAAAAGAATGAACATAAATCTACCCGCTCACACCTCACATATCTTACAGCCATTAGATGTGTCAGTTTTTGGCCCTTTTAAGAATTTTTATTACTCTGAGTGTTCATCATTCATGCAAAATAACTTTGGAAAAACGATTTCCAGATATGAAATGTGTAGCCTGGCATGTAATGCATTCTTAAGAGCAATGACCCCACTTAATATTCAGTCTGGGTTCCGGAAAACTGGGATATATTCTCTATGTAGTAATATGCTGTACCGATGGAGGCACCTTCCCAGCTGAATGTTTCAGGGAAGACAATCCTATTGACAAGATAAAGGCTATGAAAGAATGGAAGAGAAGCTGTTGAGACATTTCTGAGCGCAAAGATGGAACACAACTCAAAGACAACAACAGAAGAGACACTATGCTCTAAATGTTCTTGTAAGAATGTCAAGAAAGTAAAAAAAGCCTAGAACAAGTTTTTTAAATTTCGCCAACAGTCAAAATTTGTTGTGTTGTTTTTTTGGTCAATGCCGCTATAAGTACTTGATGCAGCAAAATAATAAAACTTGTGGTAAACAGCATATGGACAACATCTGTAGTTTATGAAGAGTTTCTAATCTTTGGGTTGGTTATCAGACGGACCAATCAGAAAGATCGACTCGATGAGAAGCTTCCGATTGACACAGACTCAAAAGTGACGACTGCTTTTAGGTAAATATTTAATGTCGTAGTTGTTTATGATGAAAATTTGCATATGTTTATGTTGTTATTGATATTTCTCCGTCACAAAACGAAAAAAATGACGGGCGAATGGTACGAAGTGCTCATGCGCGGTTTCAATCGCTTAGGGGATCGAGTCCACGAGAAAGTATACGTAAAGAAAAATATAAATTTTCAAAAAATATATTTCCCCGCAAATTCGATTTGTTTTTCGTTTTTACGATATACTGCACCTGTGTGACCTCATTATTGTAAGGAATAAAATGAACCTAGATCTACTGTAAATCGAGAACCTCAACAAGTGACAGTCAGGTGAAAGAACCACTATTTATGTAAGTGCTTTCCTAGAAAGGCCTTTAGAAAGAGGATAGATCCTTCTTATAAACTTCAATTTATTGGAGAGTTGGAAGGCTTAAATTCTGTTCTGACATGCCAAGGTCTCAGAATGAAATCTATTGTTCCGTATTTAAAAGGCCAATATGAAAATCTGAACGAGCTTTGAACAATTCAAATAAAAGCAATAAAGACAAACCTACAATTTATCGAAGCATACTCCAGTATAGAATCCACTGCCAGTAAATGATCATACTAAATGCATTTTGAGATTCAAAATCGCATCTCGTCAAAAAAATCAACATGTCCTCCTCGTTTTTCGATGTTGTGATGACGTCAAAACACATGATAAAGTCACTCTGTACGTCGATTCCCGTTTTTAACTGTCAGTACGAGTATTTCCCCTTACTAATCAGACTGGCGACAAAGAAAAAATAAGTCTATGACGTGATAATGATTAAAAATTCCCGGCATCGTGACTTGAATTCACATTATAGCATAAAAACAGTGATTTTGCTCATACTTAAACGGGGGAAAAAGGTACGTTATTGTAAAGATTCTCGCGCACACGCGCTGTTGGTGTTCAGTTTTAAGTATGCTAATTTCAAGACCCAGCCGACGAATATAAGTGATTTACAGCGTTACATGAACTGTAATTCACATTCTCATTGTAACTACTAATCAATTTTCTATGATAGTAAAATAATAAACGTAAACAAACCCCCAATGTCACTGTTTTCTAGGTATTTGCCGTTACCGGAAGGCGGTGCATATAACAAAAACTTGTATGTGACGTAACGTTTGCTAAGCGACGTCGCGTTTGTTTTCCCGACGTCGCCCAAAATGTCCAGCCAAAATGTCATAATTTTGAAAAACATACTAATAAAAGTGTTGTTTTATGCTATAATAGCGTTTACGCATGCTTTTTCGTGCTATTACATCTGCAGAGTACCTCGGGAATGTTGGTGCCCTCGCCCTAACTGGCTTGGGCACCAACTGTCCCTCGGGACTCTGCAGATGTAATAGCACGAAAAAGCATGCGTTAACCCTACAATGGTGGATGACAAAACTGTTTGTTGACAATGAAATTAATCCGCGATCAAATTTAATAAATGCCAGTCATTTCGCTTTCAATAAAACATTAAGATAATTTTGTGTTCGTCAAAAATTATATTTGTTTTATTTATAAACTTTACACATATCTTGTTTTATGTTTTGCAGAACAATAATACAGCAAATAGTTGCACTACTTTCAGTGGAACTTCTGTTAAAAAAAGTGAATAGGTTGAACTGAATTTGGGGCGCTACACGGGGTGAGGTTCCAAGAGGGAATTGTACAATATTAATAATATGATTAATTACGCATATAATAAACAGAAAATTTGTTGATTTTTGGTGTAAGATTGAATTTTATTTCACTCGTGATCACATAAATCTACGCCACTCGTGAAAATATTGATTTATGTGATCACTCGGTGAAATAAAATTCGATCTTACACCAAAATTAACATATATCCTCTATATATGGGTTGGTATTATAATGGTGAATAAGTATGATCAGTATGCAAGCAATATCTCCATGGATTTTGAAGATGTAAGAAGTTACAAATTGTGTTGCTGTTTTTTATTCCCAAGATGCCACACCCTATCCGTCCAAGGACGCTAAACGAAGAAGCGATTTGGTATGGACTTATTTTCATGAAAAAACCCGGTTCTTAAGACGGACCTTGAAATGCAGATTTCAAATACAAAATAGACCTATAGCTGGCTTAGAATGTAGAAGATAATTATGATACATATTTAAACTCGCTTCGTATGGGCCTATTTTCATGAAATTCAAAATTTGTCATGTTGACCAAATTGAAGTTGAAACATCTTGTTTTTCCAGAAGCAAAGGGTAATTTTCAGACAGTTTGTTTGTTTCTCTCTAAATATCGATTGTGGACTTACGACCTTCTTGATCTTATCCAGCGATATATTGGTCATAATTTTAAGGTCGTCGTAACACTTTCGACTTTATTCTTCTAACACATTTTACGTTTACGTCTTTAGTTTCTTGACCAAGTCGTATTACTAAGAGCATTAAATTTTATTATTAACCGATTGTGGTAATATACACTGTCTAAACATATTTACTCACTGTTCTTCGAAGATGTGACGTGACCAATAGAAATAATGTAGTTCGATGTAGACAAAGCAAATCGACTAAATACTTCATAAGCAGTAGTTCCGTTTGCCGCCATTAAATCAATCCGTAACTCTGTATCTGTGTGTGACGTCATTTCCTGCACGTAGTCAAGTCCTGTAATGCATTATAACAAATACATGTGTTAATGTCCATATAGTAAATCAAATAGTCTTAATTATGCCAACCCGGACTTCCATAAACACCCAATTTCCCCATACCCCAGTCCTCTTCAATATGTTGTCCCCTGCATAATGCAGCAGTGTCTGGTCTAGTACGATTCACACAGGCAGTGGCACAACTAACGATACATCCTTTGCAGTTGTTTTGGTTTGTTATTTTTTCTCTCGTTTAAAACCATTTTCTTATTGCTTTAACTACCCAGTGCATCTGCCAATAATCCCCGAAAGAGGTGTTCGGCAGTATTCAAAGATAGGTAGATTACATTAAAACTGACAGTTCAAACCTGTATGGAAATGGCGCTATGGTAACGTTACCCAATTAGCCATGTAAGAGACAAACTTAGAACACACACTCCGTTTGCCTTAAAACGGACACTTCAAGAAAAAAAACCCCCTAAATACTGACTGCCATATTGAATCATATACAAAAATGTACTGTAGGGTAAACGTCGGAAGTATGTTTGTCATATGTTTTAAAAAATATTATTTTTTCCTTTTGAATAGGGCGGTGGCCTATTTGCGCAATAAACTATGAAACTGTACGACATTTATTTTAGCATATCTGAGCGAAACGATGTTGCAAATGGTGAACCTTTTAGAACTTTTAATCCATATTATGAAAACATGACATAATACCGGTACATAATGAAAACAACAACAAATACCGGTACATAGTCTTTCGCTCGGTT
This sequence comes from Spisula subtruncata, assembly GCA_963678985.1. Taxonomy (NCBI): domain Eukaryota; kingdom Metazoa; phylum Mollusca; class Bivalvia; order Venerida; family Mactridae; genus Spisula; species Spisula subtruncata. The sequence goes on along the minus strand of OY787676.1, from coordinate 17,861,288 downwards.
TGTCACGTAATTATGTAACACACAAAAAAAGTTAATTTCAGTAGGAATTAATTTTTTGCAATTAAGGTTCCTTTGAAGAGAAAAAAGTGTGTAGTTTTCTTCAAAGAATTAAATACCTTTTGTACAGAATAACCCCGAAGTAGCTTAAAGTTGCTTAAAGTTCACACTATCGATCTATCAGAATATTTCGCCTGTACCTTATTGTTATCACAATATATTTCTAAAAGATAATTATATAATTGGTATACACTTTTCAAAATGTCAGTCACTGTTATTTGTTGAAATATTAGAAAAAAATGAACAAATCAGTTGTCAGAGATTTGATCAAGGTCATGCCAGCCCTTTTTTAAAAATTGACCTGGTTAAAATGCATTTATTATTAACAAATAAATACATCAACATGAATTGCAATCAATGATACATGTATGTGTGTAGGATTACTTTAAAATATTTTAGGGTATGGTGGGCCTGATGAACCAGATAGTTATTGGTTTGTAATAAATACGCCACATATCTGATTAAATCGCGTTATTATTAGCTTAAAACTTAATTAATTAAATATTTTTTAAGTGAATAATTGAAGAATACAACTTACAAACGGATTTGGGGAACATTAATTCAAACATTTGTTTTTCTGCCTTTAATAAACATATTTTAATAAAACCCACATTTTTCATACAAAAAAGCGTCTTTATCTTTCGTAGTACATAATATATTTTTGTGAGTCAGTTAGCCTTTTTCTTTTAAGAATGGGAATTTACTATAGTTGATGTTTGTATGAGTATGAGTTAAAAAGTTAATAAATCTCGCAAAGCACTACTAGCAGACGGTAACCAAATATGGCAGTAACCTTACACCATACGAAAACGTACTTGTGTGTTGAAACTTTAGCACGTGAATTTCGTGGGTATTTGACAGGAGTGTAATGAATCGATTTTCACTATTTCAACACGATCACACAACGATATATACAATCGGATTACGAAACAATGGATGCAATTGTTATACATACATAATATACACTTTAGATAAAATAAAGTTAGAAAGGAACCGCATAACACAGTTCCGGTTATCCATTCGCTAACATGTGAACCATGTGCTCATTGTGCTGATATACGAAAATTCTGATATTGACTTTCATATCTTAAATAACTGGTAAGGATTTTTATATTTATCTATATCACCAATCATGAAGAACAACGAGTTATGAACACTGCTTCATAACGTTTTCGCAGATAAACTATCGCACTATTTTAAACCACCTTTGGCGCATGAATACATATTTTGTTATACAGCGCAAAATTTGTAAACAAACTAGATTACAGCTGCAGAAAATGCACAGATTTCTCTATTAATATAATTAAGATCGTTTGTAAAGTTGATATATTACGAACCTAATAAAGTTCATCATTACATTTGGTAATCGATTTTGTTGATTAATATGTTTGAAATACATGAATCAGTACGTTTTCTGGTGACAAGGAGGTTCAAATATGGCGACCTCCTTCTCGAAAAAATCAGCGGTCATGACGCTGCTTTTCTCGTAAACGAAACGCCAACACTTAATTTCAAGCCTGGCATGCCTTTGCGACGATCGATTTTAAAGCATGTCTTGCTTTCGTTTTATAGAATGCAATGATAATAACGTTCTACATTTTGATTTTTTTTCACAAAGTATCGCCTTTATCTTAGTGCTAGCATTTGAATTCGGCGATCATTATGTCACGCAAGTGCTACAATGTTTTTTCTATTATATATGATATGATCGGATGACATACTAGTATTCTGTTTGAAATTGCTTTTTTTCAAGTTTGTGTGTTTAAGCATTTTCACCAGGTAACCTAGCTCTTCCTTAAGTGAGTTGGTATAGTTTGCATTCAGTCGACTTTTGTATGACATTCGCCTCACTGTATAAAAAACTAATACTTTTTTGGATAGAAAAAAAGTTAAGTAAAGTTACCAATTTTCTAGGGCTGAAAAGAGCCGCTCAAGCACCCTTTGACATCTAAACTTTCCCTGGTCATTGGGCTACCTATTAAAACCTACACTCGTGTCTCCCCTGGGGAGACTATTTCTCTTCTGTGGGTGTGGCAGCTAACATCGATCTGCGGCGCCCATGACTAGACACTGCTCTCACAGGTACCATTTTACACCATAGTGGAGTGGAGCATGTGGGTCTTGCTCAGATTAATTAACCAGTGTTCCTGAGGGGTGTTGAACCCGGGGTCTCTCGATCCCGAAGCTCACATCCTACCTCTAGGCCAACGCTCCAGATAGAAGGTAAATTAAAACGGACTATAAACCTTTTGCTGCTTCATGGTAAAAAACTGTAAAATATTCAACCACCGCGTATTGACATACGTACCTAACCAAAATTCGGTACGAAGATCACCAAACCCGTGAGCGTATTCACTAAAATTCCTAAAGAAGTCGACACTACCATCATATCTGTTCTGGAACACCTGTGTCGGAGATATACTAAATATTAATTGCAACTTTGAGAAAAATACCTATGAACAATGTGATACATTCCACGAACGAAGGACAACATATCCACTGCACATAATCCACACTGCTCATTTTTTGTCAAGGTGGTTACATCCCCGACATGGATTTTTCAAGGTGGACAAAATGATTTTATCCCGAACAATGGGTGAATAAAATCCCCACTTTCAAGTTGGTTATACTTATTACCAAGTTTACTTTACAAAACATATACATTTAGTACAATAATAAGTATACTAATTATAATAATAATTATAATATTAACGGCGTGTTTTGATGTCAGTGAATCCGTGAACAATCAAACCAGCTCTCCTACTTATCATTTTGAGGTTTTAAAGTGGCATTCCCTATAACTAGCATATTTTTCTCTACTATCACATTAAATGAACTAAATGTACAAAGCACTATAGATTATCACATTTTGTCAGAAGAAAGTGCGCGCCCAGATGTCTCTATAATGTCAAAAATATATTCAAATCACCAATAATAATTTATCGCTTCCAGTGATTATGTGGTCAAAGGGAAACAACATGTTGCTATTTCGGCTCGTTACGGAAATATATTTTCATTTTTTTTCTCGGTAATTGGTGGGAGCTTTTTGTTGAAAATTTGAGGAGTTTAAACAATAATGATTCTCTTTTAATGTATAATATTCCTGAACCGATTTAAACGCTCAAAATTATAGGGAACGCCTCTTTAATCTTTAATAATAGAAGTGTAGGTACCGTCCAACCGCCCCCGTCCGTCGTCATATCGCAATAAACTTGTATCGTACGATTTGTCTGCCACAACGTGACGTCATACACACCATCCTGTGCGTTGTCATAGCATTCAGAATATGACTCTGAAACAACGAATTTTCCTTCAATTTGAATCCAGATATTGCAAAACGATAAAATAGAGTGAACTTATAGCCTATAAGTTTCAGTTTTTAGAGAAAAGTGAGAGGTGGTTTAAAAGCTGACCAATCTCATTCACATCGGACCAATATTGCGCGTCATTACTTTACACCAATATAGGATCTGATGGTTATTTTACATCATCCAATCAAATCGCTTCTTTCACAGATCAGGGAATCTTTCTGCTTAACTACGTACTTTACAGTGAATGAGTTGTTTATATATAGAGTTTATACTATACTTACTTTGGTAAACATTGCACGTGAATAGCTATAATATAACATGCATTAGAGAGGTCATTTGAATTTGACCTCTTATGTTGTGTTGTCAGATATAACTAACAGCGTAAAGAAATTGAGCAAAAAGTAGCATCTGATTTCAATGAGATTGGAAGTTGACTTACTACAGTCTTGTCGTGTGTGACACGTGTCTACTTCAATAGGTACACCGATACAATCTTGTCCATATGGTGAGGGTGCTGGATTGTTACAGGTGCGGGTCTTTGAGCGTATTCCTACCCCACACGATGAACTACATTGGCTCCAAGGAGCCCAAGCTGACCAACCGCCGTCTACAAAAATAAATATAATATACCATAGCTAACATTTGTTTGCGCTTGCTTGATAGCCTACTGTACTATAACGTCCGCTTGAAGTGCGGGAGGTCCAACAGGACTGGTGGTTTATTTTCGAACTCAGACAGCGTCATACCAAATACGAAATACCAGTATGCCCCTTACTACATGTAGATGCTCAGCACAAAATGAAAACTGAGTCTTAGTTAAAGATGTCTTTAGGCACCTATAAGAATGCCATGTTGTGGTTTCTGTCAGAAAGATATACATGTTTATCAAAAATGAGAATTGAGCCGTCATTGCAATTTTAGCTATATACATGTATATACTTTATATAGTTTATATACTTTATATAGTTGATACCCAATGGTTACGACTTAGAAGTCAGATTAGTATTATTATAGGCAGATGATACAAATTCAAATAAATACCTGCGCATGGTTTATTGCGACACAATCTTGCATCAGAGTTCGTTCCAAAACAATGTTGTCCGTTATATGCAGGTACTGGGTTCGAACAATTTCTGGTACGATGTTGTAACCCGATATCACAAGTTGCTGAACACGACTCCCAGCTACCCCATACGCCCCATTCTCCATTTACTAAAAGTAAACAAAGTTCGATGTATTTCCGCGCGCCAAAAGTCTAAAATTTAAATTTGGTTAAGTATTGATCCGCCAAAATATAATTAAAGTTAAGTTTCCAATTTTCTATGGCTCCTTTCAGCTGTTAAGTCGTCCGAACACCCTTTGACATTTTAACTTCCTCTGGTCATTTGACTACCTATGGAACCTACGTTCGTATCTCCATGGGGAGGCTCTTTCTCTCCTGTGAGTGTGGCAGCCAACATCGATCTACAGCGTCCAGGACTTAACTAGACATTCTCCTCATTTAGGTACCAATTTTGGTGGAATGGGGGCAATGTGGGTTATTCTTGCCCAGAGGTGGATTTTGTACTTACGACCTCAGTCTTAGCTAGCGATATGTCAATCGACTCACCTGGACAGACCGTAGCCGTGTAGCATTCTTTGACCTCTTGTCTATTCCCAATACAATCAAGTCCACCATGTTGTGGTCGTGGGTTGGTACACGATCTAGATCGTGTGGTTGTACCATTGTTACAAGATACATCACAATGCGACCATCCTGACCATAGACTCCATTCACCATCAACTGAAATTGTGTTGAGTTCAAGAATTATAGCTTGGCCAATTTAACACGAGCCTGACCTTTTGGTTAGCATAATTTAACAGTCGATATATTGACTACGTCTACAATACCGATTGTATGTTTTCATAATCAGTGAGTATCACGAAGACGCTCGAGATTTAATACAAACACATATTTGAAATACCGATATCGCACGATTTGCTTGCGGAAATTGATATAATTATGCAAAGCAAGAACCTTGTAATATATTCTTGCATAAAGGTCAGGCTAATGTCAAAATAGCCAAGCTTTACCTTAAAGTCACATTAAGCCTAAAACTGCTTTTTTTAAAATAAGCTACAACTTGGTAACTTCTCGGTAGTTTGATACAATCTTAGCGCTTTAGTTGATTCCCAAATGAAGAAAACACCATCAGATGGATGGAAAGGCAACAAAGCATACAGATGATTTGTAGACAAAATGACAAGGTGTAAACAATAAATGCATGATTTCAGTTCTAAGGGAAGCAACTGTTGCAAAACTAGTAATTTCTTCACCATTTATTTTATTAAATACGATATTTGATCTACTATTTCGACAGATATAAAAACGATATCTATCTTCAAGTATTAGCCATTTGTTAAAAACAGTTTATTGTTTTTTTCCATAATGCATTGTAGGTAATGGATGATCAAAAATAGTTTTGGGAGCAATAATGTGGCTTTAGAGCAATAAACATCTGCGTTAAAGAGGCGTTCCCTATAACTTTGATCTTTTAAATCGATTCAGGAATATTATACATTAAATGAGAATCATTATTGCTTAAATTCCTCAAATTTTCAACAAAAAGGGCTCACTAATTACCGAGAAAAGAATGAAAACATTTTTCGTCACGAGTTGTTTCCCTTTGATCTCATAATAATAAATCGCTGGAAGCGATAATTATTATTGGTGATTTAAATATATTTTTGACATTATAGAGACATATTTGCGCACACTTTCTTCTGACAAATTATGATAATTGATAGTGCTTGGTACATTTAGCTAATTGAATGTGATAGTAAAGAAAAATATGCTAGTCATAGGGAATGCCTCTTTAATTTATTTATGCATTAAGGTCAGGAACCGTACTACGAGTATATATGCACATCTATGCATATTTTAGCTAATCATACGTCACATAACGCAAGCAAGCCATAATGTTATGTGAAAAGTGTTCTTCGTGGCTTCAATAATAATCATACGTACCTATTTTACATAAGTCACAAAATTGCGGACAGACGTTTTTTGCATGTTGAATATCGTTACATATGCTGAAGATGCTATTCATTTTTGCACAATCCACGGATTCGTCATCCATACACGATGATGCTGTAATATAAGGAGAGAATATAGGATAAAATATTACACAATAATAAATGGACAGAAGAAATATGAAAAGATACATACATGTGTATTAGTCGAAACACAGTTGCTTCCCCTGATTTAGCAAGAGAAGTTCTCTGTATAGAATATATAGAAAAAATAAGCTACTAATTAACTAGGACTGTTTTCAGCAGTTGAACGATCAGCCGTTCAACCACCCTTTGATATTTTAACTTTCCCTTGTTGGCTACCTATGGCAACATGTGTTGGAGTCCCACTGGTGATGCGATGTGCCTCCTGTGGTGTGACAGCCAACATCGATATGCGGCGCCCAGGAATATTGAACATGTCGAACTGCCCTTACAGGTACCAATTTATACCTTGGTCAAGTGGAGCATGTGGGTTATCCTTGCTCGAATTAATCAGTGGTGCAGACTATAGTTGAACCCTTGACCGCTCTCGACACCGATGAGTGATCCCTTCCTTTACGCAACCGCTCCCCATATAAAAGTACACATTGATTGCCGAATTGATAACAGTTGCTGTACATACAGTCATAGTATTGTGACATCCGGGTCATAAGAGATAAGATATTGTTCATTTTCAAATTTCCGGTCCACATTTTGGCATACAATTTTGTAATACATGTATATACCTAAATGTACATATGATTGCTATGATATAAGGGGGGGGGGGTCGGTTGACGGAAATATGATATTGAGAATGACAAGAGAAGTAAGGATACATTGATTGAAGGGAGAGGAGACTTCATAAGGATTACACAGGCGTGGCTCAAAACATTTCTGAGTGTGAGGACACCACAGGATGGGTACGGGAGTCGAACTACCTGTTTCGTTGGTGTTCGGGGTACTTACGTTTTAGATGATTACATAGGTTGTTGTTACACATATCGGTGGAACAACATTCCGTACAGGTATGGGACTGGCGTGTATAGACGTCTCTACCAACAAAAGCACTAGTACCAGTCATTCCAGAACATTGCTATAAGAATACGAAAATAATTTATGACCCATCACCAGTGTAGCAATTACACCTGACTATGACGTCACAACTCTGACGTCACAGAATGCATATAACAACAAATTAGACAAAACGCGTCAACAATGGAAGATAAAAATAGACATAAGACGTTTTTTTACAGATTTATAATAAACGCTAGTTCAAAGTAGAACAACATTATCGCTCCCTAATCATTTTCTCGACCAGCTTTGTACAAGCACCATGTGAAACCTTGGCAATAAAGACGGCTTTATTTAAACTGAAGTCCAATTGCATATGTAGGCCTATACAGCCAACTACATGTACTCTGAATGTTTCGCTGGGTGCTGGAAAGACGGCACCGCTGTTGAACTGGGTCCTTTATTTCTCGGAAAGCATATTTTTATGCATGTTTCGTCTTTTCGTCTAACGCTGGCATATGTTTCATAAAGCAATGTTTTAGTACTACAATTTGCAAAAGGAAGATTGACACGTGTTCATACTTACTCGTTTATCTCTCTAAAACCAGCTAGTTTGTGAACTACGCAAATGCACACATATGGCGCTATAATATTATGTCATAAAGTTACAAACACTTTGGTCTTTGCATAAATTTCTATGTGACTGAAGCAACAAAAAAGATACATTATAAACAAATGACTTACTGAATTCGGAAGGCACCCTAGCGACATCGTCTCCCGACCATTTATCAGCTGTGACGACTTGAAGCAGGACTAAAATAAGACAAAATAATTCATCGCGGCGACAGTTTGACGACCAGTATTGTTTATTAGTTATTACAAAATGCCTTTGTTAGTTTAAACATATTTATTTTTCCCAAATATATAACAATATGCATTCAATTTACAGTATAAAATAACTGAAACATAAGGAAAAAGGGATTAGAATGAAAGACACTTTGTCTTATTGAATTCTTCTCCCTGGATTGACTTCCAGTTTAATAAAAAAAAACAAAAATATCAACAATTGAGCTATGAGTACACGTTGCATTAATTTGGGTGTAAATAAAGAGATGAAAAAGGTAAACAAGATCAAAAACGTACAGAACAATTAGAAGCTAAAGAAAGTCTTACACAGTATTACATTCGAAGAAAGGATTACTGTATAGGTAGAAATGAAGAAGAAAGGGGGCTTCTCAATTATTAAATGAATCATGTGAATCTATTGCTATCACGTATATAGGCATGAACCTGATTAAATATGAATGTATTATCTTGATCGGAGAGGGTTGTATCACCAAAAAGAAGAAGATCAAGACTGATTCTGTAATTTTCTAATCGGTTTAAGAGAGTGTCACGAGGTTCTTGTTGAAATCGACATTCGAAGAAGAAATGACAATTAGATTCAATTTGGCCACATGCGCAGAGTGCTGACTGGGAAATATTACAGAGATACAAATGATAATTTAGTGAACTGCATTTGGTTCGCAGACGGGTGTGTAGCAATTGAAGTCTTCTTGGTCCTACGAAATAGTATAATGGTGGTTTGGAAACGTCTCTATTCAAGTGTATTTTGAAGGCTGACAGAGGCTGTATATTCCTTGTTTCCTGCCGGAGGGCATTCCACTCACGAATAGAGGTAGGTAGAAATGAGTTAAAATAAAGGGTTGTTCTAGAATTGATCCCAGGAATGTTGTTCTCGTTTCTAAGACGATATCGAGTGTTATGTTGTCTAGGGACAAGAGATGATAAATAATCTGGAACAAGGTTATGGTACATTTTATAGAAATGAGTGATTCTGTGTTTGTGTCTTCTGTCATGTAGGGATTCCCATTTACATTCTTGTTTAAGTCGTTCTAATGAGACCAATCTGGTTGCTCCGGTGACTATACGGGCACATTCGTTTTGTACTTTATCAAGTTTGGCATAGTCAGCTTTTGCTGCATTGCACCAAAGGACATCAGCGTACTCAAGACTTGGTCTAATAAAGGATAAATAGATAGTTTCCAATGCTCTACGATCTAAACAGAATGTTAATCTTCGCATAATATTTACTTTTTTCCATGCTTTATCGACAACGGAATCAATATGTACATGCCAACTGTCATCTTCTGAAATGTTTACTCCCAGATGTTTATGGACCGTGACATTTGGAATGTTTTGACCAAGCATTTGTAGATCAGGATGATTTGGGCGATTTCGTTTTTTAGATAATAACAGTGATTCAGATTTTGCAGGATTAAATGATACAAGCCACTTTTTAGCCCATGATGATATCTTATCAATGTCGCTTTGAAGTTGATAGGCTGCAATATTAGGATCCAGGACAACAACGTACAGGCTTGTGTCGTCAGCAAAGAGGTTAATAGACGATTCAATATCAATCACAATATCATTTATGAAAATAAGGAATAATAACGGTCCCAATATTGAACCTTTGTTAAATCAGATTTAGTAACACATTATACAGAATGATCATCATATATTTTAAACAAACAAATTATTAATTAACTATAAATTCCTTTCCTAACCTTAAAAGCTTTTATACAAAAAAATGTCTAATTTTGTGAGAATTTTTTTTTTGACTCGTTAAGCAATTGAATAAATTTGAACATACTTGATCGTACTCTATAATATTTCGGTTTGTATATGTTTCTAAGTTGACTATAAAATGGACATACTATAATAAAATGGTACTCATCTTCTAAATCATTCATATTACACAAAATACATTTCCGTTCCTGTCTCACTATCACACTTCTACGTTTAACTATTGGTACGTACATGTAATGGCTGGGTGAGAAGCTTTTCACTTAGATAATGGGTGATATGATAAATAAAAACAATATCGCAAACCTTTGCAAATATGAACGTGATATCAAAGGTACATGTACGCGATGCATGTATTCCTATGGTAGTGTCCTAATACGAGTGGAGTGCCCTCACATGATGCTTGCCATACTTCATCAAAAAGCTGACTGGCAAATTAAGGTTACGCTCTATGACGCATCGACAACTAGAGCTGTCGCCCATTCCTTCATCCACGCACATCTACATGTTAAGGTTGTTTATGTGTGGAAGTTTGAAGATACTCCTGGTAAAACTTTAGGAGTAGTTGCGTTTACAAGAGTCCGTCTAAGACCAAACCGATGGACTGACAGACAGACAATCTGAAAACAGTATACCCCTAACAACTTCCGTTAGGCAGGGGAGGGGGTCTAAACACGACGTTACAAAATACAAACAGTGGGTAGATTTCTTTATACATGTATTTGCTAAAATACCACTTACCTGCCCAAGCCCACATGTTGTAGTATTACCCGCACATGTACTGTCACCTACGTGATTGTCACATTTGTAACAGCTGACACATTCTGTAGAAGGATATATTTATATCAGATATTATATTCAGTGTGGAAATTATGTAACCAAAAACGTCAAAGATATATTCACAGGCCAAAGAAATTGTATCACAAACGACAGTTTTAACTACCCCATTTTTATCCATTCAATATGGTATATTCTTTTATCTAATAAATCAGTGAAAATTGTTTCTGTTTTTTTTGTGATATAATTTCTAAAGCCTGTGATATAATTGTTATAACTTTGTGACTTCTAACATATGCTGACATAACAAAATTGCTAATCCCAGTGACAACAAGTGCATCCACAAGAACACCAAACAAAATAAACCAGCATAGTGTTTTTTCATTTTTTTGTTATAACACTTTTTTTGCAGAACAATGAATTCACACTATTTTTATATATATCGTTTATTCAATATAACGATTCAACATTGATTGGTACCCGTGATGCAAGATACCAAGTTTTTTCCCGTTATAAAGATAACTTGATCATAAAATGAAAAAATTCAGCCTATTTGGTATTTTCTTTTTTAATACATTTATTTCATTTTCTTACTCATTTAGTATCCTTAGATGTAGAAACTAGTATAATTGTGTCCGTCTGATATACTAGTATTGAATAATGTAACCAAAAAAGTGTATACTTATTTTATTTTTGCGGGCACTGTATATAACGCACACAAAGGTTGTCTATTGTCGAGTCTAATCGGATACGCACATATTGCAAAAGAGAGGTAATTGCGTTACGAATTTAAGTTGATCCTCGCATCAGTTGACTCCCGTTGCAATTAAATACTACCGGACCTCAATAAGGCATCCTATACCCGAGGGTTTAACCATATTAGACATAAATACGTCACATCCGCTTGCTACATGTATATTGAGTTCGACAAACCATATTAACAATGGTCGATGGTCGATGGTCGAACTCGAATACAAATAAAAGGAATTAAGCTGAAGTACTGTAGCCCGCTTAGCCCAGTCGGTAGGTTGAGGGTTCGAATTCAGGGATGACCGACTAGATTTACCAATAGTCTTTCGGGTGAGACTTTAAACCGTGGTCCCATGTATTGGTGCTATAACCTGGTATGTAAAAGAATCCGGGATGCGTCTGGAATTGGGACATCTTCTGTATCATGCACTATACACCAAAGCTAAAAGTACTTAAAACTCTTCTGGGGACTTCGTCCATATGGATTATCCGGGGGGTGGGGCGAGGATAAATAAAAGCAATAAATCAAACCTTTAGCCCATAATTAGCAAGTTGACGTCGGGCGGCATTCCTTATATGGGAGACGGGTGTTTAATAATTGATACTGCAAAATACTCCTCATAATTATGTTCACACCAACATAAGCCTGATTTTGAATTAAACATGAGAATTATTTAAATTTTAATATTGAATAATTTTATTACCTGTAGTCTCGATGAAGATAGATAGCACCAAAAGTATCAAAACTGAAAAACAAATATGACAGATACAGCTTGTATTCTGTAAAGCAATTGACTTTCTGCATATTTTACATACTAACTTTCGCGTTTTGCCAATCGTCCGCATATTCGCGACTACACTCTTCCGCGATTTTAGTCTCCGGTAATGTCTATATTTATGTTTACCACTCTGACTCGAACTCTGTGAAATTAAAACGCGCGAAATAATTTGACAATTTATTGGTGTACAGTATTGTTAAAATATACAACATGTACGATTACTTTGTGACATCAATCATCAGTGGCTGGCTATATATATGTATAAGAAGCAGCAAGTCAGCATTATAAGGCCATTTCAAATTTGAACTATGTATGAGCCAGGTCGTGTTGACCAAACTTAAGTCGAAAAAGCTTATTTTTTCATTAGTAAAGAGACGTTTGTAGTCAGCTGTTCTTGCTTTCTTTTATAATGACCTAATTTCTTGTAAACCAGTGAAGTGCATATAATGCGAAATACAAGCGCCTTGTGAGCGGGGCGCTAAAACGGGCTGGGCAAAGCCCTGAAAAGTGTAGTACTTTCTGCTTCTGTAAGGAAAACTTCAAATTAAACTTTGAGATGACAATGGTCTTTGACTTCATTTGTAGAGTGGTTCCTCCTTAAAGGTTTATCCTTAAAATCTGCATGTTAAGGTAAATATGATTCAATCGGTTGAAATGACTTATAACGAACTTATTACAAATTATTTACTTCTATGAACTAAATTGAATACTCACGTATGTTATTCATCGTGTAACCTAGTATGTTTATTAAGATCGACGACAAAACGTTCCTTTAACAATATAAATAAACCTTATCAGATAGTTGATAAATGAACATATGTCAGATTTTTACTAAAGCTACTACATACAGTCAGTCTTATCATATTTTCGCGGTTTCCTTAAATGTCAAGCCATTGCCATGATACCGTCGCTAGTAGGTCGAGGGATGTCCATAATGATGTAAACGGAAACATACTAAAATATTCAAGCTCAAACTGTAAATACGCCTCGAAATCTCCAGTTGTATATATATATATTGTGTTAGCCATCAGGTTTGGCCACATAACTCTTAAATATCTTTTTAATCATTTTTGCAATTTTATTGAAATTTGGGATACTTACACATTATCAATGTATCTTTTATTTATAAAATGTAGTTTACTGAATAATTTATAATTATTATACTTATTTAATCAGTGCATGGGTCTAAATGTATTAAGTTTGGGTATTAAAATCATCAAATGGACAGGGAATCAAATAATTCTAACCGGCCACTATACAACGACGCCAGCAAGTTCTGTTCGATTTCTTATAATAAGTCCAAGTTACAGACAATAGATTTTGTTGTCCACAATTAGCGATATTCATTTTGTATTTCCCTCTTATATCTGGTACACGCAGTCGTGCTTACCGTGTGCAGAACATTGAGGGTTTGATCGATAGGTGATCTATAGGTGACTGTAACTTTTGCCACCTGGCATCTCATTCTGTTGCGGTATAAGATGTTATGTTTAAAGTTTTGATAGACACATCGAGCATCGTATGCTGTTTTTTTTGTGCATAGCAACATTTTGTCATCGAAACAATGACGGCAAAGTTGGCACTTAGTATGCTTAAAACGATCACAAGGTCAATAAATTACTCTAATGTAATTTAGTATAACTATTCTCTTCTAAGTCCAATGTATTACATGCTTGTTAATGTAAGGAATTGCATTGGTCCGGGCATAGATAACAAGAAAGTAATCGTAGAAATTGTTTATATACAGTCACAGGTAACAGTATCGTTGAAAATGAAAAGAAAAAACATTTTTTTTTTTTGAAAATTTATATTTTCTATACTAGAAAGAAAAATATAAATTTTCAAATTTGTTTTTTCGTTGTTTTTTTTTCGTTTTCAACGATACAGTTACCTGTGTATTCAGTCGAAGACCACTTCTACATTGTATGTACGTTTCATGTGGAACGACCCCCGTATCTGAGATAACACAATTCATAGGTTTGATCTAGTACGTGACCCTTTTGAGAATCCTTACAAGTATCAATATGTCTACGTCAAAGATAGTCAATGTGTTTGGAATTTGTTTACTTCTCCTAGGTAAGCACTCCTACATATGTTAACTACGATGTTTAGGTTTGCCAGACATTTATATAAATTATAATTTTAATTATCTAGTGCCTTTTCCGCTTACAAAGAGATTATTTCCTCATTTACAGCACAATTAACTAACTTTTCAATTTGAAAATTTGCTGCAAATATGAAGAGAAGCACATTTGATGTACGTATACCAAATGTGCCTCCAACCGGGTTGCAATATTTGACGTCAAGCGCCCTAACTAATGAGCTACGGTGGCATATTATAGCTCGTATACGGGATGTAATTTAAGCTATATAATATAACCATATAAAATGCACAATCGTTATAATCAAGAAACAACTCACCGTTAGCAAACGAAATCGCAATAGTTTGAGCGCAAAACCGCATTCATTTGATCAAGTGATTCTACACACTGTATTAAATAAAATTGTATTTTCCTTATAGGTACGGCACAGTGTGAGTGTCAAGATGGTTGGACAAGGTTTGGAGAGTCTTGCTACCTGTTTGGACACGAAGATCAGACATTTCAGGATGCACAGGTTTGATTGATGTTGTATTTTGACAAAAAAACAAATTAAAATAATTTTCATAGCTGTAAATATATTTCGTTATTTGACAAAAAATGCAAAAGAAACGTTTTCCCAGTGGCTGACCCAAATAGAAATCGACGAAAAAATAAAGCAATCACATTCCTTTAAGTTACGCCTTTTTACAATTTCAGCGTTTCTGTGTACACTTCAGGGCAAATTTAGTGAACATCGAGTCATCTGTTGAAAATACGTTCATCGAAAGTTACCTGGGTGATCTGAAAGGTACAAAAACATTTTACACTAAATGTTGCTACGAACTAAGTACATTTTGCGTATTTTTTGCGTTTGTCTCGCGATTGGTTTTTACCTGTTTAACTGGCCAATAATATCCGTCTTCGAGGGAAGATACTGAACGCTTGAGTTGTACAAAGAAACCGGGCGTGCGGATCCTCTGTCTTTCGGATCAGACTCGTTGGTTCTTTATAAGGTGCCTCGCATACAGCACCGACACACAAAAAACATATATGGATGTTCAATCTCTATTTGGATGGAAAACACTTAAAAGCGTTTCTGGACTTTCCAGTCCCCTGGTCGACACTCGAACCAGAGACTTCATTATTGTTAGTCGGGAGCGCTAATCATTCGATCAAAGTTCCAATCGAATACATATGGCTAGGATTTGATTTCAATTGCATGAATTTACAGGGTTATATCGTCGGAGTATTTGTTATTAACTTGATACGTCATCCCCTACTTGTCGAATGTATTTCTTTGATAATATGCAGCGGTCACTTGATGAAATAATTTCCGTTGTATTTTTTAAAAAATCCTTGCGCTTATTCATCCAATTGTTTCTATTTTGTTTACTATCATCAAATGAACATGACATTAAGCTTTTTATACCTGCAATTAGGACTGACATTGAGCCTTTTGAGGGCTTGCAACTGGGTTTTTCAGCGTTGATGCTCATTTTCTCGTTTAGTTGCTCGTTGGTCTCTGCGTCGTGTAGTTGCAGTATCTGATGTTTTTATGTTTTCTGTGCTAGACTGTTTAAATTGAGTTCTGCCCTCACTGTTCCATTTTCTATCATGTTTCTTCTGTAATAAGAATATCGAAGATATCGGGATACATTTGTATAAGTATATGTTTGAATGTTTTACAAAGATGAGAAGTAAATAAATAAAAAAAAATATGTTTACACTTTTTTTATCTTTAGACGCAAAACATTGGATTGGTTTGACAGACGTGTTAGTTGATGGCTTGTGGAAGCTTTATCCATCTGAAACTACCGCTCAATTTCTTGACTGGGCTCCTGGCGAACCAAATGGACATAAAGGCGCCAATTGTGGTGTTATATGGGCTTCATATAACTACCATTGGGTAGACAACCCATGTACAGATAGATACAAAGCACTTTGTGAAAAACCGTACGTAAACAATTGTAACTATAGCTCGAAAAAATATTTGTAGATTATACCTATATATTTATACTTAGTATAGCTTGTTCACATTGACATGAGTCTGACCTATTGATTACCATAATTTAACAGTCGATATATTGTCAAGTTGAAGTCTACATTTATAACACCGATTGTATGTTTTCATAATCGGGGAGTATCACGAAGACGCCCGAGATGTAATACAAACACAAATCTGAAATACCGATATTGCACGATTTGCTTGCGGAAATTGATATATTCAAAGCAAGAACCTTGTAATATGTTATTGCATAAAGGTCAGGTTTAGGTCAATAGAGCCAAGCTATACTTGGCATTTATTATTATACATGCATTGAGGTTCAAATGGTTCTTATTAAACAATTAGATCAGTCATCTTGGATCTGTAACTGGGTCAAGTCATGGTGATGCCTCGTTTGGTCACTTATTTGAGGTCACTGTTTCGGGATATATTTATGAATCTTTAGGTTATCCATTCTTTTACAGCTGGGACCTCCGTAACAAGTAAGTTATGAATGGGCATTATGTCATTTATTTATAGTATGTGATGTTGTTTATGTTTTCTGTGCTCGGCTGGTTAAGTTAAGTGCTGGATTCCCTGTCCGATTTTCTCATATATTTGTTATATACCACAGGCACCCGTCATGTAATGCCCCCCCCCCTGTAGACCCCAGTACTACCCAGGTACCACCACCAACCCGAAATATACAACCCTAGCACATATTTTATACATATCACACCAAATAAAATTGTTTTCAACAAAATATATTACACAACATGTTGAAAATAATTTTATTTGGTGTGATATGTATAAAATATGTGCTAGGGTTGTATATTTCGGGTTGGTGGTGGTATAACATTGACGGGTGCCTGCGTTATATACGGGATGATATTTTACGGTCGGCACTGTTAATTACGCTCATCATTTTCTTCCAAACTCCATCATTTAAACTTATGTTACTGGTAATAATTATTGTTGAGATCATCCCAAATCCTGCGTTCTCGCTCACTGTAAGCGGTGAGTAACTATAGTTTCGTTTACAAGTGTCAAATGTTCATTTCAGAGCCGAAAACGAGGCGATCATTGGATGAATTGGATGCCGAAGTCTTGAGTGTAACATAGCAGCAAAATAGTTTCTTTTTGAAGTTTATATTAGATATGAGTAGATCTATGTGAAAAGAATTTTCAAATGTAATTTGAGAAATTTGAAATAAAATATATATTTTCCCAAGCATCGTGTTATACTGTTGCCAAAAAGATTAATACTTGTATATTAATAAATCGGACAGGGATCCGCTAGAGCAGCAACCCAACACAAAGACACATAGTAACGTCACTCAAACGAGTGTAGGACAAAATCCCGGGTGGACAGAATACCGGCCCCTAATTTTTGACAGGGTGGACATAATCCCGTTCACGTTTTTTACAGGGTGGACAAAATCCCCACCCTATACATTTCAGGGTGGACATAATACCAATCATTTGAACCCGGGTCGCCAGGTTAGACGGCAAGCGCACTAACCACTGAGCTACGGAGGCACAATATTCCTGCAGCACTGATAATCACACATATATGTACCTAATTTCAGTAAAATCCGACAATGGCGTCATTTTATGGTCTTTGGTGATGAGCCGCCATAAATTATAAAATGCAATGACGTCATACTGTAGCTAAATAAGTCACACATTGAAGTAGACAAAGCTTTGTTTGCATAGTTAATGATAAAGCAATTATTTTCATATCGTCGCGATGTTCCAGGTTTTCAACGTAAATAAATGCACAATGTCATGACTGACTTGTTTCTACAATATCCATGTACAGTTGACCGTGTTTGGACGAGCCAAATCATTGTGAAATAGGTAACAGTTTATGCCCGAAACCGACTCAACTGCATGCATACCATACCAGTTGAGCTGGTTTCGCGAAAAAACCTGTGACCTTTTGTTGAAACAAATGAAGTTGAATAGGTGTGCTCATTCCCGGCTTGAGCTCGGACATATCTCGTAAAAATCGGTCAAATGACAAGATACTTGTGATTGTTTTTAACTTTTTGTTTACATATTTTTAATGGTACATAATATAGTCTTAGCAAAAAAAAGTCAAGTGGTATGTTTACCGTGAACAAACACAAAATACACAATACACAATACAAACATGCAAATACTGACCTTTCCTACCAGCAGCATTATGACTAGTGTACACCTTGAAGGGATGAACTTATTACACAGTTTCACTGGATATACCTTCTATTTCTAGATCTGGAAAAAACGTTACTAGGGACATCTGTTTTTTGTCAGGTTAAGGTTTGATTTTCTGTTTACCACATTGTTATTCATAAAGATGAAATAGCGCAGAGTACGCATTACGGGTTGTACGTTCAGGTGGTCAATATGTTTTTCTGAAAGGATTCCTCTGTCAAACAAAATAGCCGGTACCAATTGTTCAGTAACAAATGAAAAAATGTAACCGGCTATTTTTTAATTGAGGAATCTGTTAAGAAAAAATAATGACCCCTGAACGTGGCAACCCTTAATGCGTACTTTGCGCTACATGACTTTTATGGATCACAATGTGGTACTTGTAGAAAGAAAATCAAATATTTACTTCGTCAAAGCTGAAAAACAGCCGTCCCAAGTAACAGTTTTTCCAGTTCTAAAAATAGACGGTTTGATACGCACATGTCTAAAAGGAATCTACGCGTCATGCTCCAACTCTCGAAGAGTTCGAGACATGTAGATTGTATATAGCTAGCTATTCGGCCCGGGCCTCTGAGCACATGCGCGCCTTCATAATGAGGACCGGGGTTTCAATTGAATGGTGCATCAGAAAGATACAAAAGCATGTCTATGTTTTGCGACAAATATTTGTTAAAAGACCCGAAGAAAGAACTGTTTACGTTAATAATTGATTTACAGCTGTATTATTAGGCGTTGTATAAAAGAGAAGTTGCGGAGTCGACGTGTACGACTAGTTTTACAGCTACACGTAAATGTTGCAATCTAAATTTGCACGCGAAACAAAATGTATGCGTATTGAAAACCGTGGTATTTGGGGCGGGATTTCTTCTTGATCGAATATGTAAATGAGTGGACATATAAACTCACAATGTCCATCCATTGACGATACAATCCGAACCCCATGTTCATACACACACCTTAGTGACATAATAAACAACTTAATTTAGACTTTCTTACACGCATTACCTTTAGAAACTACACACATATGGATGACGAACTACTCAAAGTTCGTTACACACGATACACGGTTGTTACATGCTTGCTACCGCATCCTGTTTAATATCTATCGATACATAATGTAAACGCAATCGATTGAAACTAAACGCCATTTCTTCTTCATTAAATATTTGCACCGATCATCCCTGGTGAATTAATATGTCTATTGAACGGCTACAAATTGACGTTAAAGTGTCAGTTGTCATATTCAGCCATACTATGACATGGAATATAAAATCGATAAGAATCGTTAGAAGTTTTAAATGTCTATGAAACATCCGGAGCGGAGCGTATATACGTGGAAGTCGTTGATGCATACTATAACAGTTTGATCAACTGATCGGCTGATCTAAATGTATTATGCCTGTCTGTTAAGTTAGGTGCAGTTGAAAAAGGCGGAATTATAATGCGCCAGTAAGCAATTAAGCTGATGCGGCTTGTTCGTTCTTAAGGTAAGTTTGGCTTTAAATTAAATCAATTCCTTTAGGTTTTGTGTGGGCATTGCTCAGTGTAGTTGAGTTGCGATGTCACTGTTTTACTGTGCTCGGCTAGTTAAGTTGAGTGATGCCTTCCCTGTTCGATTTCCTCATTTTTGTTTGACTTTTTTAGCACTAGTATGGTGAACATCTGGGCATCTACTGATGCGGGGGCATAGGTCTATAGCGAGTGTCCTGTCAGATTGTTAGATTGTCAGAAGCGTACAAGTTGTTGAAACTCAAACATGTTCGAAGTCCGTCAAGGCATTGCTCTCAAACTTGACGTACTTGTTTTAACTCATTTATAGATATAATTTCCACTTACCTGTAACTCGTTAAATTGTGTTGTTAATAATAACCATTTAGTGCTATGTTTTCCTTTATGCAGACTCACGCCCCAAACCCAACTGTGTCAGGGCCGTATCCGTATGGACAAAAAGCACCGAAGCTTATCTGTGGTAGGGTCTATTTCAGCAATTGTTCTTTAAAAAAACCCTGACTATTTCGAACATTTCTTAAATTTTACATTGGCGTTGTGTAAGCGCGGCAACTTTAGTCCGACAAACCGAAGGTTTCGCAGGGTGTTTGTAATAACGGCCCAGCTGCGGAAAGAGATACTACTTGTATATGTTGCGAAAAGCTTATTATTTTTCCTGAGGGTGCCCTTTACTTCAAATAAATTAGTTAAGGAATAACATATTTCAAAGGCGGTTTTTTGTTTTGAAGCGACACAAATTTAGTCTTGTATCTGTAGTCAAAAGTCACATGGTATTGCTTCACCGATGACTATGTGCAACAATGATTTTGTCCATACTGTAATCGCTAATAATAAACCGAACATTTCTCTGGCTTAGAATGAGAAGGTCGTAACTACAAAATCAAAATATCGAGAAAACAAGAGAAAACTGTCTTTAATTTACTCTTTACCTATCGCAAAACAAGTTTTTAAAACTTCATTATGGTCAACAAAACAATTTCAGATTTTCATGGGAATAGGCTTATAAAAAGCGCGCTGTGAAGCAGATTTCAAATATGTATGAGTCTTATAAGGTCGTAAGTAATAGTTACGACCTTCTCATTCTAAGCCATCGACTTGTTAACGCGTTTTTTTTGTTACAGTAATATACTATATAAATAAAAAATAATCATTACAAATACGGAACAAGACTGTTTGTCTGTTTGCTGGTATGGTATCTAATTCTGTGTTTGTGTATCAATGTCCTGGTATAGCTTGGCCAATTTGACCTTTTGATTAGCATAATTGAACAGTTGATATATTGCCTACACCGAGTGTATGTTTTCATAATCGGGGGAGTATTTTGAAGACGCTCGAGATGTAACACCAACACAAATTTGAAATAACGATATCGCACGATTTACTTGCGGAAATTGATATATTCAAAGCAAGAACCGTGTAATAAATTATTGCATAAAGGTCAGGCTCAAGTCAAAATAGCCAAGCTATAGTATACTTTAATTTAAAAAAAATCATTACAAATACGGAACAAGAATGTTTGTCTGTTTGCTGGTATGGTATCAAATTCTGTGTTTGTGTATCAATGTCCTGGTATTACACACCCGGATGTCCTTTATTTGTTTTTAATATCACTGTACAAATAATGTTTGCGACTATCAATTCAGTAAGCAAATCATAACAGTTAATAAAAATTGATAATGTTTTTGTCTTGTTTTAATGCATATCTCGTTACGTGTGCTATCTTTCCTCTAGACACGTAGTATAACTAGACCCTGTACAATCGATGACATGATCAAAGATCTTAACTCGGTGTTAATTACGTTTCTATATTTTATTTTTTTCTGACATCAGAATCATGTAAGATTATCAGTTAATGCCTTTGTCCCATGGAATATTTCTTGGCCACGGCGTTGTAAAGCTTGGCTATTTTGACCCGAGTCTGGCCTTTATGCAAGAATATATTACAAGGTTCTTGCTTTGAATATAGTAATTTCCGCAAGCTAATCGTGCACAATCGGTATATCGTATTTGTGTTTGTATTACATCTCGAGCGTCGTCGTGATACTTCCCGATTATTAAAACATACAATCGGTGTTATAAACGTATATAATAATATATCGACTGTTAAATTATGCTAATCAATAGGTCAGGCTCGTGTCAATGTGACTAAGCTATACTACCGATAAATCTATAATGAGTTTCAGGACACATCGGCATCTGGGTTCTCGTGGTCTATGTGATTTTTTTGGGTGTCATGAAATCGAGAGGAATCGATATGAATAAGGAAGATCTCCTGGGTACTGTTTTATCAAAGCATTAACGCTAGCGTAAACCTAAGATTTCCTAATATATTGCGTACGTCGATAATATTTGCGTAAATGCGTTTTACAAAGATATTTTAGATATTTTAGTTCACATTCTGTCGTAAGTTTTAGCTTATTTCTACGCCAATGCTGGGCAACCCTAAATGGCAAATATGAACGTAAGTGAAGAGTTTTCAACACGCACTGATGATTTTTGACCGTCGCATGCTATTTTAGACCGTCATTTGTTGTTTTAGACCGTCACTTGTTGTTTTAGGCCGTGATTAATCATCAAATCTTGACGTATATTTATTCATTCTGGTACCCGTTATATTTGTTATATTGGTTATATTGTGTCCCGAGTTACGTTCAATCTTCAATATTTTTGCGTAAATGTATGCAAGTACTAGCGATCGTTTAGTAAAACACACTTACGAGTTTGCGTAAGGTAGATATCTATGCGTAAATTTACGCGACATTTACGCATTGTTAGTAAAACAGTGCCCTGATGTACAAGTACATCCGACTTATAATGCGTTAGTCAAACTGCTTGTGGCTATGCTGTCGGTTACAATTAGACGTTTAGGGCGGGCCGCGTCGGGATAGGATTTGAAAAACAACGGCAGAAATCGGGAGCCACCGATTTCTATGCTTTAACTTCCACATGGTGGTACCCTTGTTCTTCGTTCTCTATCTGGTAGTAAATGAAGCTATTAGAGTAAGATAATATAATTGCACAATGCGTACACAGCTCAGATAAAACTTAAAAACTAAGATATTTTTCTCTACTACTAGTATTACATTAAATGAGCTAAAAAATATTGGTACGGATGACCGTCAGTGACAGGGTAAATATAAGCGAGAGTATGGGTCGCTGTTTCATATTGGGGACACAGAAAACTATATAAACAAAGACCTAAATTACACAGATAAGCCACTCCACTGAAAATGTAGAGAAAACGCAAAATAACAGGTAGCAGAGTCAGTTATTGTGCATAAAACTTGTTTAAGTCAACCAATTTAATGGACAATTTATCATGTCTAACTCTTATGAAATAAGAAAATTATGATTTGAAAGCGGCAAATCAGCTATTTTCTGATAACCTCGGAATTAACAATAATCTGATGAAAATGAAAGTAGGTCTGACTTGCACCCTATACAATCGATGACATGGTCAAAGAACTTAACATGGTGTTAATTAAGTTTCTATATATTTTTTGACATCAGATAAATGTAACATTTTCAGTTTAAGCCTTTGTCCCACGGAATATTTCTTGGCCACGGCGTTGTAC
Organism: Spisula subtruncata; assembly: GCA_963678985.1. Taxonomy (NCBI): domain Eukaryota; kingdom Metazoa; phylum Mollusca; class Bivalvia; order Venerida; family Mactridae; genus Spisula; species Spisula subtruncata. The sequence continues at coordinate 17,837,633 of OY787676.1, read as the reverse complement.
TCCCGATAAACCGATAATGAGTTTCAGGATACATCGGCATCTGGGTTCTCGTGGTCTGTCTATGCGATTATTTTGAGTGTCATGAGATACTTCTGAAATCTGGAGGGATCAAGATGAATTAGGATGCATCGGAAGATCTCCTGATGTACATGTTCTAGTATTTCCAACTTTATGCGCTAGTAAAACTGCTTGGAGCGTACTTCCGGGTGGGTCGGGTCCGGATAGGTTTTGAAAAACATCGGGGGAAATCGGTGGCCATTGAATTTCTAAGTGAAGCATACACAGGAAAAAACTTCCATGCAATAAAGCCATGTTTAACATGTGTTTCCAACACCATATTGTTTTCATACGTTTTTCTTAAAATATATGGAAGTTTTTTCTGTGTGTTTACTTTTAATTCCACATGGTGGTACCCTTGTTCTACATTCTATATCTGGTAATAAATAAAGCTATAAAAGTAAGACAATATTGTACAATGCGTACAGAGCTCAGATTAAACTTAGTATGAATTCAGATTTTTAGGACAAACCTTTTTAACACTCTTACAAGTACCCCGGTCCCACGATTACAACGTATGCTTCTAATTAGCATTCAACTATTCCATTCTAGAAAAGTAGTGACGTCGCGTCACAAGTTGGAGCTATTTCACTTTTGCGGCGTTTTTATTTCTTGTTATGTGATTCTGTTGTTTATCCGCAACGTAACTACACAATGTTATACATCATTTTAAAGAGAATCAATTGTTTTACCCAAATGTGTAATTTTCCCTTAAAAATGATAAATGATTAAGACGTCAGTTTGTTTGAAAGACTAAAAAACTACAAAATACACGTTGTAGAGATGTAACACTGTTTGTCGAGCACTTGCAGTAAAACCTAATTTTCACCAATAATTTTACGCCAAAAGACGTTAAAAGTTTGCATGACAAGAATTGAAACCATGTGCTTCTGATATACTTTCCTTAGATTTCCTTAACGGAACTGGAAGTTGTAAAATAAACATGGTTTAAAGAAAAATATTGATGTAGAGATTTCGAAAAAAGTAGCGTTTCGGCTACAAGTAAGAATTTAAAATGTGAATAACACCTATCTTTTTCAACGCACGTATTAAATATTTGAATACACAAATATTGTTTTTTCCTAGATAAAAATATGTGAACACTCAAGTGATAAAATGACATAAACAATGTTTTTTCCTTGTTTTTCTATGTCCACAGAAATGTCCCACTTGCGTAAAAAATACGTTCGTTACGTAAACCGTAATTTTCATTTCTTCTTTATGTTTTATGCTTTGTGTATTGCAAGCAAACGACTGAAGAAATAAAATATTGTTTTTCTTCTGAATCTATACATGTTTTATAGTGTTAATTGCTCCAAGCATGATAAAATGGTGCGTAATAATCCATGTCCACAGAAATGTCCCACGGCACGTTTTCGGCGACGCTGACGTTAATATCTACTTAAAACGCTTCGTGTAAATTCTACAAGAACAACATCTGTTCGCATGACATTGATTAGTTATATGCGAAACCATTTTCTAAAACATCCCCCATCGATATGCCGAACGAAGGGTTTTAAATGGAATATATTATATTTACAACCATATTTTTTACTGGATATATACATGTATATATAGAGAGATTGGTTAGAAATAATTTGAGTGTTAAACGAAGTTATATGCGGATCTACTGTACATAATATTAGATTACTCGTTTACTTTTGTTAAATGTATTCTAGTATGTTTTTAATTTAAGAATGATTTAATTTTTTTCCTCAGTCGTTACTCGAAATACATGCATGTATGCAAATTATAGCACAACAACAAAGACGTTGTGGTTATTTACATGTAAATGAACCATTTTTGTCGCTAAATTATCGCTTGATTGTTGTAAGTTATTATTTATGTTGTCATAGTTAATTTCTGCCAATCTTGGGGTGTGTCCTAATGCACATTAGAACACAAATAGTGCGCTAACATTGGTGTAATTGTCCGCCCGTGATTTAATTATAATGACAATTATACGTTAAATTAACGCCAACCACATGTATCTAAAATAACGGCGTTTTGACGTTACGCAAACTAGCTCCAACTTGTGACGCGACGTCAGTACGTTGGTTTTGAACCAATACACACCAAAGTGTTGTCAACCAAGGTAAATCATTGTTTAAGGTTGTCAGCCAATATTAATATACTGTTATTAATCAAAAGCAACCTATGTTGTCATCCGGCATTCGTATAGATTGTCATCCAATATAAAACTATGTTGTCAATTATAAGCCGCATAGGTTGTCAACCAATTTTAACAAAGGTTGTCAATAAAAAGAAACACCATTTAAGTGTTCAACCAACAGTCACATACTACGTTCTCATTCTGAGAATATCTCAAAGGTTGTCAACAAATGACCACCTATGTGATCAACCAATATTCACATAAGTTGTCATCCAATATTTCACAATATGTAATTTTTGAGTGTCAATGAGATTTAAATTGACTGCAACGCTCATTTAGTCAAATTCCATGGTGAACCTATATATAATTATTGCTTAAAGTCTTTCATATTCAATGCACTGACGTTCCATGTGTCTGGTTACCTAAGCTGAAGCACAATTTGTTTAAATAATTCAGGTGTACCGCCAATGCATCCATTATTTCTACTGGCGAAAATCCATTTTATAAAACAATATATATACATGCATTGTCAAGTCATTATTGATTGGCCATCTTTGAATTCTTTGGTCGTCAATAAATATTATGACATAATTGATTGTCGATAGGTTGATATAAACAATATTGGTACGGATGACCGTCAGTGACAGGGTAAATAATATAAGCGAGAGTATGGGTCACTGTTTCCAATTGGGGACACCGGAAGCTATATAAGCAAAGACATAAATTACACAGATGGGACACTCCACTGAAAATTTAGAGAAAACGCAAAATAACAGGCAGCAGAGTCAGTTGTTGTGCATAAAACTTGCTTTAGTCAACCAATTTTAATGGATTATGTATATCTTGTCTACCTCTTATGAAATAAAGAAAATTATGATTTGAATAAGGCAAATCAGGTATTTTCTGATAAACTTGGACTTTACAATAACTTGATGAAAATGAGAGTAGGTCTGGCTCTTTCCAATCTGTGTAATTCCGGTCTTAGTTAGTTATGTCTTTGATATAAGACAACAATGTTTTAAAATATACTAGGTACTAATGAACACTAATGACATAGTAAAGTAGTGGTACAGTTGACTGTTCGGATTTACAGTAAAATGCAAATACAGGCTACTATATTGGTACGATGTAAATGTAGACATACCATTATACTGGGCTCAGGAGATCTTTGTGGCTCAGTAAAATGTTAAAACAACATTTTAATGACAGTTTTTTTAGTCAATCCCTACGTTTTATCCGCTGTTTGCTTCTCGAGGTTTGAAGACAGAGGAAAATCTCAAATATTGGCACAAAGGACTTCCGCTTAATTCGTTGTAATTAGTATGTACGAGCGTTTGTATGCGCCTTTGAGCGTTAGTTTGCGCATTTAAGTGTTTGTATGCACATGTGAGCGTTTGTATGCACATGTGAGCGTTTGTATGCGCCTTCGAGCGTTTGTTTGAGCATTTGAGCGTTTGTATGCGCCTTTGAGCGTTTGTATGCGCCTGTGAGCGTTTGTATGCGCCTTCGAGCGTTTGTATTCGCTTTTGAGCGTTTGTATGCACATTTGAACGTTTGTATACGCCTGTAAACGAATACATGTATGCGCCTTTGAGCGTTTGTATGCGCATTTGAGAGTTTATTTACGCCTGTAAACGTATACAAGTATGTGCCTTTGAGCGTTTGTATGCGCATTTGAAAGTTTGTATTCGCCCTTTAGCGTTTTTATACAAAACTGTGTGTGACCATTGCAATTAGTTTTGCTTGGCCAGGATTCGTTGGACATCATAAAAATGGTATATTCACTTGGTTTCGTTAAATAAACACATTTTGTGTGACGGGGTCTTTAATGTGGTTATTTATTCAACAAAACAATGGTCCTGTAATGACCGACAAGTGACCTTACAAAATTAAATAAATCACTGTCTATATTAGAGATTCTCTTCATTAATATAAGTTTTAACTTGATGTCCGACCTATTAGCGTATTGATTCCATGTTTGTATATTAATTGTATACATATTATATGATTATTGAACAGCAAATAGAGTTTCAATAAGCAAACAAAACTATCCACATAATATTTGGTGTGACTGACAACATGAATTACCCTCATGTTTGCGGTTTCCGGGTATATTAGGACAAATGGTGAGGAAAGTAATATAACTATGTAAATGGTCGATCTTACTGCTGCTGTTGTTTCGCTGCTGTTGTTGTTACAGCTGCTGCTACTGTTGTTGTTTTTGCTGCTGCTGATGTTGTTGTTTTGCTGCTGTTGTTGCTTCGGCTGCTGCTGGTGTTGTTGTTGTTGTTGCTGCTGTTGCTGATGTTGTTGTTGGTGCTGCTGTTGCTGTTGTTGGTGCTGCTGTTGTTGTTGTTCTTGTTGTTGTTGCTGCTGCTGTTGTTGCTATTGCTGCCGATGTTGTTGTTGTTACTACTACTGCTGCTGCTATTGTTGTTGCTTCTGCTGCTGTTGTTGTTGTTGTGATTGTGTGTATTGCACTGTTTTGATATCCCTGCTTTTTTCTGGAAAATGAAATAAAATGTACATGTATATAATATTATGAAAAAAGTCGTGTTAACTGTTTAGTTATCAGACGGTGTTTTGTTGGAACAAAAGTATACATGTTTTACCTGGAACCGATGATTTGTAATAATAATTATTATACTTGGTTCATATTTAATATGAATTATTTAAAGCAGGATTGAAATTGTAAACATCGCTATGATCACTTGTCAAGTACGTATGAATATTTCACATGAATATGGTTAACCATTTTCAAAATCAATATTTTCGTTAACGATATTTCATTTTCCAGACTCATTTAAACGTGTCGTTGCATTATTAATATAAATTTGTTTATGGACGCTTTGTTTTATTACAATGGCTCACTCGATATCCGTATTGACATCATATACGCGTCATTCAAATGCATTAATTTAGTTTCTACCTTTGATTTTGATCATACAACCGATGTTTAAAATGATTACTAAACAATTACATGTTTGGGCGTACGTACGAGCATGAATTATTTTGACTAGATTTTAAAGTGGTGTTTTAATGGAATATCACTTAGTGACAATTAACTTCAACAGAACTATTTTCAAGTTGTTTCTAAACTGATTCCGTAGATATGGAAAGTATTTAGTTGACGACAGTGTACTTTACAATTTCTGAGATTACGTGATATTTAAATAATGCATTGAAAAACATTCATAACAAGGTATGCTTTAGAATAATTTTGTTGATTTGGATTTAATAACATTTTAAGCCACGTGCCTAAATTATTCCAGATACCGTTTCTATAGCAACGTGTGTATGCATTAACATATCGATGGCTTAGAATTAGAAGGTCGTAAGTGCCACTTACGACATTGTAAGATTCATACATATTAAGAATAAGCATCACAAGGCCCTTCTTATGATCCCATTTTCATAAAAATTTGAACTTGTCATGTTGACCAAAATGAAGTTGTAAAAGTTAGTTTTACCATAAGTAAAGAGTAAATGTCAGACAGTTTTTCCGTGTTTTCTCAAAATATCTATTTGGTAGTTACGACCTTCTAATTCTAAGCCATCGATATGAAAACCGAGTATTGTGCATTTAAATTACTGCTTGGTGGTTTATCTTGAATTTTGTGTTCAAATCCGGGGGAATACACTCATTTGCCTGTCAATATTTCCACAGAAAGCTGTCACGCAAATCAAGACTATAGTCTCGGTTCGGCACTTACCGATCGACAGGTCACTGATTCGATTTTCAACAGTAGTACTCGGTTGTTTTAGAAACGTTTTTCAGTGAGACTAGGTAACCACACAAGAGTTGTACGCGCCGCGTGTATCCGTACACAATTCGACAACTTCTGAAAAAATCACTTCATTTCAATGGGACGAAATTTCGTGGTTTTGGTAAAAAGACCATTTCGATGGGACGTAAATTCGTAGAATATGTATTATTTCAGGTGATAAATCCAAGGATCAAAATTAGTGTTCGATGGTATTTGATTTCGTGGTTGAAGGCGAACAACGATATCCACGAAATTAAATCCCCAACGAAAATTAATGATTTTACAGTATTGGCCATAGAACTGTTGTTTTGTGTCACTTTGCACTTTCCGCCGATTATTCAAACAACAGACAAGGAAAAACATGTTTAAATAACCTGATAGAGTATAAAAGGATCATGCTATCATATTTGCGGACTATCGGTATTTCGAAGTATCAGATTTTAAACACTTCCTTACTTGACACCGGAATCCCATGTTGAAATTTTTGAATAGGCAGCGTAAGCGAGCCTGTTCAGTGCAGAGCTAAATATAGATGAATATGCGTATTCCGCGGGATGACTTCGGACTTTATCACTCAATCTTTATATGACAAGTTACAATAAACCAGAATATCCGGAACAAAATACGTCATGTGACAACCGGTAATACGCGGTTATTATTAGAATCAATGCAACCCGGCGCTTGTGGTTGACAACTTCGGGTTATGGTTATTACTTCCCTCAAAGTTTTATACGGATCTAATTTGTTTACTACATTGTATTATGTATTGTATCATATTTACAGTGTAGCGTGTATTATAGTTGTACCATGTTGTATAGCTTGGCTATTTTGACCTGAACCTGACCTTTATGCAAGAATATATTACAAAGTTCTTGCTATGAATAGATCAATTTCCGCAAGCAAATCGTGTGATATCGGTATTTTAAATTTGTGTTAATACACATACATCTCGAGCGTCTTCGTGATACTCCTCGATTATGAAAACATACAATCGGTGCTGTCTCGTAGGTAATATATCGACTGTTAAATTATGCTCATCAAAAGGTTAGGCTCGTGTGAAATTAGCCAAGCTATTAACGGAATCAAAAGCAATTCACACCTGTATACACGTTATTACTTGCCAAAGTATCTTCCATCAAAGTAAAAACCGACCGTTACATGTGTATGCGGATGAGTGAAGGGTCTAGAACTCTTGTTTTGTATTAAATTTTGTTTTGCGTTTGGTTAAGGAGTCACCGTTTAGTTAAAGAATGGTACCTTATACCCATCTCTGTCAAACGCCCGGCAATGCTAGAAGGGGTTCAGAAGACAGGTGTCTCTTAGGCAAATTGGCTTGAACTTTTAATAGGAGTTACACCGCAAGAACCCAAAACTATACATTGAATTTACATCTATATACCAACGCTAAAGATTCGGTGTGTAACGTCAAACCGCGAACAATACTTGTTAATAAGAATGGCAACGGATACCAAATTGGTATCTGGGTACTCGGATCGCTATCCGAACGTATATCCGGATACCCGTATAAAATTTTATATGATATGGGATTTAACATGATTTCGCGACCAACATCGTCTTTGTGTACTATACAAACTAATATTTCATGTCTCAATGCGGATAGTCAGCTTAACTCTAAAAACAATGTTTTATCAAATCCTACAATTCCAAATATTGAAACTGGACTTAGCCTCGGAGTTCTAATCTTACAATTATATATGCTCAGTACATCTAGAGACGCAACGTTTTCATAATTGTTTTATTTTGTGTAATAATATTGTATAATCGCGTAGAAACATGTTTAATGTCAAAAATTTATCGACCGGGTTATGTACCTCCCGTGCGTCAAGAAAATCACAAAACGCACGAATTCCGATAGCATCATTTTCGCATGATAAATTTTGGTGTAAATTGCTTCGAATCCTTCGGAAGTTTTGCCAATGGAAAGAAAATCACAAAAGAAAATTCTAGGCTTCGAAATAAAAATGCCAGGATGGTCTGAACCTGGGCGAAATCGGGCGATTCGGATGCCTATGACGGGGACGTCAAACGGGAGGTTCCACTTCGGCTAAATTGTCATCAACCGACAATATTTCATTTGGAGACACTTAACCAGCACTTTGGCACCGTTTACAACCACCCATATTTTGTCCAGACCATCCATGTAAAATAACTCTCCGACAGGACCTGTTACTTCACATGTACCATCTCGAGACAAAGTTCACAACCGATTCATACACTTCTAAACAACTTGTTGGACGTCAAGAATATGTAATCAATCAATAGTTAATCAATAATTGAATTTTTCACTTAGAACAGCGAATCTGAAAATAATAGGATTTTACCAATTTGTGCCGTTACTTTTTAGCCGCACTATACACACAAGCACTATTCCATTGCATCGATAGCACTTTATGAAAACAATGTTACAGTCACATTGTTCATGGAATAAAATATCATCAAGTTAATACAGTTTGATTGTCATTCATAAAAAGTTTGAAAAAGTGTTGAAAGTGACCCCAGTGTTGCGTTTCTAGAAGTACTCAGTATATTATTTAATTATGCATGTTAATAACATTTATCGGTTCCTTTTTCAGAAATGGATATGCCACTTTTATTCCTGATATGCTCTGCTCTCATCATCGACAAGGGCGGTAAGTTACATGACCTTGTATATTGTAGTTGGACTCGAGCTGTTTAAATTCTATGACTTTTTGAACTTTTAGAACCTATAAGACACATGCCATTAGGACTTGCAGCGGCCCAAAATCATTTTCTTGTCATGTTAGACATTGTGACAGATGCTTGTCTTCTGGGTTATTTCTTTTGAAAGAGTTCCTTTTTATGGTTTCCATATGTGGCATTTTATGTAGGATGCTGCCTTTCCTATCCGAATTTTCGCAATCGCTTTAATGTAATGACACATCCATATTTTGATTTTCTATTGATTTTATTTATATTTATATTATTAGCCAAATTGACTCTGATCACACACAATGTTCAATATATTTGGTGATTGCATTGACTAAACCATGCGCATCTGATTAAGTTACAAAACCTTTTAATGCCAAGTGTGATCGCATTGACTAAACCATGCGCATCTGATTAAGTTACAAAACCTTTTAATGCCTAGTGTGATTGCATTGACTAAACCATGCGCATCTGATTAAGTTACAAAACCTTTAAATGCCTAATGTGATTGCATTTACTAAACCATGCGCATCTGATTAAGTTACAAAACCTTTTAATGTCAAGTGTGATCGCATTGACTAAACCATGCGCATCTGATTAAGTTACAAAATCTTTCTATGCCTAGTGTGATTACATTGACTAAACTATGCGCATCTGATTAAGTTACAAAACCTTACTATGCCTAGTGTGATTACATTGACTAAACTATGCGCATCTGATTAAGTTACAAAACCTTTTAATGCCTAGTGTAATTGCATTGACTAAACCATGCGCATCTGAGTAAGTTACAAAACCTTTCAATGCCTAATGTGATTGCATTTACTAAACCATGCGCATCTGATTAAGTTACAAAACCTTTTTATGACTAGTGTGATTGCATTGACTAAAATATGCACATTTGAATGACATCAATGTTTTGTCTCTTCAGATGCGAGCACATATCATGTGACATTTCTGGGTCGAGATAATACAGTTAGTTTGGATCAGAATATCGGGGAATTGAGGTATAGGAACGCTGATGTAAGTATCACATCTGACAAACCTGAATGTACTGTTGCAGCGACTAGCGCAACTGAGGTTAGAGTTGCCACGTTTGAACATTCTACCTGTCCAGATATCATCCCACATGGAAATGAACTCGAAAAGAAAGGTATTAAAGTCGAATCCGACGTTGATTTTACTCTTCATGTTCATCAAAGTAACGCTGCTGGAGATGTAGGAGACGGATATTTAGCTATACCAGATGAACATCTTGGTGATGAATATTTTGTTGCCACATACTGCGCCCTTGGTGGAAAGTGTCAGTTTGCAATCACAGCGGTAGAGGATGACACGGACGTTAGCGTTGTGTTTCCAAATTCGATGGTCAGGTCTGCTGCATGTGTGAATGGTATGCCGATACCAAGCAACGTGGCAGATGGTACAGCCGTACCATTCTTGATTAACGAATATGAAACGCTTCATTTTGAAAGTGAAATAGATTTTACAGGCGTATATATAACAGCAAGCAATAAAGTTGCGGTTGTTGTTGGTGCAAGGGACGTTCCAGCAGCAACAGCAGATGGTGCTGGTTCTCCTATAACGTCGAACATGATTGAACAAATTATACCGGTAAATAAATGGGGTAATGAATTTGTTGTGATACCAAATCCAGATAACTTGGCTGGTGACGTCATAGTCATAGTAACTAAAACTGATAACACTGTCGTGCATATAATTGGATTCACGCCGTTTGTGATTGAACATGCCGGGGATTCGGTGGTCAAGCGGATAGATTGGCAAGTCCAAAGTTGGATATATGCATCAAATCCTGTGATGGTCATACAGGTTATGTCAGTTGATCTATATAATGACGCGAATGACGTACATGGTCTACCTTCAATGTTGTTAGTGCCACACACTAAACAATGGACAACTGACTTAATGTATTTATTCTGTAATGAACAACAAACAGACATTCTAGACAATCTTATAACATTGGTTACACATAATGATGACACGGACAATGCAGATATTGACTTGGATAATGATCCGGACTGGTTAGAAGTAGAAGCGTCTGATTACAAAACGTATACAGGTAAAGAACTTGGAAACTATGTTAAAGTCACAGGTGGAAAAGTCGGAGGATATGGAACATGCAAGTCCAACTCAGCGTTCTTACTAGGCGCAGATTGGAGCGAAGATAATACGGTAAGCAGTCTAGGGTGTTTCATTTTTGAAACTTTTCTCTGATCAAACACCTTGTTTTGCCAATCTGTGAACCTGTACAAACCATGTTTGTATTATACAAAATTCAGCTGATTTCATCAATGTTTACACCTTCCAAGACAGACTCGAAATTTGGAACCTATATTGCCGCTGGTTTAGAAAGAGAAGGTCGTAAAAAGTCCAAAATCGATATTTTTAGAAAACAAGCAAAAACTGTAATTGTCAATTTTTTACATCTATGTACAGGTAGTGTTCTGTTATTTGTTAAAGATTTAGAGAACAAGTGAAAATGATTCGTTGTTTTATTTTTGAAGGCTGGGAAGTTTGTTTTTAAAAAGCAATCCGTTTGCGTGAAATAATGGACTGTGAAATTATCGGGGAATAATCCACCGTTATTGCACCGTAAACCACCGATAAGCATGAAATAATACATTTTCATGATGACAAAAATCGTGAGTTACTTAGTCTTTGGATGTTGTAACAATCGACTAATTTTACGATTAAATTATTTCGCCTGTAGCTATTTAAGTCACGCGGCATCACTACAAAGTAATTTATCGACTTTATTACTTTTGTGGTCATTCAAAGAACGTCCTAGTAGATATAGATAAGTAGTTGTAATAAAGATCCCTATGATCATTTAGCAACATGTTAAATGGGCACCGAACAATGCCAATGACGATAGCAAGCGTATTCAGTGACTCGTCATCCATTTCAAAACACTAAAATGCCTTCGCGGAACAAAATTGGATACACCCAAATAGTCCCTACCGAAACTTGTGATTGTGTTTCAATGGTGGTATGCCTTGACAAGATGAAACTGGAATCATCTAATTGAGTTTACAGGCATTGCCTACATGTATGAGCCGTATTGAAACTGTTTTATCTTAAATATTTTGAGGTTTTACTAAAATACCAACTTAAAACGAATGTAGGGTAGGGTAAAACCCATATTGGGCCTGGGCCTGTCAAAATATGTCCACCGCTTTTGAACAAAATTGTTCTTATAATAACACATGACTCACTTTTTGTATTTTCTTAAAGCTGGTAGCACCTTCTGTTCATTGATATATGTCTGCCTGCAGGCCATAGCCTTTGACATGTTTAAACTTGTTCCAACTCTTGTAATGTTACTTTGACATAAAGAATAAATTAATTTAGTAGTTTGCGACCCTATAATGGTTTTGTTTGTACAGTTTGTTTACATAAATGTATTCTGGGGGCACATTGTGATGCACTTATTGGTTTAATTAGTCAATGAGTGTCAAACAGTTATCAAAGCAAACATGGTGTTCATTACAATATCAAGCAAAACAGTAGAGGTGAAGAAGTGATAGCTACTGATGAATGCTCTTGGACACTGCATTAATTGTCACAGCTTATTAGCTTCTAGTCTGATGTAAACATTCACGCCTGTAAAACAAACCAGTTCGTAGCAACGACTAGAAAATCAGAAGCTTGAAAATTTAAATAAATGACCAACACATTAAAAACAATTAAAATCACGCTCTATTCCAAAAAAACAAACTGAGCGCTGACAAAAAAGCCCAATAAAATTATATGCTGCTGACTTTTAGTGTCTGAATACATCCATTTAAAAAATATGTGTGTGAAACTGTGAATTTATAAGCACATTGTTTTTGTATGGCATCGATCTTTGTAAACTCCGATTGTCATATTTCCTCCGGAGCACTTGCATGCAGAGTTGTAGTGTCCTTTGCGTGCTCTGTTGTTTCTGCTG